>JALGBA010004187.1:0-407500 GCA_023970755.1 Azemiops feae | reverse complement strand
CTTGAGATAGGGGAAGAATCGGCTCTTTCTCCTTGAGCCAGCAAACCTGTCGGTTGAAGCTGCTGAGAGCCCAGACACAGCCCAATCTTTCATCATCATCATCATCATCATCACCATCACCATCATAATAGAAATATCATTTGCCTGTAAGCAAGAACTGGTGGGATCATATAACAGAGAAAGCCATAGAAAATGATAAAGTTAAACTGCTCTGGGACTTCAGAATTCAAACAGACAAGCACCTGCAACATAACACCCCAGATTTAATCATTGTCGATAAGAAAGACAATAAAGTCTGGATAGTGGACGTGGCAGTGCCTGGAGACAGCAGAACAGACAAGAAAGAACTGGAGAAGATAACAAAATACAAAGACCTACAAATAGAAATAGAAAGACTGTGGCAAAGGCAAGCAAGGGTAGTACCAATAGTAATAGGTGCCTTGGGTGCAATCCCAAAACAACTGGAGCACCACTTGAACACCATCATCGGCATTGACACATTCGCCATTAGTCAATTGCAAAAGGCGGCCTTACTAGGAACTGCTTCCATCCTGCGACGAGATCTGTAATACCATCAAACATCCACATCTGCCTATCCCAGGTCCTTGGGAAGGACTCGATAGGCAGACAAAAATGCCAAATCCAGTCTGAACATCTGGCTGACTGTGCGATGATCCATAATAATAATAATAATAAAGTTGGAAGGGACCTTGGAGGTCATCTAGTCCGACCCCTGCTCAGGCAGAGTTCCTACCCAAGAAGCTAACTTCCTTCTTTTTCTCTCTCTCTCTGTCGCCTTGCAGATCACCTTCACGCTACTCAGCCAGGACCAGGGTGACCACCTGGCGACCGGTCTCCATCCAGACCCTACCTCTGCCTCGTTTCAGAGGCCAGCGGCTGACACGAACGAGGCCAGCGGCTTTGCCCGGTTCGTCCCTTTGGCCAAGTTACAGTCCCCCAAATACACTTATTTGAAAGAAGGCACCTTGTTCCTCAAGTGCATCATGGAAGCCAGTTCATGAATCCTCACCTTTCTGGGGTGAAGGGCACATTTGACGGCTGTGAGCCACACTGGAAACATCTCAGGTGCCCGATGATGTGCGGATAGGGCTTTGCAATAGGGTTGATTCGGTTCTGCCAAAAGGGCTGATCCAGCCCAGCAACGAAAACTGGTTTGAAGCTGAGCTGTGCGCTCCGTTTTCCTGTCTCCCGATCCCTTCCTTGTCTAGTCCAAATCCAGAGTGAGTGGACATTGTCTCCGTGTCGTGTTTAAAAGCTGTTTCGCTTTCCTTGCCAAAACCCAAAGCTGGCGTGGCAAGATGACAAATCATTTGGCCGAACACGTTGAGTGCCAAATGTGGGGTGCGGCGTGCGAGAAATGCCACATTGCTTTTTTTTTTCTCGTTTTGTTTTTTGGTCCAGAGTGCAACGTTCACCTCATTAATTATTATTTTTTTTAAATGAATTGACTGGACACGGTTGTTAATCGCCGAGTAAGTCCTAATTGTGTACGGTGTGTAGTTTATTTAACTGACAGATTAAAGGTGCAGCTGAAGAAGCAGTTCCAGAACTTATTTTAAAAAATACGGGGTTGGGATGGAACACATTGTACCGTGCACGGGCCTTCTTTTACTTGAAGAAGGCTGCCTTCACAATTTTGCTGTTTAAAAAACATGAAATTTCACCGATGTCGCTCTTGAATCTATTTTCCAGTTGCTTTCAAATCCCGGTGAAGGTTTGCTTTGCTTTCCATAAAAGAACGCTTTTTTTTCTTTCTTTCCAGCATTGCATTCCCTAAAAGGTTCAGTAAACTTTGTTGGAGACTGTGTGATGGGTAGAGCTGACAGCCATTTGTCCGAAATGGTATAGGGTTACCTGCCTGAGCAGGGGGTTGGACTTGATGACCTCCAAGATCCCTTCCAACTTTATTATTATTATTATTATAGAACCAAAATGCCTGCCTTCCTTCCTTCCTTCTCCCTCCCTCCCCTTTCCTTCCTTTTCCCACTTCCCTTCCTCCTTCCCTTCCCTCCCCCCTTCCTTCCTTCCCTTCCCTTCCCTCCCTCCTTCCTTCCTTCCTCCTAGCCTCCCCTTCCTCCCCTTCCCTTCCTTTTTCCACTTCCCTTCCTTTTCTCCTTCCCTTCCCTCCCTTCTCCCTCCCCCCTCCCTCCCTCCCTCCCCTTCCCTTCCTTTTTCCACTTCCCTTCCTCCCTTCCTTCCTTCCCTTTTCCTTTCTTTTCATCCATCCATCCATCCATCCTTCCCCTCACTTTTCTTTCTCCTCCAAGTAAGTTCTACACGTGCAACAGGCAATTCTTGTGATCAGGACGCATTTCTTTGGAAATGAAACAATTCCTTGCAATCTGATCATTTAAAAAAAATGACAGCAAAAAGTGGCCCGGACGACACCCCCTGCTCGAGCAGGGGACCCCACACCCTCCTGAACCAATGGCTGTCCAGCCTCTTCCTGGAAAGCCTCCGGGGACGGAGCACCCACCACTTCTGGAGGCCAGCCCTTCCACTGACTTGTTCTTCCGTCAAAAGCAAGGCAATCCCTCCCAAGGGGGAATCAAACCGGGTCGAGTTGGCACCTGCCTCTCTGCGAAAGACATTAAGAGGAGGAAAGAGAAAAGGATATGAACCACATTTCTTTACAACTGTGTCACGGCTCACCATATCTCCGTCGTGACTCACAGCAGAGTTCATTGCCTTGGAAAAGCTGCTTGCAAAAAAAGAAAAAAAAAGAAAAAAAAAAGAGGCTGGTGAACGTATTTTTTTTTCAGGCCAGCCAGCAGAAGCGGTGCCAGGAAAGGCGTTGCTTACTTCTTCCTGCTTGAACCGTTAAGTCCAAAAACTCAACAGGGAGGTTTGCTGTAACGGAGTGAAATGGGAGAGATCCGACGGGCCCATTTGTCTGACGTGGGGTAGGGTCTCCTGCTTGAGCAGGGGGTTGGGCTAGATGACCCCCGAGAGGTCCCTTCCAACTCGGTTCCTCCGCGGATTGCCTCCAGAAGTTGTGAGTGCTCCCATCCCTGAAGGTTTTTAAGAACAGATTGGATGACCATTTGTCAGAAGGGGTGTAGGGTCTCCTGCTTGAGCAGGGGGTTGGGCTAGATGACCTCCGAGGTCCCTTCCAACTCGGTTCCTCCGCGGATTGCCTCCAGAAGTTGTGAGTGCTCCCATCCCTGCAGGTTTTTAAGAACAGATTGGATGACCATTTGTCAGAAGGGGTGTAGGGTCTCCTGCTTGAGCAGGGGGTTGGGCTAGATGACCTCAGAGGTCCCTTCCAACTCGGTTATTCTGTGGATTGTCTCCAGACGTTGTGAGTGCTCCATCCCTGGAGGTTTTTAAGAAGAGACTGGACGGCCCCTCGTCTGAAACCGTATAGTGGGCTGGACTAGAAGACCTCCAAGGTCCCTTCCAGCTCTGTTCTGATTCTGATTTCCCTCCCAACCAAAATTGGTGTCAAAGCTTTGCACCGGTTTGGCATCACAGATATTCCAGATCAGGGTTCAAGGACACAACTAGGGGAAGAAAAAAAAACTATAGTGCAAACCTTGTACCTAGGTTTTGGGTGGAAATAAATAGCGGGGGGGGGGGTTTGCAGTTAAGGGTAGGAACACTCCCAGTGCTTTTGATACCTGTAAAGAAAACGGGGTGGGGTGGGGAGTGTTAACCGGTGAAGGGGTCACTAAATGAATTGCTGTTAAGTCGAGGACTACCTACACTCAAGGATGGGGGTGGGGAACCTCCCCCTTTATTGGGCCACTGCCAGCCATTAGAGGAAAAACAAAATAACATCGACCCGGGATGCAAAGTAGCAACCCCGGGGGGAGGGAGGGGGGGGCAACGGATTTTGCAAACTCCGCAATTGCCCAGTTCCCAAATCTTCCCAACGGACGGGGCAAAGAGGCGCTGCTGAATCTCTCGCCGGCTCTTCAGCGCCCAGCAACGGGGCGTTGGTGTGTCTACTCCGAGGTATACTGCCCCTGGCTATGGAGGCTCCACCCCGCCCTCGCGCGCGGGAAAACCCGGTCTCGAAAAGCTTGGCGTCCTGGGCGGAGGGGGGGGGAAGAGAAAGGGCTCGGATGCAACTTGGAAGGAGGAGCCGGGGGGGGCGGCGCGAGGGAAACCCGCCGCGCTAATTTGCAAGGAGCCCAACCGAAATAATTCGCGGGAAAAGAGAGAGAGAGAGAGAGGAGGAGAAGGAGAGAGAGAAAGTAGCGTTAAAAAAAAGGGGGGGGGGTAAAGATGGCGCTCCGCCGCTTCCAGGTTGCTTCCAGACAACCCCGGCCACCCCAGGGCGCACGGGGGGTCTTCTGAACCTGGAGATGCGCTCAGGGTACCCCGATCGGGGCGCAGAGGAGTCAAGAGCGGCTCACTTCTAAGGCTTCCTCTCCCCCGGGCGACGTTACCTCCTCCCCTGGCCATGGAGCAGGGCTGGGGGCCGATCTGGTAGGAGCCCCCCACCCTCGTCCGGGTCGGCAAATAGGTAAGGGGGCGCACGGGAGGCGGGGGGCGCCCCGAGTTGGCAAGCCAGCCGGGTTGATTGCCAGACTTGTTGAGAGGGGTGGGGGGGAAGGATTGCAAAGTCCGGCGAGTTTTGCTTTTGCTAGCTAGGCATACACTTCCGTGTGTGTGTGTGTGTGTGTGTGTGTGAGCGAGCGAGAGAGAGAGGGAGAGAGAAAACGAGAGGGGCAGATTGAGAGAAAGAGAAGGAAAGAAAGATTGGAGGCAGAACGAGGGAGAAAGATTGAGAGAGAGAGAGAAATTGAGAGGAAGGGAGAGGAGGAGAGAGAAAGAGAGGGAAGGGGGGTTGAGAAAAAGAGAGGGAGAGAGAGACTGAGCGAGAGAGAATGAGAAAAAGGGATGGCGAGAAAGAGGGAAAAGAGAGAGGGAGGGAGAGGGAGAGAAACGGGAGCAAAAAAGGAATCTGGAGGCTTTGGGCAGGATGGCACCTAAAGATCGGGGCTGTCAACTGGATTGGAGCTGACTGGGACACTTGGGGGGGGCTGCCCTAGGGCCCCCTAACCCTAGCCAGAAACCCCCCACCCCTCCGCGCATCCTCTTGGCCCAACCCAGCGTTGCCCGCCGCCCGTTCCCACAGCACGCCTGGGCGCGCTAGCTTCAGGCTCGCCCCAGCCTCTCGGGGGGGGGGGGGGGGGGCTTCCTTCGCTGCAACCGGTCTCTCCTCCTCTGGCTGGGCGGGAACCGGTCTTGGACCCCGAGGGAGGATGTGCGGGTGGGGGGGGCATCACCCACACTTCTTGGTGAGCCTCGGGGTGGGGGGAGAGCAAGCCGGCTCCACCTCCCTGCGGTGCAACCGGGGGGTCCCAAAACGAAAGCAGAGGCACCGTGGGAAGGTCTTTGTACGGGGTGGGGGTGTGTGTGGGGGTGTCAGGGCGAGGGTGGCGCTGAGCCCACGTCTTCCCTTTTTTTTTTTTTTGCAAATGCAACAGAGATCAGATCTTCCCCCGGCTTGTGACTGAAAGGGAGGGAACTCTTAGTAAGCCGAATTGCTCGATCCGCAACTTCCTTTCTTCATCGCAGAGAGACTCCGCGTTCTTGCCTGGGTGGGTAACTCTATCGACCGCATCCTTTCTCTCCTGGTTCTCTCTCTCTCCCCCACCCCCCACCCCACCCCTGGAACCCTTTGACGCTGGAGACCCCACCTAGGCTAAAATGGAGGTAGGTAGGTAGATCAGATAGATAGATCAGATAGATTAGGTAGGTAGGTAAGTAGGTAGGTAGACAGACAGAGACAGACAGGATAGATAGATAGATAGATAGATAGGTAGGTAGGTAGGTAGGTAGATTAGGTAGGTAGATTAGGTAGGTAGATAGATTAGGTAGGTAGGTAGGTAGGTAGATAGATACAGACAGACAGACAGACAGACAGAGAGATTAGATAGATAGATAGATAGATAGATAGATAGATAGATAGATAGATAGATAGATTAGGTAGGTAGATTAGGTAGATAGATTAGGTAGATAGATTAGGTAGGTAGATAGATTAGGTAGGTAGGTAGATACAGACAGACAGATAGATAGGTAGGTAGATAGATAGATAGATAGATAGATAGATAGATAGATAGATAGATAGATAGATAGATAGATAGATAGATAGATAGATAGATAGATAGATAGATAGATAGATAGATAGATAGATAGATAGATAGATGGCAGGCAGGCAGGCAGGCAGGATAGACAGACAGACAGACAGACAGACAGATATTCAACTTTGCACTTTAAAAGAAAAACTTTTGAATTGGCCAGTGAGAGCACGCTGAGGGGACAATCCATCTATTTATATCGGTTTGATTTCTTGAGCTTTGCACTTCCTCTGCTCAGCACGTGTTGTTGTTACGCTGATGATGTTAGTGAAAAATCCTTCTGGGGGAAAGCTTTGCTTTTACCACCACCTTTCCAAGGGAGACAATTCCAGGAGAATTTTGCAGAATTCAGGAGTTTTATTTATTTATTTATTTATTTTTTATTATTTTTTAAGGAATCAGCCTTGATGTAATCTACGCAAGTGCTGGAAATGAAAAGCTCTTTGCCAAAAACTTCTAGGAAAAAGTATTCAAGGCAGATCACTATTGTTGTTGTTTTTTTTAAAACAAAATTCTTTCTCAATGTGGCATTTGCATAATCGTGGGTTTTCTGAAAAGCAAAAACAAAAACAAAAAAAACCAACAACGGATGAATTCCAGGCCTCGTTCTTGGAAAACCAAAGGCACTTTTTGAAGTTTGGAATGCTTAACTAAGAATTCTGGGAAGTGAAGTCAGACCTTTCAGGAGGCCCCAGAATGGGAAATATGGCTAATTTTATTCTCTGACTAACAGTGTCTCAGCTGAAGGCAGTGATCTACTTAGTTGAATACACACCCTCCGTTGGGTTCCAGGCCTTGCTGTCCAGGTAGTCCTCAAGTTACACCAGTTCATTTAGTGACCGTTCAAAGTTTACAACAGCACTAAAGTGGTTTATGACCGTTTTTCACACTGGCATCCCCGTGATCACGTGATCAAAATTCAGACGCTGGGCAACTGGCTTGTACTGATGACTGTTGCAGCGTCCCCGGGGTGTGTGTCACGTGATCAAAGTTCAGACGCTGGGCAACTGACTCATACTTATGACGGTTGCTGTGTCCCGGGGTCATGTGACCTTTTGACAATATTATTATTATTATTATTATTATTATTATTATTATTATTATTATTATTATTATTATTATTATTATTATTATTAAAAAAGTTGGAAGGGACCTTGGAGGTCATCTAGTCCAACCTCCAAGCAATGGGGAAGCCAGATTCGTTTAACAACTTACCAGTTTAACAATTGCAGTGATTCACTTAACAGCCATGGCAAGAAAGGGTTGTAAAAAAATGGGGCAAAATTCGCTGAACAAATGTTTCGCTTAGCAACAAAAAGTTTGGGCTCACTTGTGCTCCTAAGTCAAGGACTACGTGCAACATAAGAGATTCCGTAACCCATCAGCTACTAAGGAGCTTTGAGCATCAGAATAACAGAGTTGGAAGGGACCTGGGAGGTCTTCTAGTCCAACCCCCTGCTCAGGCAGGAGACCCTATACCGTTTCAGACAAATGGCTGTCCAGTCTCTTCTTGGAAACCTCCAACGTTCACAGGGTGCTGCTCCTGTTGTAGGCTGTTGTTCTAGATGTTGGCTGAGCACACCTTGACCATCAGTCAAGGTGTGTCCAGCCAACCTCTTGACCAGGGGTCCCCAACCCTCGGTCTGTGGACTGGCACCGGCCAGAAACCGGACCACGTATACAAGCGAAACCCCCATCCATGGGATGCAGGCAGCATGCAAAACCACAACCCCTCCAGTCTGCGGAAAAACTTCTCTCTATGGAACCGGTTCCTGATGCTCCAAAGGTTGGGGGGGGCGCTCTGATCTAGACTAACAGCCCCATGAGGCTATTCTTGCATTTGAGCCCATTCCCAAGCTTCCCGGTCATACGGATCACCAGAAACTGTGGCTCCCTGAATTGTGCAATAACAGCTTTGGAAGTGACCTAGGATGTTTTCCGTGTGACACAGCTGCTTGCTCAGACGTTGGAATGCCACAATCGTGACATGGATCAGAAGCTGCCAAGAACCAGAGGCCAAAAATAGACTTTGGCAAAGGAGATCCTTGCTACTTAAACGTGCTTGAACATCTTCCTTTCTTTCTTCCATCAAGTAACGGGTGTTACGGGATGAAATCTAGCCAGATGTGGTTCCAGCTGCCAGGCATTTTTGCCCAGCTGGGCCTTCCACCAGGCTGGGTACATATTTCCCGGGTCTACAAATGACCTTACAGGAATTGCACAATACAGCCGAGAGTGCATGGCTTTCTGACTTGGGCAAATTGGTTGCCCTAGAACCCTCTTGGGTCCTACATTGAAGTTTCCGGCTTCTTGAATGTCACTCAAAACTCGAGGCTGTGCAGTGTTCCAGTTCTGGTCTCCCAAAGATGCTTTGCAGCTGGAGCTTAAAGCCTGGAGATTGCACGGCAGCCCTGGGTTTAATTTTAATTCCGCGGAGTGAAAACCTGCCTGCTCCAAATGTTGATTTCGGCTGCCTTAAAGCCGCAAACTTGGCAGATCAAAAACGTGAACCCGGCGTGAGAGCGCTTGGTGTCCTTGTGTTAATCATAGCTATGCGTTTTTAGAAATAATATTTTTTTCCCCCTTTTCTCTCTGTAGCCCAGGAGCATGGCGACCCCTGACCCTGGGCGCGCTTATGCAGCCCTCGGACACCTGCAGCAATCCATGGCAGACTGGATAGCCCGAACTCGGGACAGCCGGCGAGAGCTGATGGCTAAATTGCCCGAAGGACAGTATGTCTTGTGCCGCTGGACTGATGGACTTTATTATCTTGGGAAGATTAAGAGAGTAAATAACACGTTCTCCTTTTCCCTTTCTCCTCTCCCGG
The DNA here is from genome assembly GCA_023970755.1 of Azemiops feae. NCBI lineage: Eukaryota > Metazoa > Chordata > Lepidosauria > Squamata > Viperidae > Azemiops > Azemiops feae. Next base: position 398,560 of record JALGBA010004187.1, on the reverse strand, counting down.
CCTTCCCCAAGCCTGTTCTTCTTCTTCTTCTTTTAATTATTTATTATTGCATCTCCTTTTTCTGCTACAAATACCCTCGAAAGCCAGTGAAGGAACAAAAGGGATAATTAAAATTTGGGGGGGTTCACAGAACATGTTAAGTTAGTTAGCCCATGTGGGGGTAGAGAGTCCATTGTTTTAGGGTGTTGAGGGAACCCCACCTTCGCTTTTGCACTCGGGCGTGGCCTGAGACGTGAACGCAGACCTCCGTTTTGCAAAGTTGGAGTAATCAAGATCAAAGCCCGGGATTACTCTAACTTTGCAATCTGAGGTCGGTGTCCTGTATTTTTTTTTTCCCCTGCATTTACAGGTGAGTGATGCTAAGCAAAGTTGCCTGGTGACCTTTGAAGATAACTCCAAATACTGGGTGCTTTGGAAGGACATCCAGCATGGTGCGTGAACATTTCCCGGCCTCTGTGTCCCGTGGGGAATTCTCAGAATTTTCAAATGCCTCTTGAGGCAGATGGCTGATGAAATGCATGAGGACTAGAATCTTGCCGGGTAGAGGTGGGGTGAGCTAGATCACCTTGGAACAGGTGCCAGGCAGGTTTGGAGCGTCCTTGCCCTCTTTTGAATAATGGAGAGTAAAACCTGGCTTCCTTTAAAGTCAACCCGGGTGCAAGGAGTTAACTAGCCTGAGAAAATGACTGATTGGCAGTCGGAAAATATGAATTATCCACGTATTCTGATGGATTGGCTTCCACCGAGTTGTCCTTCAAATGGCTTGGGTTACAATTCTACATCTGGATGGGGCTTACCAGATTTCTTTCTTTTTTTTTTTTCTCCCCTTCCTGCTTTCTAGCTGGCATCCCCAGTGAACAGCCGGAATGCAACATCTGCCTGGAGAAGACATCGGAGCCTCTGAATGAGATCCTGATCTGTGGGAAGTGTGGAGTTGGTGAGAACGTTCTCCAGATCTTCTTCTGTCCTGGTTTTGGGTGGGCCTGGATCATCCATGCTGTTGTTTCTCTGCAGTGGGTGAGGATCGGATGTACACCTCTTGGGTGTGGCGGCGGGCAAAAAAGTTTAAAACTCGAACCATTTCTAGCTTGAGTTCAAAATGCCCCTTGGGACACTTGAAGGAGCCGTTCTTCCTTTATCGGAAGTGTTCAGAGCCCCAAAGGTTTCTCCCCAGCCCCAAACCCCATTTCTTGTTCAAAACGTCCCGTTCGGTTTCCGAAGAGGAAGGGGGCCTCCACCCTTGAAACCTTTCGGGAAGGGTAAGAACAGCGTTAGAAGGCTTTGAGTAAAACGGGCGAGATTTGTTTTCAACCCAACCTCTTTTGAGCTAGTTGATTTACAAATGACTGCGGGTTCCTTGGTGCTCTCTGAGCTTGGTGGTTCTCTTGCAGACGTTTCATGACCCAACTAGGGAACATCATCAGTGCTGGAAGGGAGTGGGGTTGGCGGAGTGGAGGAAGAAGAGGAGGAGGAGGAAGACACAGAGATCCTTGGTGCTCTCTGAGCATGGTGGCTTCCTTGCAGACATTTCATGACCCTACTAGGGAACATCATCAGTGCTAGAAGGGAGTGGGGTTTGTGAGAGGAGGAGGAGGAGGAGGAGAATGGAAGAAGAATAAAGGAGGAGTTGGAGGAGGAGGAAGAGAAAGAGGAGGACTGTGGGATCCTTGGTGCTCTCTGAGCATGGTGGCTTCCTTGCAGACGTTTCATGACCCAAGTAGGGAACATCATCAGTGCTAGAAGGGAGTGGGGTTTGTGAGAGGAGGAGGAGGAGGAGGAGAATGGAAGAAGAATAAAGGAGGAGTTGGAGGAGGAGGAAGAGAAAGAGGAGGACTGTGGGATCCTTGGTGCTCTCTGAGCATGGTGGCTTCCTTGCAGACGTTTCATGACCCAACTAGGGAACATCATCAGTGATAGAAGGGAGTGGGGTTTGTGAGAAGAGGAGGAGGAGGAGAATGGGAGAAGAATAAAGGAGGAGGAAGAGGAGGACTGTGGGATCCTTGGTGCTCTTTGTGTCTGGTCATTACCTTGCAGACGTTTCATGACCCAACTAGGGAACATCATCAGTGCTAGAAGGGAGTGAGGTTTGCGGAATGGAGGAGGAGGAGGAAGAGGGGGGGAAAGCAATGCTCTCTGGTGGTTTTCTTGCAGATGTTTTATGACCAACTAGCTAACATCATCCGTGACTTGTATTGCCCCGGAATGGGGTTGTTGGTAACCTTGTCGATGCTCCTGCATCGAAGCTTAAAACCTTCTGTTTCCCCCTACTCAGGTTACCACCAGCAGTGCCACATTCCTCTGGTGGGGAGCCTTGAAGAGTCCCTGGTGACCCCCTGGTTTTGTCGGAGATGTATTTTTGTACTAGCTGTGAGGGTGAGTGGCATACAAAGGTTTTTCCTGGCTGCTATTCCTGTGGGGAAAAGCTAAGGAGTTTGAAACAACAGCAAAAAGGAAAGGTGGACACTATGCAAAGCATAGATCCGCAGAGGATCCATCCAGGGACTTTTTCCACTTAGATTCCCTGATCAATTTGATGCTTTGAACGGATTTTTGAATGCACACCCTTCTTCAGTTTCGACTCGGCCCCTCAATTGCAAATCCTAAACGCCGACTCTGATTCCTTGAGGCAAAGGAGCTTCTGTCTTCCAAGAACTCCAGTTTAGCGTTTCCAGGAAGACGTTTTGGAATTTCCACAATTTTTATTTTGTTTTTTAGATATCCTGCTTTTCAAGAGAACAAGTAACAGTCACAAAAATCTCTCTTGGCTGAAGCGGCCTCCTTAATAACTTGCAGATTTCTTGATAAGTTTACTCATCCCTCTTGGTCACTTTCCTTTCCCCTTAAAAAAGGGATATTTTTTTTTTAAAGAAAGGAAACAACGGGAAATAAGGGGGAAAGCATTTCTTTTGAAAAACGTACAGTTCGGAACGAACAGAAGAAAACAGAAATAGGATACGTCAAGCCCTAGCCGTATTTATATTCATGTTTACATAACCTTTCTATTGAATGTTGTATATTCCCGTTTTTTAAGATGTGCTAAGCCACCCGAAGTCGCTCATCGGATGGGATGGCACGGAATTTTCATAAAGATTTTCTAATCAAAAGAAATCCCGAATTAAAGTTTAAGCTGGAAGTACTTCGTTAGCATCCCAAAGGTGCTTTTTCACGAGGCAACTGGACTCTCCTGTTCTTTGAAGACGTTTCGCTTCTCATCCCAGAAGCTTCTTCAGCTCTGACTGGATGGTGGGGAAATGGAAGGATTTATACTCCCTGCAGACCGCTGGTCATTTGCCTCCTTTCAGAGAGTCGTTGAGGCCACTTGAGAGGGTCACCTGAGTGGTGCAAATGGGCGTGGAACCTTCTTGGCTGCAGGATGTTTTCTGCCCTGTATGTGGAGAAGACTCCACGTCCATTTGCACCGCTCAGGTGACCCTGAGGGCACAGGTAAACCTCCAAGTGGCCTCAACGACTCTCTAAAAGAGGGCAAATGACCAGCGGTCTGCAAGGAGTATAAATCCTTCCATTCCCCACCAGCTGAAGAAGCTTCTTGGATGAGAAGCGAAACGTCTTCAAAGAAAAAAACGAGAAAGTTCAGTTGCCTCTTGAAAAAGCATCTTTGGGACAGCCATGACTTGGATGACTGAGAATCTCCACAGAGATAATTAAAAAAAAAAAAAAAAAGACTGCTGCGCTTTGACTAATAGATCAAAGAAGAAGGCACGAACGGCGTGAGACGGCCAAGTAAACAGTTTTGTTTGTTGCTTCTCCAGAAAGGGGGCGCTTTGCGAAAGGGAGCCATCGCCCGGACTCTGCAGATGATCAAAATGGTCCCGTGCTACAATCCGGAGCAGCTGGACTGGGATTCCTTGCACAGAACAAACCAGCAGCAGTGTTACTGCTACTGCGGTGGTCCCGGCGAGTACGTTCATTTGGGGACGATGTGTGTGTGTGTGGGGGGGGGATCACTTAAGTGTGCAAGAGGGTGGTGGTGAGGGGGTGAGAGCTTTAGCAGCTGGAGGAGGCTGTTCTTCGGCATCCCCAAGGGATGCAAATATTTCCCTTTTTTTACAAAAAAAACACGGCCTTGAGCTTTGGCAGCTGGAGGCCACGGCTTTTAAATTCGCCTCCGAGGGGTACGTGCAACTCCACCTTTTCAAACATGGCCGTGAGCTTCGGCAGCTGGAAGGAAGGGGACTGTTTCAAACTGGTCCAAGGGATGGAAATATCTCCGTTTTTAAAAACAGGGTAGTGAAGTTTGACAGCTGGAGGCCACTGCTTTTAAATCCCTCTCCAAGAAGGGCAAGCAATTCCATCTTTAAAAACAGAGCAAGGGTTTAAGCCATTCCTTTGGCCCCTTCCCTGGGAGAGAAACCGATCCTGGGGGCAGGGGATATGAAGGGCTGAAGGGTATAGATCAAACCATCAGGGCTTCAGCTCCCAGAATTCCCCAGCCAGCTGAGGAATTCTGGGAACTGAAGCCCACAAGTCTTAAAAAATTTGCCGAGTTTGCACATCCCCGTTCTAAAAAATAGGAGCCTCGATTTGCAAAAAGGGGACCCCAACATGCCCAGTTCTCAGCTTGAAACTCAATTCTGTTTCAGATTCCCCCCCTCCCCAGCAACAGCTTAGAAATCAAAATAGAGGCTGTCCTCATTTAGCGAGCGAAACTGGGGCCGGCAATCCGGTCGTTCGGTGAAACAGTGGCTAAGCTTTCCCTTGGCTTTGCAGCCTTGCGAAGGTCGCAGACGGGGCGGTTGGCCGTAGAGTTACTTGTTCCTCGCCCTCGTACCTGCGCACAGTCGCTGTCGGAGACAGTCGCTAAACGAGGACTGGACGGTAGCGATAACAATGTCTTCCCGTCCCTGCTCAGATGGTACCTGAAGATGCTGCAGTGCGTTCTCTGTCGCCAATGGTTTCACGAAGCTTGCATGCAGTGCCTGAACTACCCCATGCTCTTTGGAGATCGGTAGGTGCGGCCCGAGTCTCCCGTTGGCTGAGGAGGAAGGGTTTTGTAGTCCAAGCCCTACCGAAGGCAGCAGCTGGGGTGGGGGCGGGAAGCTGATTACAATTCTTGCACACATCTAAAATGACTAATCACAGCCCGTTCTCTCTTTTTCTCTCTCTCACGTCTTCCAGATTTTATATTTTCTACTGCACAGTGTGTAATCAGGGACCCGAGTATCTCAAACGCTTGCCTTTAAGATGGTAAGGCCTGCTGGCCCCCCACCCCAATAAAAAGATTCTAATTCACTGTATCTTATTGCAACCACTTAGCCCTTGGGGGGTGGGTGGGTAGGGGAGGAATTAACAAACCATGTTACACCACAGAGAGCTTCCTCCGTTCTCATCCTGGCCCCGCTAAGTTTTTCCAAAACTTTGGCTTCTGGATTCCGGCTTCTTTATGACGAGAGCCAATAAGAACGGCCTCCCCCAGAAAGCTAGGGGGATGGGGGTGGTGTTCCTGCATCGTTTTTAGCATCGTTTGAAAATGTTAAACGCCGGAGCAGGAAATGTTTGGAAGGGCACGGCTTCACCCGTGCGTTAATCTGAGCGAGCGAGAGTCGAAGACAAAGGATGCTTGTGTGATATAAGGAGCCCAGTTCTCGTATGCAGTTCGAAGGTTTTCACTGTATAGACCTTTGTGAATTGTATGGCTTGTAATGTTTATTATTATTATTATAATAATAATAACATAATGAGAAATGAAGGAGGAGGAGGAGGAGGAGGAGGAGGAGGAAGATGAGAAATAGGATGAGGAGGAGAAGAGATGAGGGATGAGAGATGAGAGATATGGAAGGAGGAGGAGGAGGAAGAAAAATAGGAGGAGGAGAAGATTTTTATGGAGGTATACAAAACTAATTCAAAGAAAGAAAGACTCGGCCGTCAGGAAATGCTATTCCCCACGCCTTCCCCTTAGGCTATAAAAATTGTCCTCTCCCTCCTGCAATCCTTTTCCTCACCTGGAAGGTCATTTTGTCTCCTTTGTTTTTCCGAACACACACACACACACACACACACACACACACAGGGTGGACGTCGTGCATCTTGCCCTCTACAACCTGGGCGTGCAAAGCAAGAAGAAGTATTTCAACTTTGAGGAAATTTTGGCCTTCGTCAATCACCGCTGGGACCACTTTCAGCTTGGCAAGGTAATGGTGTGTGTGTGTGTGTGTGTGTAGAGGTGGAAGGCAAAGCCTCAAATCCTTTCCTCTTATCATTTGCTTCCCGTTGAAGGCGAGCTCCCTTCCTCTGGAGCGGTTCTATAGAATAGGCCCTATAAGCCGTCGTTGCTAAATGAGAGATACTTAGATGCTCGCTACCTCTTTGCATGAGAAAGTAGGGAAGGAATGGGGGGGCGGTGTATGGCAAAGGGGTTGACCGGGGACCTTCTCCAGACTCAAGTTGGTATCAAATCTGGGATCTTGAGGTGGGCAACGTAAGTTCTCCCAAGTCTTTCTTCCCTAAAACTAAAAGCAAAACTCCAGCAAAAAGCTGGGACAAGCAAGAATGGATCCACGAAATTCCACAGAAGATTAGAGAAGGATCGTGGATGCTGGGTTATATGCTGGTGTGAAAAGCTAATTTGGGGCTAATTTTGCCTTTAAAAAAAATCTCTTTCCCCAGTTGACCGCAACTCCTGTGGCAGAACGAAGTCCTCTCCTTCTAAACGCACTAAACAGCTACAAAAGCAGGTGAGCCTCAAGAATCTATTCTCCCAACAGCTGTAAAGATTCAGCTGACTCGGTAGAAGAGGATATTTGTAGCTGAGGGTTGAGTTGTGGGGTCCTTGGTGCTCTCTGAGCTCGGTGGTTTTCTTGCAGACGTTTCGTTACCTTACTAGGTGACATCATCAGTGCTAGAAGGGAGTGGGGTGTGAGAGGAGGAGGAGGAGGATTGAGGGGTCCTTGATGCTCTCTGAGCTTGGAGGTTTTCTTGCAGACGTTTCATTACCCAACTAGGGAACATCATCAGTGCTAGAAGGGGATGTGAGAGGAGGAGGAGGAGGAGGAGGAGACGACTGTGGGGTCCTTGATGCTCTCTGAGCTTGGTGGTTTTCTTGCAGACGTTTTGTTACCTTACTAGGGAACATCATCAGTGCTAGAAGGGAGTGGGGTTTGGGGAGAGGATTGTGGGGTCCTTGTGGACGTTTCTTTTTTCATTCAACCAAGATGCTAGATTGTCTCCGTGGCCTTTCAGGTTTCTGTGCGGGAGGGAAATCAAGAAAAAGAAATGCATCTTTCGCCTGCGGGTTCGAGTCCCCCCGTATCCTCCCAGCAAAATCCTCCCGGACAAGTTTGCAGGACTGAGCGAGCCAAAGAAAAGGGGGAAATTCAAACACGCCCACAAAAGCAGGTCGGTAGAAGCGGAGCCGAGGTGCTTAGCTTGAGCTTTCAAGTGTGTTTCCCTTTGTCCTTTGTGCCACCGGTCTGATTCCTTGTCATTTCTCCCCCCCCCCTTCCTTTCCAGTTTGCAGCCTCACCAATCCCAGCACGAACGGAGAAGGAAAACGCCCAAATTCCTCTTGGAGGATGCTATTCCAAATGTCAGTTTGCAAAAATGATGGGCTTGAAGGGAAAAAAAAAAGCTGGGGGGAATTGCCTCCAAATTCCTTGTGGGGCTGGGAGAGGATTGTGGGGTTTTCTTGAAAATTATTTTCCCATTTGAGGATGCTGAATAACGGCTGTTGTTTCCCCCCCCCCTCTGTCTCGTTTCCTTCCTGCCACAGAGTGATTTTGCCTCGGCTTGGAGCACCAACCATCACCTGGCCTCCATCTTTGATTTCTCGCTGGATGAAATCCAGAGTCTAAAAAGGTAACTGCACATCTGCCTTAGCGCAGTGACCCGATTCCAGCCCTTGTAGAGAAAAAGATCCATTTCTGAGCGGTCCTTGATGCTCTCTGAGCTTTAGTTGCTTTCTTGCAGATGTTTCATTACCCAAACTAGGTAACATCATCAGTGCTAGAAGGGAGTGGGGTTTGCAGGGAGGAGGAGGAGACTGTGGGGTCCTTGGTGCTCTCTGAGCTTGGAGGTTTTCTTGCAGACGTTTCATTACCTTACTAGGTGACATCATCAGTGCTAGAAGGGAGTGCGGTTTGCAGGGAGGAGGAGGAGGAGGAGAATTGTGGGGTCCCTGGTGTTCTCAGAGCTTGGTTGTTTTCTTGCAGACGTTTCATTACCCAACTAGGTAACATCATCAGTGCTGGAAGGGAGAGGGGGTTGCTTTTCAGTCCTTCTAGCCCTGATGATATTACCTAGTTGGGCAATGAAACGTCTGCACGCAAACAACCAAGCTCAGAAAGCACCAAGGACCCCTCCTTTTAACCCTGATCTACAACTATTCAGACCCACTTGTGAACGGGTGTTAACGGTTGTGACTCCGGAGACCGACTGTTAGCTCTGGCAAAGCTCTTTCAAAAAAATCAGGGCTCTGCTGCAAGTTCATTCAGCCAGAGATAGGCAGCGTGGACTGCTGACGTTTTAAGACACGTGCCATCATTCATGCCATTTTTGAAGTCGGAGCAAAGCAAGCTGCCCTACTACGCACTTAGTTGGCGGCTGCCGAGTAACTAAGCAGACGAGCTTCAACTTAGTACTTCCTGTGAACGTTTGAAAGAAATTCTGGGTCTGATGAGTTGGGCTCAAATCCTTCCAAGGCCAAAACATTGCAAATATCTCTAGTTGGGCTGCTGATGGTGGGTCCTCTTCATTTGCTCCGAGGCACGGTTGGCCCTTTACGTACTCCGCAACGTACCATTGGTGTAAACCTAACCGAGCGGTGCTTATTCTCCCTCTTTTCTAGCATAAGCTCGGGTCTCTCTGACGTAGATTCCACGGACGCTGCCAGCACGTCGGGCTCAGCCTCAACGAGTCTGTCCTGTGAATCAAGGTGACATTAGTCCTTTGTAAATTGAAAATGCTTTATAAATTGAAAAAAGTGTACCAGGTAGTTCTCGGCTGACGACCTTGTTTTTCATATCGATGATGTCATCTCCTTTCCCATTCTAAATTTCCCTGCTTGCAGGCCTTTGCAAAACACACACACACACACACGGAGGGAGAAGGAGGGAGAGAAAGAGAGAGACACAGATGCACACACCTAACCCATTCCCTCACCCTGCACAATTTTACATCATCAGAAACCACGACTCTGCTTTCCAAAACCAGCAGTTCGCCTCATGCCACAGTCCTAAGAAACCCGTTTTTTTTTTTACCCTCTTTCGGCAGGACAAACGTCGGGAGCCGGAAACGCAAACTGTTCGCTAAAACATACGCGGCGCTCGACCCCACCAAGCAGAAATCCTCCGAGCATCTTCGTAGACTTCTCCCCGGCTGCTCCTTGGATGGCAGTGACCGTGCCAGCAGTTCGGATCGCCCGGACAACGCCATTGACTGCCAGACTTTGGAGAGCTTGAGCGAAGATGATTTATCCCTCTCTCACCTCCAGTCCTCCATCAGCAGCTACTTCGGAGCCACCGGCCGGCTAATTTGCGGGGAGAAATATCAAGTGTTGGCTCGGAGGATCAGCCCAGAGGGAAAAGTGGAATATCTCGTGGAGTGGGAGGGCAGCACTCCCTACTGATGAGTGTCAGGGCCCGGCACTTGATGTCGTAAGAGAGGAACAGGGTGGGAATGGGGCAGCCAACTCCTACGCTCGTACGAAAAGCAGATTTGTTCTTAACTGCCTTGTACAAAGTCTGTTTAAGATCAATTTTTTTCCAGAGGTTTCCTGTTGTAGACTCCTAAATGGGCCCTTTGGGTTGGGCTAGGAAAGATGGAAGGGGTGGCTTAATGGCCAAATATTGCTCAATCTTAGCACTGTTTGGGGCAATTCCTGGGTCAGCCCCATAGAAATGACACCACCTGGACAAAGTTGGCCCCCATCTAACGTGGCACTTATTTTTCCCCCGTGGTAAAGGATAGCAAGAGATCAGGCCTCTGTAACAACCAAGAGGAACGAGGGGATAACCCTGCCTAGCAAATGGGATGAGCAGAGAGTTTGCAGGGAGGTGTTAAAGTAGGCTGATAAGATGGCAGGTGTACAAAAGCGTATAAGGGCAGACTTTAGCGACCCTTCCAAGCTCCTTGGTGCGCCCCCAGAATAACCCTTCCTAAACTGGGTGGCAGTTCTAATGTGATCGAAGGGAGAAATTGAACAAATGCACTAGCGACACACATCTGGATTCTCTTGAACTTAATTTGAAGTCGACGTTCGGTTTGGGAGCTTCCCCCTGTGTCCGTTTGGGCTGGATGGTTTGCGGGTTTTTTGGGCTGGCGTGGACGAAAGCCTAACATTTGGTCAAAACTTCAGCCAGGATGGTCCGGTTATGACAAATGTCTCAAAAGGAGCCAGTTCCCAGCCGAGGAAAAGCACAAAACTGGCTGTTGCATGTTACGTTGTCAAGGGTCCTTCTTTCACAAGTGCCTCTCTCTCTCTATATATATATATATATAGTACATTATAGTATATTTGCAGAGCAATTCTGAATCTAACTGTATTTTCCTGCTCCTGTTTGCAGTTTTAGCTTGAGGCCCTTACAGACAAGACAGGGCTTCTAAAATATATATTCTCCCCCCCCCCTCCTCCCCCAGAAGGACTTATTTGTATTTTTAAATATTATAATAATTATTTTTGCATTGGTTGGGACTGATCTTGTAAACGCTTCTATGCACCTTCACAGTGTCAAGGCTGCTGCTTTTTTTAAATAACTGACCTTTTTGTGTGTTCGTTCTGTTCAAATGGCAATGAATGTGTCAGGGGTACAATTATTAAAAAAAAAGAACATTGATAACTTTGCCATAGGTTTGTATTGCTAGCACTGCGTGAGAGGGTACAGCAGCTGCAAGAATTACAAAAAGGTCTATGCAGAATGTTAAGAAGAAGAAAAAAAGACTTTGAGACTCAAATGTTTCTGGCCCTTTATTCTTATTACTCGTTAGCAGGGATGGGGGGGGGGAGAGAGAGAAGGAACACTTTAGGCATGCTCAGAGGCACTCTTCTTTTATGTACCCTTGTCTTGCACTTTATTATCTGTCTAAATGGAGGCCTCCGAGGCTAGCTATAGATACACACACACACACAGTGTGAGCAAGTGTCCGATTTTCCTTGCGGTTTGAGTCCAGTTTTGAGTTAGAAAACAACTTTTTAAAACTCAGCTGGAGGTCATAGGGGTAAAGAAAGAATGATAGGCCCCCTCGTTTGCGGTAAAAACTGAAACAGGACGAAGCGGGGAAGAACCTCCAAAGCGCGGCAGCTCTTGAATTTACAAGCATCTGTCAGGGGCTGGCTAATGCCATTCTGGCTAGGACGATTTTGTAAATTTTTTAAAAGGGTTCTCGGCGGGGAGAGGCGTCACTTTAGCCCCGCATAGCGGCTTCATTGAGAGACACGGAAATGTGGTATATCCACTCCATCCGCGCAGGGTCAGCCTCTTAGGAGTGGGAGGGATCTCCTCCCTCATCTCCCTCCCTGCCGCCCGGCTTCTCCATCCAATCATCAACCGGAGCGCCTGCGTGGTCGCCACGTCGCAACAAAGAGGGCGTCACCGCGCCTGCGCAGCCTTGCGGACCCGAAAGGGGCCTTTGGCCCCTCGCCTAATTCTCGCGAGACGTTCCCTCCTCTTTCCAAGATGGCGGCGGCTGAGGTAGACGCTGCTCTGGCGCTGCTGAGCCGGGTCGCTACGCTCGAAGAGCCGCTGGAGGAGCTGCGGGCCCTGCGGGCGGCCGTGCAGGCTCTGCCCCTCGGCGCCCTCCGCGAGCGAGGGCCCGGCTACCCCCTGGCTGGGCTCTTCGTCCTCCTGGCCCGCGGGGAGAGGTGAGGGTGAATTGGGGTCCCTTGCACCAAGGGGCTAGTCCTCGTGGAGGAACTGTATCTTCGGGGGGGTCCAGTCCAAGCCGGGAATAAAACGGAGACTGCTTTAAGAAAGATGGTCCAGTTTATTGAGTTGCCAGAATATTCTGCCTTTTTTAATATCCCCCAAAATATTTCCTTCTCTGGGGTGTGTGTGCTGGCTTCCTACACCTGCATGCATATTTGTGTGTGTATATATATATATAAAAATATATAAATATAAGTACACAGATACACGCACACATATACTGTATGTACATATACAAATGCAAATATGTGCCATATACACACAAATTACACACACACGTATGTGTGTATGTGTGTATAGGAAATATTTCTATGTATATATAGAGACATCGATAACGTATGTGTATGTGTGTATATGGCACATTTGTATTTATAACTTCATACAGTGTGTGTGTGTGTGTGTGTGCATACACACATACACAAATATGTGTCTATTTCTTTGTGTGTGGATGTAGAAAGGTTTTTTTTTTTTAGTTGCAAACATTGTGCCTCCTGGTCTCCAGTCCCTCCTTTCTTTCCCTTTCTTCAAAATGTTGCTTTAGAAATGTGGAAACTCTTGAAATGACCATAATAATGTTAAGGGAGAGCAACAACAGGCTGGCAAAGTGATTTTATGCTGTCTGTAGATTTTGCAATTGCTGGTGAATGCTTGGGCAATGTTTTGGAAAGGGTGGGATTAGTTTGCATGGAGAGTTCTGGTGGGGTGTGTGTGTGTGTGTGTGGGAGAAGCCTTTGATCTTCATCACAATCAGTTCTTCCTTGAAAATTGGTGTCTGAAGGTTTGGGCTTTCAAGAATTTTCATAAGAGCAGGACCCTAGAGGAGCGAGATCTCTTATTTTGCACTGTATTTACGCCTTTCCTTACTTCATTAGCAAACACTGGGTTTTCCTTTCTCTTGCAAAACAGCGAGCAAATCTCTTTGTGTGTCTCCATCTTGGAGAGATTCCTGCAAGTCATGGATCCCTTGGATGTCATCCAAAACTTTGGGGAAGAACTTCAGAAGGGACTGTTCCACCCTGACGATTCAGTCAAAATCCTAACCATCTCCCAAGTACGTGTTGCAATTTAGCTTTGTAATCTTCTCAAGGAGGTTAAGAGTGAGATGTTTATCCTGCCCTGCGCTTCTCTGTTTTCATACACCTACTGCAAGTGTTTGAAACAACACTGGAGGTGATACACTGTATATATTTGTCTCGCCTGTCTTGTATGTTATTGTGTTTCAATTACAGTTATCACCTTAAGAATTTTGGCTAGCAAGTGGAATGCAAACGCTTTGAGCTATTATTTTAAAACTTTTGGTTTATGAAACTGCAATGCAGTAGAAAAATAGCAGAGAGGACAGCTAAGAATGAGATTTAAAGACCAGAAGTAAGAATGTAAAAAATGACTATAGATTATGTTGCACCCCTAGGTTGGAAGAGTGGTTGAAGACCCCGTTGCCATCAGAGAAATCCTTAACACTCCTGAATTATTGAGGCAGATTATCTATTGCATTGCTGCGGAGAAAATAGCAGTGGCAAAAGAGGTCAGTGCTTGTGATCTGACAATGGCTGCTTGGGGAGGGAAAGCCATCTATGAATTCCAGAAGATTTGAACTGTATAAATCTCAATAATTATTTATAAATCTCCTAATCTATTGTGCCAGTCGTTCTCTCTCAGCCCCGGGAAGAAGGCAATGGCAAACCACTTCCAAAATCTTGCCAAGAACACTACAGGGGCTTGCCAAGGATTAAACATAGACTCAAAGGCACACCTCCCTCCCAAAAAATTATTGGTAGCCATTCTGCATTCCCTATTTCTGCTTTTGCAACTCAAATGTAGATCCTCCAAGAACCTCTTTGGGATCCCCCTGCTAAATCTCTTAGAAAGAAAATGGATCTATTCAGTTATGCACTAGCTTCACTACCCATAACTGTAATCAAAACTCTTTATTTCTTGAGCATTTCTAATGTCAGATGTGTGCCTTTCTCTGTGTTTAGGCTTCTGATAAATAAATTCAAATAAATAATTTTTAAAACCCCCAATGTGGTAGACTACATGACCCCATTGTATGAAGGCTTTCTTCCTTCTGGAAAATATTTTTTCTGAGAACGGTTAGGTCTTTCACCTTAACCTGCTGAAGTGGACAGAAAGGGCTCTGTATTCAAAGTTTACAACTATTCACTGTGCTTTCTGCTAATTCAGGGTCTCCACACCCCAGCGTGTGCACAGGTCTGCTTCTCCCATTTTCATTGACAACTTTGTTTTTTAGGCCATCAAATCTTTGTCCAGGATAGCACAATCGCCGGAGGGCTTGGAAGTTTTGCTGGCGGGGAATTTGCTGATCGACTTGAAAAACGTCATGGCGAAGAGCGACATCATACGTTATCGCGTGTATGAGGCAAGAGTTAATGTTTTTTTGGTTTTTTGAGCCTAGCAGATAAGAGGGCAGAAATGCATGTCTTTAACTGTCAGGTGGGTGATGTAACTTGGGGATTTAGAAACAATTCTGATTCTGGCTGGCTGGAGGTAAGGATAAGTTCCAAGTTGGATAAAATCCGTGGTATTATGAGATACGACGATTAAGGGGAGAGGGTGTCCAGAGATTCTCAGTCACCCAGGTCATGGTTGTCCCAAAGGTGCTTTTTCAAAAGGCAATTGGACTTGAAGACGTTTCACTTCTCATCCAAGAACGTTTTTCAGTTCTGACATCAGAAATGAAGAAGCTTCCTGGATGAGAAGCGAAACGTCTTCAAGGAGAAACAAAGCCCAGCTGCCTTTTGAAAAAAAAAACACTTTTGGGACAAGGGGAGAAAGTACATATGAAAGAGAATTTGGTAGTAGGTGGATGTAGAGCTGGAGACTAGCATGCAGCTTCTTTAAATGGATTAATTTACTTGGCATTCTAAGGCTACCTAAAGATTAACATTAACAGAACAGAAATCTCTCGGAGGGAACAGGATTTTTTAAAAATTCATTTTAAAGGGAAATAAATGGAGCGTACCTATTGGCGGCTTAGCATATCTACATTTGCTGATCTTCTTAATTAAATAACGGCAAATCTGACTTACAAGTGGGGGAGGCGTGGCTGCCTAGTGGCAGCAGAAACACTTCCAAGGAGACGTGGCTCAGATTCCTGTCTTGTGTGCGTTTGTGTTAGCTAGTGGTCAATATTTCCTCGACATCGGTGGACTCTCTAAACTACTGCGTGAACAGCGGTTTAATAGCGGAAATGATTGGAGAACTGACGGGAAACGACGTGCTTGTCAGGTAAGGGGCTCAGCATGAATGGAAGGCCAGCAGGCCTTGGGGGGCCTCCTTGCCATCTCTTTGCTGCTTGTAAATGCATGGCTGTGTCTCAGTTTTGCTTGCTACCTATCGCCAATCCCTCGCCCAATTCATACAGCTCCTTAAATCACAACAGTTCATTTAGTGACATTTTGAAGTTGCAACGGCATTTTTTTACACTTACGACCGTTGCAGCATCCCCGTGGTCACGTGATTTACCTTCGGCTGCTTGGCACCTGATTCACCTTTACGACGCTCGCGGTGTCCCTGGGTCACGTGATCCCCTTTTTGCGACCGTCTGACAAGCAAAGTCCAGATTTCACTTAACAGCCGTGTGACTAATTTAGGAACTGCAGTGATTCCCTTGACAAATGCGATGAGAAAAGTCGTAAAAGGGGGCGAAATTCACTAACAAATTTCTCACCTAGCCACAGTAATTTTGGGCTCAATTACGGTCGTAAGTTGAGGATGACCTGTAGTTTGTTTCTAGTGCTTTCTTAGAAGGAGAGAATGAATTCCAGTCTCTGCCCATATACATTGGATATTTTCTCCCCGCTGCAGCCCTACAAAAAACCTGAGTCTCAGCTTCTGGGGTGTCCCCCTTCCCACTGCCAGTGCCCCCCCAAATGTCTTCACAGAGAATCCTCAACTTACGGCCACAAGGGAACCCAAAGTTTCTGTTGCCAAGTGAGACATATGTTAAGCCACTTTTGCCCCCATTTTACTTTCTTGCCCCAGTTCTTAAGTTGGTAACATGATTGTTAAGAGAATCTTGCTTCCCCACTGACTTTGCTTGTCACAAAAAGAGATCCCATGACCCCGGGGACATTGCAGCCATCATAACTGCGAGTCAGTTGACAAGCGTCTGAATTTTGCTCACACGAATATGAAGCAATATGTAAGGCCAAGTGCTATTGCTACGCACTGGGGTGATGCTGCAGATGGAGCTTCCTGGGGCATTAAGAGGCACATTGATTCTCGTCTCTCTGAAGCAGTACGTTCGTTTTGTTTTGTTTTAAAACAGAGTGACCTGTATAGAGATGGTGACCTCACTGGCCCACACCCAACATGGACGACAGTATCTTGCCCAGCAAGGCATCATTGACAAGATTTCCAATATAATCATTGGAGCTGATTCAGATCCCTTCTCCGGTTTCTACCTGCCAGGTGATTACAGGTGGCCTTTTGGCCTCTTGATCTTCGTAGGGTTGATACTGTATCTCTGTGGCCTGCTATTCTCCACCCCTGTAGTGCAGTTAATGTATGCTGGAGGCTCTTGAAGGGCCTCTCCCATTGGCTTTAAGCCTACTTTGCATTCCCCACCATCCAGTCAGAGCTGAAGAAGCTTCTTGGATGAGGAGTGAAACGTCTTCAAAGAAAAACCGGAAAGTCCAGTTGCCTCTTGAAAAAAGCTCCTTTGGGATGATTTGCATTCAGCAGCACTCATTCTGCTTCACATTTAATAATAATAATAATAAAGTTGGAAGGGACCTTGGAGATCATCTAGTCCAACCCCCTGCTCAGGCAGGAAACCCTATACCATTTCAGACAAATGGCTGTCCAGTCTCTTCTTAAAAACTTCCAGTGTTGGAGCATTCACCGCTTCTGGAGGCAGGTTGTTCCACTGATTAATTGTTCTAACTGCCAGGAAATTTCTCCTTAGTTCTAGCTTGCTTCTGTCCTTGGTGACTTTCCATCCGTTGCTTCTTGTCCTGCCTTCAGGTGCTTTGGGGAATAGCTTGACTCCCTCTTCTTTGGGGCAGCCCCTGAGATACTGGAACATTGCTATCATGTCACTCCTGGTTCTTCTCTTCATTAAACTAGACATACCCAATTCCAGCAACCGTTCCTTATATATTTTAGCCTCCAGTCCCCTGATCATCTTTGTTGCTCTTCTCTGTACTCTTTCGAGAGTCTCAACATCTTTTTTGCATCATGGTGACCAAAACTGGATGCTCAAGTTTCTTTCAGGCTCTCTTTCTCAATCCCAGTTTGAGTCTTGGTTCAGTTTTGTTTTCTGCAGAGGGAAGAGCAGCAATCTAAGCTTGCCCTGGACAAAGAGGGCCTAGATCTCTGGTAGGAATAATTTGCTTCCTGTGTTTATAAGGTTGAAACGTATCAGTTCCTTTAAGAAACAGGGGGTGCTGCTTTCAGGTCTGCCCACCTGCAGCCCGGTTTGTGTCTTCGCCGTGTCCTTATAAGCAAGAAGAGGGAAAAGATAGTGATCAAATGCACAGTGGTTCCAGGGGCAATCCTCTCCTTGCTCTGTCGACACCTTTGCAGGTTTTGTTAAGTTTTTTGGCAACCTGGCCATCATGGACAGCCCCCAGCAGATCTGCGAGCAGTACCCTGCCTTCATCGAGAAGGTCTTCAGCATGGCCGAAGGCCAAGACCCAACCTTGTTTGGCGTGGCGGCGGACACGGTCGGAATCTTGGGGTCAAACATGGAGGGCAAATTGGTGCTCCAGAAAACAGGTTCGTCCAGCGGGCGCGGGCAAAAGTGCACATCTGGTTACAGGGTTGGAAGGAGGAGATGCTTTACATGCCTAGCCCAGAACAGAATTTGCTTTGCTTTCCAGGGAGTCGGTTCCATCGGGTGCTAAACAGAATCGGGCATCAAATAAAGAACGCCCCAACTGAGATGAGAATCCGATGTCTGGATGCTGTTTCATCCCTTTTGTACTTGCAGGTAGGTTACAGGCACCTCCCCGGCCACCCACGTGGTCCCTCGCGCTCTCTCCCACCTAGCGGCAGACGCTTACCTGCCATCCAGCTGGTCCCCAGAAGAATATTCTGCCGTTTCAAACGCCACTGAGTGTGACCCAAAGAAGAAGCTGGATGTTTTGTTTCGAAACATTCAGGAAAAAAGGATGGGTCAGAGGCGTTTGCAAACTCACCCACTACTCTTTTGCCTGCAGCCTGAACAACAAACTGAAGATCTTCTCCGGATGACAGAATTGTGGTTCTCTTCTCTATCCAACCAGCCCTTGGAACTCTTCAAAAGCATCAGCACTCAACCGTTCCCTGACCTCCACTGTGGAGCCTTGAAAGTCTTCACTGTAAGATACTTTTTGGGGCACTTTTTTCCCAGCCTGGCATTCTTTGGATAAATTGGGGTGGCATCAAGCCAGAATTTTTCAGCCGGCGGTCGTGGATAATCAGGGTGATGTTCCAGCTGAACGGAAAAAGCTGCTCTTAAGAGAGGCTTTCCTCTGCTGGTTAATTCTGTCTTTTGTTTTAATTTGGAAGAGGTTTTTTTTTTTTTACATATTTTACTAATTTTTATAAAAGGACATTCTTTAGTATTTAGCAAACAGCATATTGTCGGGATTGATGTGTTTAAAAAACAGTAATAATTAGTGTCTATATTTTCATAATCAATATGTTAGTTAATAATATGCTTCTTATATCTTCCCTTCACCCAATAAGTCTTCTTCTTACTAATACATATTTAAGGTTACATGATACATATCACATTCCTTTCTCTCCAACTCGTTTCTCTAGCCGTTGATAAAAGTTGTCCCATGTTCTAAAGTCTACTGAACGGAAGAGTTTTTTAACCTTACCTCCTGATTAAATGACTTTAGGGGTCTTAAAGAGAGGCTAAACTATAACATGTGTAGAAGTTTTCAACAAACCCATCGCAAATGCAGCCATGTGGTCAAACACCCGAAGTCTGGGAAGACACAACTCTTAAAACTTTGAATCTGGGTCATAAGTAGCGCCGTTGTGACTTAGAACAGTGGCTAAGAAATAACTGTTCATAAGTTGAGGACTAGTTTCATCAGCTTTTACATCGGGTTAAATATATTAGACTGACAACTTTTTGTAAATTGAAGGAATTCAGATGTCAACCATTTAACAAAACCTGCCTTGTTTCCCCTCCCCCCTCCCCCAGGCCGTTGCAAATCAACCTTGGGCCCAGCAGGAGATGTTGGCCAGTCCTGGCTTTGTGGAATACATCGTGGACAGATCAGTGGAACCGGATAAAGCTTCTAAAGAGGCCAAATATGAACTTGTCAAGGCTTTGGTTAACTCAAAGACGGCGGCAGATATTTTGGGAAACCAGCATTACTTAAGATTGAAGGCTTATATGCGTGAGGGGCCGTATTACGTTAAGGCTGTCTCAACTACCGCTGTAGAAGGAGCTGAGTAATTTTGGAAGACGTAATTTTAAGCTACTGTTCAGTAATTCCAGGGCTAACTAAACTCTCTGGATTCCTGGAAGGTGAGGCTGGCCTGTTGATTTGTAGAGAGGAGAAGGAAAGTGTGGGAAATATTAACTTGGTATGAGGTGTTTGGGGTTTTTTTGACATTGAAATGCCAGTTGGTTTGAAATATGAAGATTTTCTAGGTATTTTCCTGATGGAAAACATAGGTTCTACCATTTCACATTCCTTAAAATCCAAGAAACCATTAAGAGAGACTCTAAAGTATAAAGAAAACTATTTTCCCCAGGATACCCTGGGATATGTATATTTGCCTTCATTTGTGAAAAACATTATTTTTTGTTTTATCACACGGGTGGTTTTACCATCTGGGTTTAAGATTTGTGCTCAGTGTGATTCATTTTTCATCACCTCCTCAGTGTTGTTTTTCTGATGTTCCAATTGCCGTGACACAAATATTCCTCCACACAACTTTACATAGGGAACAAGTAAACTGATTTAATCCAGGTTCTTACAAGCAAATAGATGGAAGAATAAAGAATACATCTTACATAAAAGGCTAAACCAATCTCCATTTTACAAAGCAACGATGCTTATTCTCCCATCCTTCAACTGTCCACCCCCCTAACCCTAACCCTAACCCTAACCCTAACCCCAATTGCTTTGGATTCAATTGTGAAATACGTCTTGAACTGAAGAAAGTCTGAACGTCGGTACTCGCAGTCCGATTTTCAGTCCTGTCTGGATCAAGCTGCTGCCTTTGGTGTATATGTTGGCTCCAAAATACTGCTTTTGTTGTGCTTATAAACATCATGTAGAATTACCCTTTTCAAAGGGGGAAAAAAAAGTGTGCAAAAAGTTTCCAGCTTCTTGTCTCCTTCCACTCCCCACCAATCCAGTCAGAGGTGAAGAAGCTTCTTGGATGAGAAGCGAAACGTCTTCAAAGAGAAATAGGGAAGTCCAGTTGCCTCCTGAAAAAAAAAGCACCTTTGGGATTCTTGTCTGAATGTTGTCTGCTTGTTACATCAACTGCCTAAAATACAGGCAGTCCTGGACTCGACCACGGTTTCTGTGGCCGAGTGAGTGAATTTTATCCTGTTTTACGACCGTTCTTGCCACGGTTGTTAACTGAATCACTGCAGTTGTTAAGTTAGTAGCACAGTTGTTAAGCCAATCCGATTTTTCCCATCGGCTTTGCTTTTCAGAAGGTCGCAAAAGGGGATCACAGGATGTCCAGGACATTGCAACCGTCATAAACATGAACCAGTGGCCACGGGATGCTGTGAAAATTGGTCCTAAGTCAATTTTCCAGGGCCGTTGTAACTTTGGACGGTCACTAAATGAACTGTTGTAAGCCGAGGACCACCTGCATATGAAGGGCCAGGATGAAAACACTGATCTCTGTATGTAACAGGATTTGGTGTTTTTTGGGGGGTGGGGGGTGGGGGGGGGAGAAAGCAACTCTCTTTCATATGGAAATAATCTTGATCAAGACAAACAAGCTGTTAAAGGGAAAAAAACCAGTCCTGGGATAGGATGACAAGAAAAGAAATTTAATCCCACCCTGACTGCTGAGTAAAAGAAGGGGCAGAGAGAAGCTAGTAGGCTTTCAAGATTCTGTTATTATACCTTAGAATAGAATAGAGCTGGAAGGGACCTTGGAGGTCTTCTAGTCCAGCCCCCTGCTCAAGCAGGAGAACCTATACCATCTCAAGACAAGTGACTGTCTTGCCTCTTCTTAAAAATCTCCAGTGATGGAACACCCATGATTTCTGCTGGCAAGCTGTTCCACTGGTTGATTGTCCTCACTGTCAGGAAGTTTCTCCTTAGTTCCAGGTTGCTTCTCTCCTTGATCAGTTTCCAACTATTGTTTCTCGTCCTTCCCTCTGGTGCTTTGGTGAACAACCTGGCCCCCTCTGCCTTGTGGCAGCCCCTCAGATACTGGAATACTGCCGTCATGTCTCCCCTATTTCTTCTTTTTTCTAGACTAGCCAAACCCAAGTCTTGCAGCCGTTCTTCATATGTTTTAGTCTCCAGGCCTTGGATCATCTTAGTTGTTCTTCTCTGGATTTTTTCCAAACTCTCAACATCTTTTTTGTGATATGGTGATCAAATTGGCTGCAGTATTCCAGGTTTGGTCTTACTAGGGCTTTATAAAGTAATAGTACTTCTCATGATCTTGATTCTGTGCCTCTGTTTATACAACCCAGGATCGTATTAGCTTTTTTGGTTGCTGCTGCACACGGCTGGCTCATAGTCAAGTGATCGTCTAATCCATGGGTCGGCCACCCGAAACATCGAACGAGCCGCACGGACCCGTTTGGCCTAAAAAAAAAAACCCCTGGGAGCCGCGCATGCGCGCGCACCCGCACATGCGCGCGGCCCCCGTTCGTGCATGTGCGCGCGCCCGCGCACCCTCGCGCGCCCGTTCACCCGTTCGCGCATGCGCACCCGCCCGCGCATGTGCACCCCCGCACGCGCACCCCCTGCGCACCCGCCCGCGCCTGCGCGCATGCGCTCCCCAAAATGGCGGAGGAGGCTCCGGAGCCGCAGGTAATGCCTCAAAGAGCCGCATGCGGCTCCGGAGCCGCGGGTTGCCGACCCGTGGTCTAATCCTTACACAGGGAGTCCTTGAGTTACGTAGTGCTGAACGAGAAATGAACAATTTTGATCACATGACTCAGGAAGACCAATTGTAAGTCTCTTTTTTTCAGCAGAATAGAGTATAGCATAGAATCCTTTATTTGGCCAAGGGTGATTAGACACACAAGGAATATATCTCCGGTGAAGAAGCTCTCAGTGTACATGCAAAGCAACAGAATAATACCAATAAGAAGGGGGGAGTAAGTAAGATTGGGTAAGCCCACGAGGAAGCCAACTAGAGGTGCTATGATTTGATTCTTCTAATCAGAAAAATACAGCGCCTCTTTCTGAACGGCGTTGACTCGCGAAGCTTTCAACCCGTCCAGATACGTCATGATTCTGCAGGACACCAGCCCATAATAGGTCTCCAGGAACGTGCAGTCTTTACCGCCTTTCGTCTCCCCCCATTCTTGGAGAAGCTGGCTGGTCTCCGAAACAGTGGAAGTGAAAATATATTGATAGCAGCATCGGTTGTACCAGATACGTCTTTCCCCAGAAAAGCGGGAGCTGTGGATGGGCACCACGCCGGCTGCTCTTGCACAGACACCCACAAAGATGCCAGGGGGTAGGGAAAGAGGAACTTCTCCAGACGTCACGTAGATCTTCCGAGCAACATCTTGCGAGATGACAAAGGCCGTAGCACTGCAGTGGTCGGGGTAGTACCGTCCAGGATATTTTTTCACGGAGACAAAAGTGCCGTTTTGGGATTCTTCGCTTGGGATGTTTTGATGAACCACCCTCCCAAGATAGATGTCTTCCGGGCGAGTTCTTAAGTTGAGCAAGTATTCAACCAAGGTTTGGAGGTTGGCAAACATATCCTGGTCTACCTTGAGAATGAACCTGGCCTGGGGACAATAAGTGACAGTCCACTCTATGGCCCTCTTGATCTTCAGCGTCTGGTTCTCTGGGGTATCAAGAAAGATGCCTTGGATTAGATCCTGTTCCTGGTCTGATTCCTTGATGACCTCCTTTTGGGCGCGAGCTGAAGACGGCTCACCCAAGACAAACAAGACCAGAGTGGTGTAACCTTGGATGTCGGTCACGTTGGCCCACGTATTTCGAATCGCATTGCGCCTGGACAGGTTTTCGGGGCTACTGAAGATGAGAACCAGCAGGAACATCTCTTGTTTGGAGCAAGCTTCTGGGTTGCTAAGAACGTAAGCCTTGGAGATGTTGGTTTTCATGGAGGACATGTCCAGTATCCGGGCTCTTTCCCGAGCTCTGAGGACTTTCATGTCCATGTAAGTGGTGGGGATGGCTTGCAAGACATATTCTTCCACCAGATCGGCTCCGAAGAGCAAAAGGTGGAAAAGGGCCATGCTGAAGAGCATAAAACACCACTGGTGAGTTCGGAGCCTACAAAATAGCTGTGGAAATGGAGAGGAATAAAGATCAGTGCTCATTTCCTTCCAACATTTGTGCTTTTCAGTTCTTGCTGTAAAGTCAGAAATATTTACGAGTAGAGTAAGATAGGGTAGGGTAGAGAATGGAATAGGAATAGAATAGAATAGAATAGAATAGAATAGAATAGAATAGAATTGAATAGAATAGAATAGAATAGAATAGAATAGAATAGAATAGAATAGAATAGAATAGAATAGAATAGAAAATGAATGGAATGGAATGGAGAATGGAATGGAATATGGAATAGAATAGAATATAGAAAAGAAGAGAAGAGAATGCAGAATAGAAGAATAAAATAGAATAGAATAGAATAGAATAGAATAGAATAGAGAATGGAATGGAGAATAGAATAGAATAGAATAGAATATAGAAATGAAGAGAAGAGAATGCAGAATAGAATAGAAGAATAGAATAGAATAGAGAATGAATGGAATGGAGAATGGAATGGAATGGAATGGAATGGAATAGAATAGAATAGAATAGAATAGAATAGAATAGAATAGAATAGAATAGAATAGAATAGAATAGAATAGAATATGGAACAGAATATGGAACAGAATATGGAACAGAATATGGAATAGAATACAAAGGAATCCAAAGGAATCTAGCCAGCTAGAGAAAATCTGAATTAGAAAGTTTTATTTCCTATTTCAGTCTGGCAGCATAGAATGGGTGCTAAAAACCACAAATGTCAAACTGCTCCTGAATAGATTAGCAAAATGCACTTCAGGGAAAAAAAAAAGCATTTGATTTTTAAGTAGGATTTAACACCTCATTTCAATATTGTCAGAATAGTGTTAGAAGCTCAGATCTTACCTGCATGTTCTTTGTGGAGATGACGCTTGAATTTATCGAGTCGAGAGGTTGTGTGTACACCTTTGGATGCATGGGGAGCGTTTTTGCAATTGGAGTAGCATCTCATTTAGAAAAAACACCCAGATACAGTTTCCCTTGTGTCAGGAACCAAGTTCAAAATTCTTTTTTTTTAAAAAAAATTTCCATCCTCTTTTGAGTCCGAGCAAAGCCGATGTAATTCCAGAGGACGGTGATCATGTTACATGTTGGCATAGAATTCTTAATTTATGAGTGTACCACAACAGAGGCTACAGAAGAGCACAACTGAAGGAAGGCAGGTGTGTGTATGTGTGTGTGTGTGTGTGTAAGAGAGATCTGTTGTCCACTTAAAAGAGCTGCAGGGTTTCGTTTTGCAAGATCTGGGTCCCGAATGCAATTTTGTTTTAGAAGAGGCGAGCGATTCAATTAGGATTTGTTTTTTGTTTTTTTAAAGAAAAGATTGTGGTTTCAGTGAACAAAAGCTTCTGCTTATATTTGCCACTTAGAGAACTCTTAAGTGGCAAACATACAACATACCTTTCCCCCCCCTTATAACATATATATATAGAGAGAATAGAATAGAATAGAATAGAATAGAATAGAATAGAATAATGATAAATAGAATAGAATAGAATAGAATAGAATATAGAATAGAATAGAGTAGAGTAGAGTAGAGTAGAGTAGAGTAGAGTAGAGTAGAGTAGAGTAGAGTAGAGTAGAGTAGAGTAGAGTAGAATAGAATAGAATAGAATTATGGAATGGAATAGAATAATGGAATAGAATAGAATAGAATAGAATAATGATAAATAGAATAGAATAGAATAGAATAATGATGAATAGAATAGAATAGAATAGAATAGAATAGAATAGAATAGAATAGAATAGAATAGAATTATGGAATTGAATAGAATAATGGAATAGAATAGAATAGAATAATGATAAATAGAATAGAATAGAATAGAATAATGATGAATAGAATAGAATAGAATAGAATAGAATAGAGCTGGAAGGGACCTTGGAGGTCTTCTAGTCCAGCCCTCTGCTCAAGCAGGAGAACCTGCACCATCTCAGACAAGGGACTGTCTAGTCTCTTAAAAACCTCCAGTGATGGAGCTCCCGCGATTTCTGAAGGCAAGCAATATCCCGTGATCTCATGTATTATCCTATTATAAACAACACTATTATTCTACTACAAATAAACCATCTTTATTTATAAAGTCTGCGGGGACCAAGATGAACGCGTGGCCGCATTCCTGGCTCAGCACAGGGGGATCCGTTGCCCGGCCACGCACGCCAGCTTTGCCCGGCATGTGGCAGAGATCTCTTTCCACAGGTGCAGCCTGACACATGCGGACCCAAGCAGACCTCTCGGCTTCTCCACAGCTGCTCACCCCCATCTTTGACGGTTTCTATTAGCTCCGGGAGGTGGGGAGGGCCCGGCTGGAGCCAGGCTCAGATGCACCCTGCCTGCAAAGTGAGAAGACCTGGGATGGATTTTTGTAACTCCTTAAGTAACACGGTCCCTTTGCATTTTGATCTGACTTATTTTTCTCTCTTTTAAAATAATGTTCAGGCTCATCGGAATGTAGGAAAAGATAAACTGACTGGATAAGAAAAAAAATTCGTTGGTACCCATTTGGGTCTGGTTTAACTCTAAACAACCTTCCCCCCCCCTTACCATTGACACCCCTTCTGACGTCAGGTCTCGTTTTAATGAATGTGGGTGATATTCAGGGATGCAAATATATATAACATGTCAGGCTGCCCCTATCTGATTTCCCGTGCAAAGGGTGGTGTGTGTGTGTGTGTTACTTTTATTCTGTCCAATTAACTTTCCTCTTGGGTTTCTTTGTTGTGTTAACTATGACAAGGAATGTCAGACGGGTTTGGGGATTTTGAACAGGTGACCCTGGGGGAATGCTGCAATGGTTTGTTAAGTGTGAAAAATGGTCCTAAGTCACCTTTTTCAGTGCCGTTGTGATTTTGAACAGTCACTAAATGATCCGTTGTAATTTGAGGACTGCCTCTATAAGCCTCGGGGACAAGTGGAAAGGGGGAAGGGAAAAGAAGAAGAGGATGGCCAGCAGGAAAAGGGAGGGACTCAAGAGTCCAGCTTGCAGTGGCTGAAGGACCAGGTGAAGGAGAGATGATCATGGAAAAATTCCGTCTATGTAATCATTAAGAATCAACATAAGTCAACAGGATAGACTGTCTTGAAGGGGGAAAAAAATGACATGGTCATTGGGGATCAAAAAGAACTTGATTCAACATCATCCGTTGCACATAAATTTGCTCCTGGGAGAAGCTGCAAATAGTTCAGTGACAACCTTGTGGCTCTCTGGCTGTTGTCACTGTCAACTAAGCGGGCTCAAGAAAACTACGTTTCCCAGACACCTCTTAAACTTATCTCTCAGTGCAACCATGTCTAACCTACCTTTTACTTAACTCAAGCCTACATTTAATCTTCTCCTCTTTTCTCCTTTCTTTCCTGTCCATCTTTCCTCCCACAGATGTCTTCAGGGGGTCCAGAAAGTCAACCACAGCCCTGTCATTGCCCCCCTCCCCATCCTCTTTTTGACATCCATTGGAACAGAAGCAGTGTGGTGATGGAGCCAATCAATCAAACAATCCTGAGCCTAACTGCCCCGTTGATGTCATGAATTGCACCGGGGCCAAAGACTTGTGAACTCGAGCATCTAGATGGTCTCAAGAGTGCCTCATGAGCCCAGCCTCCCAGTTCTAAGCTGGAATAAGATCCCTTCGGCTGGATATCGGTGTCTGGTTACACAAACTCTTGTCTCTTTGGAGAAGAACAATGGCTTCAAGAGAATTCCCCCCCCCCGGCGTGTCACTCAGTGAAGAGATGCCTGCTGTTCCTATTTTTGGCTTCGGAGTTTGCATATAAGCCTGGGACTTTGCATCCTGATTCAAGGACAGCCTCTCCGGAGCATCCCCAAGATGAGAGGATGGGTGTATATGAAGAAAGAGGGTAAGTTAACTGACTTTGCACGCTGGAAAAATGGATCCTATCCCAAAGGTGCTTTTCAAAAGGCAACTGGACTTCCGTGGTTTTTCTCGGTCTAACCTACAGCCCTGGGTTCTGTGGGAGGCTCCCATCCAACTGGGTCTAATCGTGGTTTGTGTCCATACCCAACAAAACTAGCCAGGTGCTGCCATCTGCCAAGATAAAATGTTTTTTTTTTTTTTGTATATGGTGAGGCTGAGTGGCAAAATAAAGGCTGCTCATTATATTGTTCATTGGAGTTTAGCAATCCCAAAATGGGTGCTGTTCTTCCTTCTTAGAATAGTTTCCCGCCAGATTTGATCAGTCGGACCTTCCAAAAAAGGACTAAAATTAGTAAAGCGGGACCCATGTTCGCCCATTCCTTAGCGGATGATCAAAACTCCTTTTAGATCTCTTTAAAATAGTCCCCTGCTTGTTGTTTACTCTGAGTCTGGGGATGAGGA
Organism: Azemiops feae; assembly: GCA_023970755.1. Lineage (NCBI taxonomy): Eukaryota > Metazoa > Chordata > Lepidosauria > Squamata > Viperidae > Azemiops > Azemiops feae. The sequence continues at coordinate 370,899 of JALGBA010004187.1, read as the reverse complement.
GTGGAATCAAGCATCCACAGATGCTTCTAAAATTTCCTTGCTTCTTTTTTTGATTCTGGCGTCAAATTCCCTTTGCAGGAGCAAAATTGACAGCTCAGAACATAATATTTAGCTTTCCTAGAGAAGGACGATAATCATATATTTTGTTTTATAATGTTAACGATGATTGAATCTTCTAATCCGCAGGGAGCAGATCGAACCAAACAGGAAGCTGGTTAGTTGGAGAGCCAATCACACATCGTCCAACAATGGACGTCCCTTAGAGATTCTTTATGCAAGTAAGTATACTGGGTTCCCTTTTTCTGTATTTCTCTGCAGTAGGAACCAACAATGTTCTCTTTTCGTGAGTGGTGGGTGGAGAAGACTACCCAGGAGAGTTTAGAACAAGGTGTTTTTTTTTTAACAAAAGACTAAATCTTTAAAGCGTTTATTTTTCATACTTCAGCCAAACAGCTTGCAGATTAATAATAATAATAAAAAGAGCTTATCGTATAAAACGACGGAAAATCACTGGGAAAAAGTCAGCTGAGAACGGGAAATAATCCTAACAATAATCAACACAATAATGCAGCAACGCTGTAAGGATCACCATCTCTCCATAGACCAGCCAATCAAATATCTGTTGGACGAATTGTTCAAAGGCAAAACTGCTTTGATTTATAGTTGGAGGCACCACCAGTGGGGTGGAGCGTTACAACCCCCTGGATCACGAGTGGCAAATTCTGGGCTCGGGCTCGTGGCAGCGGAGTGGCATCGGGGTGGCTTCCCTTAATGGATCCATTTATGCAGCTGGTGGCCACGATGGACTTATCTGCCTCAATAGCGTTGAAAGGTAAGCGGGGGGTCTTGAGGGAAGACCACCAAGGCATGGTAGATGACTGGATTCATCCACTTTTTTCTAGCCATTCTCGACCTTTGGTCCAGTCTGTTTTCTAATTTTATTTTATTTTTTTGGTTTTATGTTGCTCTTTAATTGTTGGGAGTCGTTCGAGTTGGCAGCATCTAATTAAATAAATAAATCCCCCCCCCAACTTTCCTTGGGGTCACGTTAGGGAACAATAGACTCTGCTGGGGGTTTGCAAAAAGGACGGTTCCTGGAGAACAAACGGGGAGCGTGTCTAATGCAAGACACTCTTTTTTTCTTCAATTTTAGTTACTTTTTTTTTCTAAGTTGCTTTCCCCTCCTACCTTCTCAGTCTGAAATTGACTGAATTTCAATTCCATGCTCCCTTCTCTGTCTGAAATTGACTGAATTTCAACTCTGCTCTGAACATTAGGAAAAAAAGTAACTAAAATTGAAGAAAAAAGAGAGTCCGTTTGTTCTCCAGGAACCGTCTTCTTTGCAAACCTCCAGCATAGTCTATTGTTCCCTAACATGACCCAAGGAAAGTTGGGGGGGTTTATTCAGTCTGAAATTGACTGAATTTTAACTCCCTGCTCCTTTCTCAGTCAGAAATTGACTGAATTTTAACTCCCTGCTCCTTTCTCAGTCTGAAATTGACTGAATTTTAACTCCCTGCTCCTTTCTCAGTCTGAAATAGACTGAATTTCAATTCCCTGCTCCCTTCTCAGTCTGAAATTGACTGAATTTCAATTCCCTGCTCCTTTCTCAGTCAGAAATTGACTGAATTTTAACTCCCTGCTCCTTTCTCAGTCTGAAATTGACTGAATTTCAATTCCCTGCTCCCTTCTCAGTCTGAAATTGACTGAATTTCAATTCCCTGCTCCTTTCTCAGTCAGAAATTGACTGAATTTTAACTCCCTGCTCCCTTCTCACTCTGAAATTGACTGAATTTCAATTCCCTGCTCCCTTCTCACTCTGAAATTGACTGAATTTCAATTCCCTGCTCCCTTCTCACTCTGAAATTGACTGAATTTCAGCTCCCTGCTCTCGACTCCAAGTTGTGCCCACACGTTTTTAAGGGAGTCTGCGGAGGCAGCACCGTTTGAATCCCTTGCCATTCTCCCAGCGTGTCGAGAAATGTTTTGTACCGTTCCTTTTCCTTGCGAGATGACTAAGACGCTCTTGGTATTTTTATGATGTCTTATTTATTTACAAGCCCAGTCAATTACCCAATGACGCCTGTTCCTTAAAAAAGAAAACATAAGTGCTTATAATACTCCGGAGCTACTATTCCCTTTCCCAACAGGTGCAAAGCACAAGTTTCTCTCACTTTATAGAGGATCCGTTCTCCATTTTCAAAGCTGGTGACCGACAGCTCTCTATCCTGGCTTAAGGATGCGACTTCCAGTCATCAGTAGCCAGCAGTGGGTGGTTTTCTTTTTCTTAAGCACCTGCTGCCATTAAGCCAGACAAACAAGAAGCTTAGGAGAAAAATGCCTTTGGAATGAATGCACGCCTGAAGTTTAAATATTCTCCATCGGTTAGGCAAAGCTATCACTGAGGGCACAGAGGGAAAACTCTCTGTCAGCTGAGATATGGCTTCAAGGAATGCCACTGGCATCCTTGAGGTCTGAGTTCCTAAAATTTGGCAGACCCGGTCATTGCCTTCCTGGGTTCATTAATCAAGAATATGGGAAGAGACTCAGGCAAGCTTATCCTTTCTGCCCTTCCTCTGTCAATCTTCCCCTTAGCAAAGGGCCCGCAGCTCACAAGTGTGTCCTGACTGACAACCGAACGAGAATTCCTTCTCGTCCTGACCTCCCTGGTGTCCGTTTAGCACCTTGTCATTCCTGTTAGATCTGATGGATTACTTCGGGGGGGGGGGGACCCGTCGCTGCTCTGTCAGAGCCCAGCTCAACGTCTCCGGCTCATTCCGTAAAGGCTGTCACTGAGTGCTGACCGGGCTCGTCTACCAGCTGAATATGATCTTGGGTCAAAGATGTGTCGAGTTAATTTTAAGCCCCTGTTTGCTGCGGAGGCCGCTTGGAGAAATCGGAGCAATTTGTTGAAAGATTAACCTGGTTCCCTCTGATGTTAAGCCAGAAATTCAAATTAGCGTGGTTTATATTTGCTATGCAATCTTAACAACAACAACAACAACAACAACAATAATAATAATAATAAAAGCAAGGGTAGTACCAATAGTAATAGGCGCCTTGGATGCAATCCCAAAACAACTGGAGCACCACTTGAACACTGTCGGCATTGACAAATTCACCATTAGTCAATTGCAAAAGGCGGCCTTACTAGGAACTGCTTCCATCCTGCGACGAGATCTGTAATACCATCAAACATCCACATCTGCCTATCCCAGGTCCTTGGGAAGGACTCGATAGGTAGACAAAAATGCCAAATCCAGTCTGAACATCTGGCTGACTGTGCGATGATCAATAATAATAACAATAACAATAATAACAACAATAACAAACAACAACAACAACAACAACAATAAACAACTTGGAAGGGATCTTGGAGGTCATCTAGTCCAACCCCCTGCTCAGGCAGGAAACCCTATACCATTTCAGACAAGTGGCCATCCAGTCTCTTCTTAAAAAACTTCCATCTTGTTGGACAAGTCCTTGCTTTTGGTCAGTGTTTCTTCCTCTTCCTTTGGGGGGAGGGAAACACTTGCCCTCCCCCTGCACGCCCAGAACCTCTCCTCCATCTTTCTTTCTTCTTCCCCGGCTAGGTATTTGCCCGAAATAAATGAGTGGAAGAGAGATGTCGCCCCTCTTAGTGAACCCAAGCAAGAAGTCGCGATGGCTGAACTCGGCGGTTACTTATATTGCGCCGGCGGCTTCGATGGGCTGGTTTGCCTCAACACGTTGGAAAGGTAAGCCCATTTGGGATGCCGATTTGAGAAGCACGCTCTACACTTCAACTGCCCGTTTTGCAGAATCCTCTACTTTCTCGCCCTTGCAGATACGACCCCGGGCTGGACAGATGGCAGAAGCTGACACCTATGAAGTCTCGTCGAAAAGGCCTGGGCTTGGCCGCGCTGGATGGATATTTATATGCCGTTGGGGGTTCCGATGGCTATTCTCCCTTATGCTCAGGTATATTCTGGCTGTGGGCTAAATTAGTTCTTGTTCTATTCCAAGACCGTTAAAGCGGAATAACAAGAGTTGGAAGGGACCTTGGAGGTCTTCTAGTCCGACCTCCTGCTTGAGCAGAAGACCCTATACCATTTCAAACAATTTCTGCTTAAAAATCTCCAGGGATGAAGCATCCACAACTTTTGGAGGCAACTTCTGTTCCACTGATTAATTGTTCTCCCTGTCAGGAATTTCCCCCTTAGTTACTTGAATTCTCTTCCAAAACTTTCCAATTTCTCTCTCTGAGCTGAAGCCAACGTAGCCATGACTAAGATGTCCTACAGTGCATGTTCTATAATTTCCCCGATTTTTTTTTTATTATTATTTTGGCATTAATGACAGGAAGGAGAAGAGTGAAAATAATTGGTGGGTTGGGAACCAATTTGCTACACCGAAGTGTTTTATGGTCTCCTAGTATCTTTGCCTCTCTCCCTCTCTCTGCTCCCCTCACACAAACTTTAAAAATAGAAAATGATTATATGTATCTGTGACGTTAATTGAAATCCAGGCTTCTGACTGATGGGTTTCTGTAGGCTGGGTGTGATGAAGGGTGGAAAAAAAGCTTTCCAAATTCTAATCACGCTTGGTTTACAGTAGCCCGCATGGCTGGGTAATTATTATATGAAACTAATTAACGAAAGAATTTCGAGCAGGCAATTAGTTAACAAAAAGATGCCTACGCTTGTATTAACAAAGGCCGTATAAAACGTCAAAATAGATAAATGCAATAGTGAAAAGATAAACACAGAACTATTGCTTTTTAGGACACAGACGGTCCCTTTCAGCTTTGGAAACAGTTAATTCCCCTCCCTTCTCCCTGTGCCCAAAGTGACAATTGGCAGCGCAAAGATCAAAAGCCCAAGCTCTTCCACCCTTGCCTCTTTCAGTTGAGCGCTACGATCCCAGAGAAGACCGGTGGGCCGCCTGCCCTCCGCTCCGCAGCTGTCGTGAAAACCTGGGTTGCGTTGCGTTGCAAGGCAAGATCTATGCCGTCGGCGGGCAGGATGAACTGACCGAACTCTGCACCGCCGAGCGCTTTGATCCCTTCACCAACCGATGGACGCCTGTTAGGCCCATGAGGTCAAAAAGGAGTAAGGTAAGGAGAGCCAGGTAGGAAAATACAGGCAGTCCTCGCCTTACGACTACAATTGAGGCCCAAAATGTCTGTCAGAAACCGATCCGGGCAAACAAGCAAAGCCTCCTTTGCGGGACCCTTTCTGGTCCATGGAAAAATATTTCTCCAAGGAACCGGTCCCTGTTGCCCCAAAGGTTCGGGGGCGGCTGATATACAGCACCCGATTAAGGGCTTGAGAAGAAAAGGCTTAATCCTCTCTCTTTTTTTTTTAAAATTGTGGAACTGCAGGTAAATCTTGCTGCTATCAATGGGTGTCTCCTAGCCATTGGCGGCTATGACGGCATCGTTCACGTTTCCACGGTTGAAGCCTTTGACCTGGACCTCAACGCGTGGAGGTAGTCTTCGTGTCCCTTTGCAGAGATGCTCAATCGGGTTGGGTTGGGTTTTTCCCCTTCCCATTCTGGATTTCTGCTCTGTTGCTCCTCATGCAGTCTGCAGGTTGGAAGGGGTTAGAAAAACTGGAGGGAAAAAATCCATTAAACGGAGAGGGAGATCACTCGTCTCTTGTACGGGTGGTCCACAATGGGGACCAAAGTTTCTGTCGCTAAGCAAGGCAGTTGTGCCTGATTTTATGACCTTTTTACAACCTACCCTTCTAGGTAGCATCTTCAGGGCTATAAGGGGGAGAGAGCAAACCCCACTCCCTTCTAGCACTGATGATGTTCCCTAGTTGGGTAATGAAATGTCTGCAAGAAGAACAGCCAAGCTTAGAGAGCACCAAGGACCTCCAAAGTCCTTCTCCTCCTCCTCCTCCTCCTCCTCCTCCTCCCCCTTCTAGCACTGATGATGTTCCCTAGTTGGGTAATGAAACGTTTGCAATTAGAAAAGAATCATACTCAGAGAACACTAAGGACCCCACAGTCCTCCTTTTCCTCCTCTACGTCACAACACCCACTCTCTTCTAGCACTGATGATGTTCTCTAGTTGGGTCATGAAACATCTGCAAGGAAACCCCCGCCGAACTCAGAAAGCATCAAGGACACCCCCCCCCAGTTCAACCCTGAGCTACCAATATTCTATCGGCACCTAGGTGAATTCTAGATCTCCCTCTTCGAGATATGCGCCACTGTTGTGTGAAACACGCTTTGCCGACGAGCTTCTGGTAGGTTAACACTGCCCCTTGTTCCTTCTGTTGCAGACGTTTTGGCAACACGAAAAGCCGTCACCCAGGTGGAGGCGTCTCCGTGATCCAAATGGCCCCCGAAAATGTGGAGTCCTTTGAGTCCCCTTGGAGCAGATAACCAGAAGATGAACAAGAAGTTCTAGTTCTAGGTTCATGTTAGGTAGGGCGAGTTCTTTAGCTAGAGCTGAGCAGTGGCAGGACAAAAGAGCTGTAGATCCACACCCGAAACAAGATTATTTTATCTTATTTATTCAGTTTCTATAGCCATCTGTCTCAGTCCAAACGATTCTGGGCGGCGAACCATTTCACAACCGTGAAAACACAAAAATGAAAAATGTACAGCTCGGAATTAACAGAAGCAAAATAGGTGCGTTGAGTCCGGATATGTTCACACACCATCATATTTTGGTTAAGATACACCTATGTACACACCTCCATATTTAGTGATTGAGCCCTGGTGGCGCAGTGGTTAGAATGCAGTATTGCAGGCTAACTCTGCCCACTGCCAGGAGTTCGATCCTGACCAGCTCAAGGTTGACTCAGCCTTCCGTCCTTCCGAGGTCGGTAAAATGAGGACTCCAGATTGTTGGGGGGGCAAAATGCTGACTCTGTAAACCGCTTAGAGAGGGCTGTAAAACACTGTGTAGCGGTATATAAACCCAAGTGCTATTGCTATTCTAAAAAGGGCTAAAAATTCTATTCTTACCATTATGTTTCTTTCTTTCTTTGTTTGAACCACATTGCCTGTGATCCTGGTTTGTTGACTAAAAATACTTCTTAGCCCTAGGAGTTTGACTGCAATTACATCAATTGTCTTGCTTCAAAAAAATACTCTCCTCTAATTTCATGTCAGCTAGTAATATTTTAAAGGTTGGCGTTCTCTTAAGTTTAATAACCGTGGATGCTCCAGATTGAAAATAAAACAACTGAATGGTTCCCAGTAGTCAAATAGACTTACACAATCCCACACAGCAAAGTGTGCATGAGTTTGCGCTCTTTGCTAATATCCTAATAATCTTTGCTCGGTGATTTGATTCATCAAGGAATGTTATCCAAGGGAATGCTTCTTCCTAGATGGCGTGATTTGCACAATAAATTGGACAAAAGACAAACCAAGGTAGTTCTTTTCTATCGGTGCAGAAGAAAACATTTTGTTTTCCAATAATACTGACATTTAAATTTTCTGTCATCTTGTGTGCATGTTCATAGCAGGAGGTGTGTTGTGATTACCAAAGCAGCTCAAATGACAAAGCAAGAAGCATCTCTCTCTCTCTCTCTCTCTTTTTTTTTTTTTTTAAGAAAAAGCTGGCAAGCTAGCATGGCTTTGGCACTTGGCCCAAGTGTTAGACTCTACTTTGCAGAAGTAGGATTATGATCTGTCTGAGGAGGCCTTTCTTACAGGCACGCCTTCCGCTTAGCTCGCTTTCTCCTGGAAAGTGCCTGTTAGAAGATCTCCCCACGGGGACCTCTTAGGAGGCTAGAGAAGTTAGAAGCCAGGAGAACGAGGTGTTGACAGATGCCAGCCAACGGAGTGGATTTCTACTGTCGGCACATGCCAGCAACACAAACTGAAAAACACACATGTGTAGAAAAGGGGAGGCAGAGATATATGGAATTGCGCCACGAATCGTCCACCCGTTAGATTCTCTGGAATTTAATCCCAAGCAAAATATGTACAGCCACAGCTGCTGCTGCTGCTGCTGGCGACTTGCTGATTTTGGCGGCTGGAGTCTTGACTTTGATTGGTATTTCGTTAAGAAATTCCAGAACTGTAAGAAATTCCAGGATATAGTAGTATTTAAAAAAAAAAAAAAGAATCGGAGAAGAACTTTCCAAGCACTTAACATGCAACTGTCAAGAAGGCAGCGTGAATATTTTTATGCAGTAAATAAGAGTTCAAACAAGAAGCTGAGAAACTGCTTTTAAGTATATATAAACACAGCAATGATAAATCTTCATTTTTATGGTCAAGGGATCAAATTAAAAGGAAAAAAGAAATCTATGCATCAAAGCCAGTGGAACAAAATTAAAAATGTACGTGGACCACTCCCAAACAGTGGCTAGCATAAATATGCATAACTGTACACTATTCTATTTAACACTTCGCCTAGGAACGATGTATTTAATGTTTTCATATTTATTATTTTGATTGTAAGCCATCCACAGTTGCTCTGCAGAGTGAGATGAGTGGCACATAAATTGAGTCAATACACTTTAGGGCTCAGAGTATTCGCCCTGTAGGGTTTACGATGTTTAATTTGTTGAGATTGATTTGTAAATTTTTTATCTTGTTTTCAAGCTGTGAAATTCCACTCAGGAGATGGGGGGTTTCTCCCCCACCCCCAACTTTAAATTCAGCACAATCTTCTAAAGATTTTTTGTGCGTCCTGTCGACCCTGTTTCGAAGCCATTGACCAGCTTTACAAGCTCCCAAATTAAGATTTAGCGAAGGTTTTGCAGACTTTATCTCAGAAGATGAGGATAAAAATGTTGGAATCAAATGATGATGGACTCAATGGCAGTTGTTTTTTTTATGTAGCATTAGGGTCAACCCAATATAAAATAGCAGTGTGACAGAGGATAAAGGAAACCATCAGAAAAGGCAACGCAATCTTAGGCTACATTAACAGAGAGATAGAATCAAGATCATGTGAAGTGTTGGTACTGCTTTATAATGCCCAGTAAGACCACACTTGTAATACTGCATCAGTTTTGGTCACCATATTATAAAAAAGATGTAGAGACTCTGGAAAGAGTGCAGAAAAGAGCAACAAAGATGATTAGGGGATTGGAGGCTAAAACATGTGAAGAACGGTTGCAGGAATTGGGTATGTCTAGTTTAATGAAAAGAAGGACTAAGGGTGACATGATAGCAGTGTTCCAGTATCTCAGGGGTTGCCCCAAAGAAGAGGGAGTCAAGCTATTTTCCAAAGCACCTGAAGGCAAGACAAGAAACAATGGATGGAAACTAATCAAAGAGAGAAGCAATCTAGAATTAAGGAGAAATTTCCTGACAGTGAGGACAATTGATCAGTGGAACAGCTTGCCTTCAGAAGTTGTGGATGCTCCAACACTGGAGGTTTTTAAGAAGAGACTGGACAGCCACTTTTCCGGAATGGGTCTCCTGCTTGAGCAGGGGGTTGGACTAGAAGACCTTCAAGGTCCCTTCCAATTCTGTTATTCTGTTATTAAGCTATGATGTTGCTTTTCAAAAGGCTAGGAAAATAATGTTATGAGTTTGTGATTGAGCAGTAACTATTATGTTCCAGTCTCTCCCCAAATGAGTGTTTGGCAGCTCAACAGGATCCTGTATATCTTTTTCCCTGGATAGTTTTTAAAGTCGCTGTCTTATGAGATAATTATTTTAAAAGGGGACACTTTGAAAAACTTTATTGCATCTCTGCCGCTTGGGCTGCTTTGATTTATTCTCCTGTTCTTGGGTGTTAACGATCCTGGCCAAGGCTTCAATGCATCAGGCAGGATCCCATTGATTGTCGAAGCCGGTGAATTTTTCAAGATCACCCAAGTGACAGAGAGTGTTTTCAAGGTGAACAGAATGAATAAAGTGGCCGTCCTTAATCATATAGCTGTGATTTTTTTTTTAAAAAAGCTGCTTTTCTGAGTGGAGTAAATATCTATCTATCTATCTATCTATCTATCTATCTATCTATCTATCTATCTATCTATCTATCTATCTATCTATCTATCTATCTATCTATCTATCTATCTATCTATCTATCTATCTACCTACCTACCTACCTACCTACCTACCTTCGTCTGTCTGTCTATCTATCTATCTATCTATCTATCTATCTATCTATCTATCTATCTATCTATCTATCTATCTATCTATCTATCTATCTACCTACCTACCTACCTACCTACCTACCTACCTACCTACCTACCTATCCAACTCTCCATTTGAATGTCTTTTCATCCATCTATTTTACTATCCATCCATCCATCTCTATCTATCCATCCATATTATCTATACATTCTCTCTCCCTCCCTCCCTCCCCCTCATCTCTATCTCTATCTCTATCTAATTTACATGGCTGGCCATCTCACACAAAGTGATTCTGGGCAGCCTACAACAACGAAGTAAAACATATACAAACCAATCGTTATTCAAAACCTATAAAACAGTCATCGTTAACACGATTACAACCCCCCCCCCTCAAGCACAGGAGAGAGTAAATATTCTCCCCGACAATGGGGCCATCTTGGGACCTAACCCCTGGGACGTATAACCAGGTCTTAAGGCTCTTCCACCCTCGAGCGTTGCAAGAAAAAGCCAATTAAATTTATCTCTCCTTTGGTCGGCCGCTAGATGGCGCCAGAAGACAAGGAGCTTCCTCGCTTGAGACGGGAAAAAAAAAAAAAGCATGGATAATTTTTTGCAAAGTGGGAATTGGCATCTCTGGAGCATCTCCCTGACCGTCGATGGAGCAGCTTGGGAGGGGGAGACGTCCACCTTTCGCCCCTTCAGCCCGGCAGCGATGGTGAATGACGGAGAGGTAAGCCTCAAGCCTTACCCTCAAGCAGCTTCCCCAAAATGTTGCCTCCCACCTCCCCCACCATCCTGGTCTGTCTAAAGGCAGAGATCTGTTGGCCGCACACCCAAAGCCTGGTTCAAACTTCCCGGCGCTTTTGGCAGGCTGCAGCTGAACCAGGAGAGGCTTGGCTGGGGGAGCTGGCGTTGAGCAGCACAGCCCCACAGTGGGCAGAAAGACACCACCTCTGGCCAGCTGCCCAGCTCTTGACATGTCCAGGAGAGTCCGTCCACTTGCAGGACACTTGGAGGCGCCCAAACCACAGCAATGACGTCTTTGGAGGAGAATCGTGGTCCAGCCAGAGTCTGCCACCCCCCTGGCCAGGACACCAGGCCGGGAGCCCAGCCCAGGCCAGGATGCTACGCCAATCAGACTTTCATCTTTGACGATAACCACTTGCACAGGTCAGTGAAAACTAGAGGAGCAGGCACCATCTGCTTCATCTCCCCGGATTGAATTCCTGCATTGGGTTGAGGGGCTCAACTGGCTGGGCTCCCAGAGGAGCTGATTTCCACCACCCCCACCCTCCTCTCCCCCCAAACTCCCGTAACTAACTCAGAAGATGGGGAAGGCTGTAGTTGCTGAGATTTGAGCCACCCGGGGATTAAACAAGCTGTGTTGAACACCACACAAGCATCCTCCCGGTTAGAAAAAAAAGTAGCAATTATTCATAAAGGTGCTCCGTTTGAACCTTGCGGGGGTTGAATCGTTGGTTGAGTGAAATTTGGTGGAAAATTATGACAGTATGTGTTGCTGTTGCTGATTGTACTTTGATTTTATGTATTTATGATGGAATATTTTTGTAAGTAACTCAAGGCGGCGAAAATATCTAACAGCCTTTGTTCTTCTATTTTCTCCTCCACAATAATCCTGTGAGATGAGTTGAACTGAGATATCTCTTTCTCTCTTTCTCTCTCTCTCTCTCTCTCTCTCTCTTTCTCTTTCTCTCTGTCTCTTTGTCTTTCTCTTTGTCTCTCTCTCTCTCTCTGTCTTTCTCTTTCTCTCTCTCTCTCTGTCTCTTTGTCTCTCTCTTTCTCTCTCTCTCTCTCTCTTTGTCTCTCTCTCTCTGTCTTTGTCTCTCTCTCTCTCTCTCTCTTGTCTCTCTCTCTCTCTCTCTCTCTCTCTCTCTCTCTCTCTCTCTCTGTCTCTCTCTCTGTCTCTTTGTCTCTCTCTCTCTGTCTCTCTCTCTCTCTCTCTCTCTCAGTCTACTTTTTTATGCCTAAGGCAGAACTAGAACTCACCGTCACCTGGTGATTGGCCCAAAATCACCCAGCTGTCTTTCATATCTAAGGTAGGACCTGAACTCAGGGACTCCTGCCTTCTAGGCTAGTGCCTTAACCACTTGAGCAAATTAGCTTTCTCAAACTAACTGCTTTATAGCAATCAGGTACAGCCCAGCTTAAACATGGCTTCTCCAAACCAGTAAATAAAATAAATACCCTAATGCCCAGCTCTAAAGAACCGAAGGAAATGGCGACGAGATCAAGGTGTAAAAATATCCAAACAGCCATAGATGTTATAATAGCTGCAGAGGCACCATTGAACAAACAGAGCAATCCAGAAGGATTGCCTAGAATTATGTTAAACCGGAAAAATCCAGAGTCTCAAGGCTAAAGTCTCCAAGCTTCCAATCTTCCAAAGAAACACAAATGACTCTGTCCAGATAACCAGTTCCAAAGTCTGGCTTTAACAAGCAGGGATATACAGATTAAAACTTCCTCTTCTGCTCAGGTGAACAGGCTTCAGAGCCAAAGTCTGCTTATCACCTTTTCCCCGGAGCTTCTCCCAAAAGGGCCAGCCGAGAAAGGAATTTTTAAGGATGATTCCGGAGGAGCGAATGAGCTAAACCACGTAGAAAGGCACTTCCAGTGCAGTTGGTGTACGCCATACTTGCCAGCCCTGTGATTTTCCTGCCTCTTCCTGCAATGCCTTTGTTTTGACCAGCTGAGCTGGGAAGGGGTAACATTACAAAGCTTAAAATAACAAAAGAACGCACCCCCCCCTCCCGGATCGGCTGCCAAACAGGTGGAAAAATTTTGCACGAGGCCAGCTGCCATTCCTGGTTTATTAGATCCTTCCAGTAAGCCCCACGTACGCTTGTTTCTGAGGAATCAACAGTGGCTCTTAACATAAATATTTTTCCTCGGGTGTCGGAAAGAGAAACACCTTTGAGACGTTGGAGAGCCTTGAAGGAGTCAGAAGCCATAGAACAAAATTAATCTGATATTGGGGCAAAAGCATTTCCTATAGTTATAGGGTCATAAGGCTGGGAGGGACATTGAAGGTCTTCTAGTCTAACGCCGGGCTCCTTATACCATCCTAGTTTTCCTAGGATGGATCAGAACATAGAATCATAGGGCTGAAAGGGACCTTGGAGGTCTTCTAGTCCAACCCACTTTCCAAAGCAGGGGTCCTTATACCATCTTAGTCCTCCTAGGGTCAGAACATAGAATTATAGGGCTGAAAGGGACTGCCCATCCTCCTAGGATGGATCAGAACATCAGAAAGAGAGAAAGAGAGAGAGGGAGAGAATGAGAGAGAGAGAGAGAGAGAGAGAGAGAGATGTTTTTGCCTTATCACAACTGGGACAGGACTCTGTTACCCTCTAACCTTGCCCCCAAAACAGTTTGCAATCTTCCAAGTGGGGTTTGCTAAATACTTTTCTGCACCAATGCAGGTCCAGGATCCTGTCTAGGTCGATTTTGAGCTGGCGGTTTGACTAGCGGGTCAAAATAGGGCTTTTATCATTGGAGTGTTCATTTTCTCTTTCGCCACTTCTTCTTCTTCCCTCCCTGGGCTGTTTCCTCTGCTGCCTTTTTTCCCATGAGAACTCTCTCTTGGGAAAGAGCAGGGGACCGTTTGCTGGGAATTAGAGCTCAGAGGAGAGAGAGAGAGAGACAGACAGAGAGAGAGAGACAGAGAGACAGAGAGAGAGAGATGAACTCTTCTCCCTAATTAAACAGATTGGTGACAGTATGAGTAGTATGTTTCTCTTCTCACAGAGAGAGAGAGAGGGGGGGGGAATAAAAAGAGATCAGGGTCTCCAGATGACCCATTGACAGGTTCCTTGGGGCTGGAAGCATGTAAGATCTTCTGGAGCAGGAGGAGCAGACCAGGGCAGGTGCTGATCACATCCAAAGGTGTCCTGGATGGGACAAAAAATTGATCTCCCAAGTCATGTAGAAGTATGGAGACGCTTGGCTCTTTTCCTGGAAGGAGAGAGGGGGGGGGACGACTAAAGGCAGTTATTTATAATCCGCTATTTATATCTGACATATAAGATGAATAATACACTTAAAAGGCACTCTCTATGCTGCTCCAGCTGTCCACACGAGCTGAGTTTGCTTCTGTCCAGGCCTGAGAGCGTGGGGACTTGGCGCCGATTGCAGTGACGTGTCTTATTTGTCGTGCCATGCCCGGACGACCGGGGCATTACGTGGAAGCCCGTCCAGGTTTTCCGTTAGAGCTTAGATTCGAGAAGCATGCTGGCTTTCCTTCCGAACCCAAAGTTTGCCCCAATTGGAGACCGAGAGGAGCAGAAAACGCCAGAGGGAGGGTGCTGCTGGTGAGAATTTAGAAGACGTGGGGTTAAACGTAGCTTGAGCTGGGTGAGTTTGGCCTTTCGTCGTGTCGTCGCAACTGGAAGGAACCAATCTCTTCTTGACTGCCTTCCTTCCTAAAAAAAAAACAACAATAATCAGAGCTGACCTTTGCTAATCCCTTTGGACATCCTGAAGTCCAAAAGGCCACTGGGTCAGAGACCTATAAATGCTTAACCAAGCTGATGGTGTGAAGGGGGGAACTAAGGGGCTCCATTTACTCATCAATCAGGAGAACAGAGAGAGAGAGAGAGACGTCTGCCCCGAGGATCCTTGGCTGCTGGCAAGTTCAGAAACTAGAGCTAACTTCATAAAAGTTTGGTGGATCGCCTTCCCGAGCTTCCTGACTTGGTTCCTGCCTTGCGCCAGAATGCCACGGCCCTCTGGATGTGGCTGGACTACCTATCCCAGCATGCTTTGCTCCAGGGAATGGCTTGGTTTCGAGAGAGCTGGGGAGGGCCACAGCTTCCCTGGTGCCAGGTTGAAACATTATATGAGGGAGGGTTAGTCTAGTGGGGTTTTTTGTCATGCCAGGGTCCTCAGCCAGGAACTCCTGCTGCAATGTGAGACAGGAAGAGAGTGTGCCAGGCTGGGGAGGGGGGGGGAAAGTTGGCTCCGTCTATCTCAAGATACCCATTGTGTGGGGTGTTTTCACTGAGCGATCCTAGATCGCTGTTGCAAATCCTCTGGTAGGCAAGGTGCTAGGAACTCTCGGAAGCTATTCCTTCCAAGCGAAAGTCTTTTAGATGGGTTTCTTTTGTTCATCGTTGGTTTTTGAGGTTTTGTGGTTCTCTGAAGCTCACTTGGATTAAGTTGGTAGTGCTCTGTTGGTGAAGAGATTCCAAGCATGGTCTCCTCCAATCGTCTTCACTCCCAGGAAGATCTCTCTGGGCGAAGGTAGACTGCAGAGGGTTTTGGAGAGATCTTTCTTTCTTTCTTTCTTTCTTTCTTTCTTTCTTTCTTTCTTTCTTTCTTTCTTTCTTTCTTTCTTTCTTTCTTTCTTTCTTTCTTTCTTTCTTTCTTTCTTTCTTTCTTTCTTTCCTTCTTATCTATCTCTATCTATCTATCTACATCTACATCTATATCAATATATCTATGTCTGTCTGTCTGTCTGTCTGTCTATCTACCTATCTATTTATCCATCTATCCATCTCTATCTGTCTGTCTGTCTGTCTGTCTGTCTGTCTGTCTGTCTTGTCTATCTGTCTGTCTGTCTGTCTATCTATCTATCTATCTATCTATCTATCTATCTATCTATCTATCTATCTATCTATCTATCTATCTATCTATCTATCTATCTATCTATCTATCTCTCTATCTCTCTATCTCTCTATCTCTCTATCTACCTATCTACCTATCTACCTATCTACCTACCTACCTACCTACCTACCTACCTATCTATCTATCTATCTATCTATCTATCTATCTATCTATCTATCTATCTATCTATCTATCTATCTATCTATCTATCTATCTATCTATCTATCTATCTATCTATCTACAGTATCTATCTATCTGTCTGTCTGTCTGTCTATCCATCTATCTATCTATCTATCTATCTATCTATCTATCTATCTATCTATCTATCTATCTATCTATCTATCTATCTATCTATCTATCTTTCTATCTGTCCATCCTCTCTCTCTCTCTCTCTCTCTCTCTCTCTCTCTCTCTCTCTCTCTCTCTCTCTCTCTCTCTCTCTCTCTCTCTCTGCATTGGGGAATTTCACTATAAATTGGGTTCCAAGTGGATCTACTTATAAGGCACGGGTTGAGTAACCTTGTTTGTCTAAGCTGTGAGGCTCGCTGGTGAATGTCTGAATAGTCTTTTAATTTCTATTGAGTTTCTCCTAGTGCTGACGCCCTGGATTGTGCTGAACAAACTTGGTTCTCTTATTATTATTATTATTATTTTTCAGCACAAGGGGGAATCTTGATTTGTGGGTGAGGACCGCTTGTTCAAAATTGAAAACCAAGTCCTTCCTCATAAAAGTTAGCACTTTTGCCTGCTTTTGAAAAGGGGTCCACTCCGGGATCAAAACTACCCCAGGAGAGACAATCGCCCTCTTGCAATATCGTAACAGGTGTTCAGACTTTATACATGTTCACTTTCCTTCTATCTGAAATGCATAATTGGGTGCACGGCCATCTAATCCTGAAAACGACCTTTCTCGGTGGCCAAATCTTCTGTTCTAGAATGTGTCAAGAGTTTCCCCCCCACACACACATTCTTTCGTTTTGTTTGACCTTCTGAGTGGGGCGGGATGGATATGATATTACAATGCCTGCACTAGATCTGGGAAGTGGGCCATTTGCTAGTTTGGGCTGCACCTGCCTTGTTTTGGGGTCTTCAAATTGCTCCTTGGACTAGCTCTGTCTATTAGTTGGTCTGCTGTCACTACTCCACTGAGTTAGCCTACAGAAGAGAAGGATTAAGGAGATCATGATCACTGCCTTCCAGTACTTGAGGGACTGTCACAGAGAAGAGGGGATGGACTTATTCTAGCCTAAAGCACCAGAGGGCAGGACAAGAAGCAACGGATAGAATAGCAATAGCATTTAGACTTATATACTGCTTCACAGCCCTCTCTAGGCGGTTTGCAAAGTCAGCCTATTTCCCCCCCCAACAATCTGGGTCCTCATTTTACCGTCCTTGAAAGGGTGGAAGGCCGAGTCAACCTTGAGCCTGTCAGGATCGAACTGCCGGCAGTGGGCAGTGTTTGCCTGCAATGCTGCATTCTAACCCATCTAGAACGAAGGAGAAATGTCCTGACAGTGAGAACAATTTAATCAGTGGAATGGCTTACCTCCGGATATTGTGGATGCTCCATCACTGGAGGTTTTTCAAGAAGAGACTAGACAACCATTTGACCGGGATGGTATAATGTCTTCTGCCTTGAGAAAGGGGTTGGACTAGAAGACCTCCAAGGTCCCTTCCAGTCCTAGAATTCTAAGTTCTACCCGTTCTCCAATGTCTTGGGCAGGGACCGTTTCTGTTCTGCCACCCTTTCAATTGGATACCAAACGTCCAATATAATCGTGGTTGTATTGTGGTTATAGAGCGACGCAAGGGAGGGAAGTGACTAAATCCACGGGCAAGATCAGATTCATTTTGTTTTTAATGAACATTCTGTCCAATCCAATTCAATTCATTTTGAGCCGTTATTTTCTTGTCCGGCTCTGGCATTCTTTCTGGCTGTGACTCAGCCCATCTCTGAAAAGGCAAGCACAAACTCTTGTGTAAGCTTACAATGGGAACTATTAAGGATTGGAAGGCACCTTGTGAGTGCCAAGAACTTTCCTTCCCACTTTGGAGAGCAAGTCTCTGGTGTTTAGCAACTCTAATGGCTTTCCTAATCCACACCCTGTCTTGTCTTCAGATTCCTTGGAGGAAATTCTGCCCCATTAAAACAAGTCTTGTGCTTCCTTCTCAGAAGTGGATTGTTCGTTCGCCAGCCTTCTGTTGCTAATATTTTTCATCTCGACTGCTATAAAGTATTTGTGGATGTTTGGGGAACAGCTGGCAGCAGGCTGGTGGAAATGGGATCAATCTAAGCAGCTTCAATTGACTCCATGTGAAGTTTCCGAGGAAAAACCCACCCTTAAAAATAAAAGTAAAATAAAAGAGGAGATCAACCCTGACTGCTCTTTAGGAAGCGAGATCCTGAAGTTGAAACTCAAGTACTTTGGCCACCAAATGAGAAGGAAGGACTCACTAGAGAAGAGCCTAATGCTGGGAAAGATGGAGGGCAATAGAAGAAGGGGACGACAGAGAATGAGATGACTGGATGGAGTCCCTGAAGCAGTAGGTGTGAGCTTCAATGGACTCCAGAAGATGGCAGAGGACAGGAAGGCCTGGAGGAATGTTGTCCATGGGGTCGCGATGGGTTGGACACGACTTCGCAACTAACAAAAAAAATAAAATAAAAGCCACCTCTGGAATGAAATCCAGGCTGAAACGAATGCCTTCTGCCATTCTGGTAGGGTGAGAAATCCATGGGATCTGGTCAGTGCCTGCGTGTTGCGGAAAATCCTAGGACTTTGTCCAGAGAAGGAAGCCCACCCCATGTCTGAGAAGCTGAGAAGTCAACCAGATGTCTCCTAGATGCTTTGAGCTCTCCCAATTCCTTCTCATTGTCTGTTTGGACAGGGCCAGCGTGGCTGAAATCTGAAACGTTGGTTGGACCAGCCCAAAGGTCACCGGTTGAATTGATTGTTGGTCTCTTGAAGCTTCTCTTGAGGTTCCACCCAAACCCAACTGATGGCTTTCTTGGTGTGGGCGTTGATCCCAAAGATCTGAGAGTCCAATCCTCCTCTCTAGGTCATAGTTTCTGGTGTTGACTTGCTCTCAGGATAAAGATATTTCTTTCTAACGCTCATCTGGACTCCACCATCCTTGAGTCCTTCAGGCAGCAGCAGAAGAGAAAGAAGCTTTTGGCTCTTGACCTACATGCTTGTTTTTTGTCCACAGAGCGCACCATTTTAATTTTAATTTATTTATTTTTTGCTCTCAGCGGCGTTTCTGTGTTAGCAAGCCATTTGAGGGAAATTGTTCTTGACGGTGGTTCTAAGCGATACAGACAGTTTTCTCCTAGCCGCACAATAACTGATATTCAAATAACCTCTCGTGATGGAGTATCTGGCTTTGGGAAAACCAGCAAAGCCACCCTCTCCTGACCTTTTCCGCTTTTGAAGAGATGGATTCTTCTTCCCTCTCAACAAAGCCTTCATCTCAACATATTTCATTAGCTAATTGGGCTGGAGGAATTGAAACCTTCATCATTATTTTTTTTTCTCCCCTGAATGGATTTCTAAAATCAGGAAATTGCACTTTGGTGTCGGGTGGGTGGGTGGCTGGCTGGGGTTTTTTTCCCCCCTCCCATCTGCTTTACAAAAGCCACCCCTTCTATTCATAAGGAATTGCTTCCTCCCCTTCAAACATTTTTTAATGTGATTTTTTTTTAATTGAAAGCTTAAATATCCATTATAAACACTTAGCTCTCAGGATCCAGTCGTGTAAAACATCAAATACCCCCCCCCTCAAAAAGTCAATGTTATATTACTGCACCTCAGTTTCTCCTTAGAAATGTCACAATGGCTAATGTAAAAGCAGGAACATTGATGCATTTAAACCTTAATTAACTGAAGTACTTAGGAAAACATCCATTTGGTTAATAAACGGTCAACACTCTGCAACTCACAAACCATATCTTTAAGCACGAAGGCTGACATGCCTCTTCTGGACTTCCAGTTCTTATTGCTAGCAAGCCAGATTAGTTTGAGGGATGGGTTTTGTAGTTCCTCATACTGGAAAATTCCACTTCGTTGTGCCAGGCTGCTAAATGAAAAATCTGTAGCTCAGGGTTGAACTGAGCTTGGTGGCTTGATGGCAAACATTTCATTACCCAACTGGGTTTGCAACTGGGAATAAACAGGCAACAAACCCTCACACTCACTAGCACTGAGGATGTTACCTAGTTGGGTAATGAAACGTCTGCAAGGAAACCACCAAGCTCAGACAAAACTAAGTAGGCAAAGTTGAGACGAAGTGAGAAGTTCGAGAGAAACCAAATCTTCCCCTATTAAGAGATTCTTCTTCTGCTGCCATATCCGTTATCGGACGTTGGCAATCATGTTGGCGATCCTGTTTTTTATCAGCAGCCGCACGAAAAAGTGCTGCTGAGTTTTGTCCAAACGAGTCCCTTAGATTTTGAAGCCACGATGTTCTTCTTCTGCCTGGACCTCGTTTGCCTTCATGGACCTCCTTTGCCTTCATGTTAAGAGATGCAATTTCAAATCAGGAAGTCCCAGTTTTAATTGGGGCGCCTTCGCTTGCCATATTGGGCCTCAAATTTGCACAGTATGATAATAAGAACGTACATGGCGTGAAGAATCGCCTTAGTTCTTCATGAAATCCTTTATGTCTTCCTCCACCCTTTCCAGAAATACAAGGGCCATTTCATCCTCTGGAAAGCTCATTCTTTTTTTTTTTTTTCCAGCATCCCAAGGGAACTCTCCGAGTCTGGGAAAGGAAGAAAAACAAAATGTCAAACATGGCAGAGAAAGTCCAGACGAACATTCCTACCTTATCCAGCGATTTGTTATCCACCCAGTAAGGAGCGGGTCAAAAATAGGATCAAACCATTGAGAAACAAAACTACTACAGCGACTTTGGGAGGGGGGGGGGAAAGTGCCGAGAAGAGCAACTAGGATGATTAAAAGCCTGGAGGTTAAAACATACGAAGAAGAACGGTTGCAGGAACTGGGTATGTCCAGTTTAATGAAAAGAAGGACTAGGGGTGATATAATAGTAGTATTCCAGTATTTCAGGGGCCGGCACAAAGAGGATGGGGTCAACTTATTTCCCAGAGCACCAGAAGGCAAGACACGAAGCAACAGATGGAAACTAATCAAGGAGAGAAGCAACCTGGAATTAAAGAGAAACTTCCTAACAGTGAAGACTATTAACCAGTGGAACAGCTTGCCACTAGAAGTTACGGGTGCTTCATCCCTGGAGGTTTTTAAGAAGAGACTGGACAGCCATTTGTCTCAAATGGTATAGGGTCTCCTGCTTGAGCAAGGGGTTGGGCTAGAAGACCTCCAAGGTCCCTTCTAGCTCTATTCTGATTGATTGGCTGTTACCGTGCCTTAACAACACCACGGTTCAAAAAAAAAAAAGAGAGAGTCCTTCCTACTTTCCAAGACTCTGTAACCAAATCTCTTTTTCCTTGCGTTCAACCTCATGAGGCTCTTCGTGAATTGAATCAGGCGTTGCTGTTCAAAACTCGGTCGGCAGTCTGTTCCGTTGGGGCATCAGCTTTTACCCCGGGAAGTTTCTCCCAGCCTTTAGCTAAAATCTACTGCTCCTTCGTAACGTCCCCCCCTTGGCAAGCTACCCTTTGCAATGCCAGATGACTACTCAGTTTCATTGCCTGTCCTTTGTGTACATACTGAAGCTCTCATCTCTCCTTAAGCATCTTTTTTTACCCCCCCTCTGCTAAACCGCATTAACTGCTTAAAGCATATGTTAGAGAAATGGAGAACAGGGTGGGGCTTACAAAAGAAAAATCAGAAATATTGGCTGCCTTCCACAGAATTTGAATCTCTCTCTCTCTCTCTCTCTCTCTCTCTCTCTCTCTCTCTCTCTCTCTCTCTCTCTCTCTCTCTCTCTCTCTCTCTCTCTCTCTCTCTCTCTCTCATTATTTCTCTCTCATTTTTTGCATCACCAGCACGTGGCAGCAAGAGGCAGACTGTGCCTTAAGCGCCTTCCCTTTCTCTCATTGCGAGCTGCTGGGTCCTTACCGTGGGTTCTTTTTGTCTCTCTCTGGATGTTTGCGCTGAAGGCCTGTTTGCTTTGCTATCTTTGGCACCCAGTCTGAGAAAGCTGGGGATCAACTAGGACCTGGGTTGGTGGAGAAGAACGAGAAGATTACCGTCCTTTTTCATTTTTCCTTCTCCCCCACCTCCCGTGAAGAAAACACACTGCAAAGCCATGGCTTGGATGGCGGATTCTGCCTGCTTTTCAGGAGCTGGATGGGGTGGGGGGCTTCCCGGCTGCTGGGCTTGATTTGAGTAGGGGGATTGTGAAGAGAGAGAGAGAGAGAGAGAGACACCTTCATCTCAGCCTTGAGATGCTCGCGCCCAGGATGACGGTGAGGTGTTATTCCCGGAGAGAAGATCTCTCGCAAAAGCTGACGAGGTGAGTGTTGGCTGGAAAAAGAGACAGACTGGCTGGCTTTAAAAATGGCAAACTGACATTTTGGGAGCCTGATCTGAGCTTTTTTTTTTTGGCCTGCCTGGGGTGGTGGTGGAGAAGAATGGGGGGAGAAATGTGACTGTATTGGTTGAAAAAGCAGTTCTTTGGCGCCCGGTGATGCTGTAAGTTGAACTCGCAAATCTCAGAAGCCCAGATTTAGGGAACGAAGCCTCGGTCCAACTTCGAACCCTCTTTCAATCGGTCTCCCGTGGAGAGTTTTTTTTGCCTCGGTGCCCCTCTTTCTGACTCCAAGGCAGAATCTCTCCACTCCTTAGAAGAAGGTGTGTCTCTGCAGGAGTCATTGCTTAATCAAGGAGAGAAGCAACCTAGAACTAAGGAGAAATTTCCGAAACAGTGAGAACAATTCACCGGCGGAACAACTTCCCTCCAGAGGTTGAGGATGCTCCATCACTGGAGGTTTTTAAGAGATTAGACATCCATTTGTCTCAAAGGGTATAGAGTCTTCTGCTCGAGCTGGGGACTGGACTAGAAGACCTCTAAGGTCCCTTCCAATTCCGGTTATCCTCTTAACGCTGTGGAACAGAGGAGCTTTGCCTATCGGTGAACGGACTTGCAAAGACTTAGCAGAAAGAGCTCGCTTTGTGCCAATCAACTGGTGGGGTTACTTTGCTTGCCCCCAGATCGGAGTTAATCTGGGGGGGACAGTAATATTCCTGGCATTTCGTAAAGGGTGGCGCGGTGTGCCTCTAACTGGAATTCCCTGCGAGGTTTGCCTTAGCTGAGAAGAACTCTGGAGGTCAAAATAACACAGCAAGGTTGACACCAACTCTGAGGGTTGTCCTGGAGACGCCCCCCCCCAAAATTAAACCTGGAACCGTCTGCATGCAAAGGGAGTGCTCTGCCCCTGTGCTATGGTGGCAATTAAAGTTTTGCTGTCGGGTGTGACATGAATCCACGCAACTCAAGTCACAATGAGACAGCATGCTGAGGGATCTTCTGCCAGTCATGGCTGAGCTGTTGTTCAAATCGTGGGTTGACTTAATTCATCATCTTGAGCTACTTTCTCTGGGTGCTTGGAGGAAAGAAAACTATAGTTAAGGGTCCAGCAGGGGTTGGTTTCCTTTGTCCCTTCCCTAGTGGCCGTCACTGTAGAAAAACCCTCTGCTGGATACGAGAAGATCTGTGTTCAGCCTCGTTTGGATGCTAGATAGGCTAACTCTTTTGAGGAGAAGGAATGGAATAGAATAGAATAGAATAGAATAGAATAGAATAGAATAGAATAGAATAGAATAGAATAGAATAGAATAGAATAGAATAGAATAGAATAGAATAGAATAGAATAGAATAGAATAGAATAGAATATGAAAAGAATGGAATGGAATGGAATGGAATGGAATAGAATAGAATAGAATAGAATAGAGCTGGAAGGGACCTTGGAGGTCTTCTAGTCCAGCCCACCGCTCAAGCAGGAGAACCTAAACCATCTCAGACAAGTGACTGTCTAGCCTCTTCTTAAAAATCTCCAGTGATGGAGCGCTCACGATTTCTGGAGGCAAGCTGTTCCACTGGTTAATTGTCCTCACTGTTAGGAAGTTTCTCCTTAATTCCAGGTTGCTTCTCTCTTTGATCAGTTTTCAACCATTGTTTCTCGTCCTTCCCTCTGGTGCTTTGGTGAACAACCTGACCCCCTCTTCTTTGTGGCAGCCCCTCAAATACTGGAATACTGCTATCACGTCACCCCTGTTTCTTCTTTTCTTTAGACTAGCCAAACCCAAGTCCCACAGCCGTTCTTCGTATGTTTTAGTCTCCAGGCCTTTGATCATCTTAGTTGCTCTTCTCTGGATTTTTTTTCACTGAATTAGTGGACGCCGTGACTTTTAGCTAACTTGGTACATCTTCAAACTCATCGTTTAGAATAAATTGCCCTTAATCTTAGAAAATGTGCTGTGGAATTTGACATGGGAAGCTCTTCAAGGCTATCTGGCAGGACAGAACTGGAAGTTGAATTCAGTGCTAGAATTTAAGAGAGGGGTTTTTTTTTAAAAGAGATTGGAAAACTATTTGTCTGAAATGATATAGGATCTCCTGCTTGAGCAAGGGGCTGGACTAGAAGACCTCCAAGGTGCCTTCCCACTCTGTTATTCTGATTGTGTAGACCAGCCTCTGACTGCTATAGAAAATCCATTTGCCTGGCATCTTTAGATAAAACCTTTAAAATATAAAAGTCTTCCCTCTTTTTGGCACCCTCTAGATGTAAGGAGCTACAGCCCCAGCATTTACTGCCGACACGACATAACGGTGGCTATAATCCAACACATTGGATTATAGGGAAAGTTGGGCAAAGATTGACAGGCACCCACTGAAGACTTTAAACCTTCTTTCTAAAATTAAGCTTCTTTGGAAAAAATAACAATATTTTACCATCTTTCCTCTGTGAATGTTATTTTTCTTGGATTTTGTTTAATGCTTATTTGAGGGGATTGATTTGCTTCTGAGCTTGCAAGGAATGACAGAACTATAAAAAAAATGTAAGAAAAAGAGTAATAGATGCTCTCTGCAGGAACTTCATGAGTCAGGTCATGGCTGAGGAAATGGATTTAGACCAAGGAGAAATTCTCAGTTTTCCATGGAAACTAAACCGTAAAATAACTCACTGTTCTGGCATTTTATATTTGGATGCCACATTTTATAGGCTGGTTTTTTTGTGCGTGAATTTTACGTATTGGTGCTTTATTCTGGTACACCCTACGAAACAAATACATGGCCCTGACTGACTGAATGAATGTACATTAACTAATGCCCATTGCGCTGATTAAATCCCATCGTCTCTTAGTAGGTCTTGCAGGGGGAAAGAAAAGGAATGCAACTGTTTTTGCTGAAGGAGGAGAGTAGCATTACGGGACAGAATTCAGGGAGGGAAATGAGGAGAAAATATTGACTTTAAAAGAATGGAGGAACCGTCTGCCCCCTCATTCTGCTCTTCCATCTCCTCTCTTCCTTCCCTCCCTTCTTCCTTCCCTTCCTTCTTCCTTCCTTCCCTCCCTCCCTCCCTCCTTCCCTCCCTCCCTCCCTCCCTCCTTCCTTCCTTCCTTCCTTCCTTCCTTCTCTTTCCTTACCTCTCTCCCATCTCTTTTCTTCCTTCCCTCCCTTTTTCCTTCCTTCCTTCCTTCCCTCCTTCCCTCCTTTCCTTATTTACTTACTTACTTTCCTCCATCACTTCTCTTTCCTTACCTCTCTCCCATCTCTTGTTTTCCTTCCCTCCCTTTTTCCTTCCTTCGTTCCTTCTTCCTTCCTTCCTTCCTTCCTTCCTTCCTTCTTTACTTACTTACTTACTTTCCTCCATCACTTCTCTTTCCTTACCTCTCTCCCATCTCTTTTTTCCTTCCCTCCCTTTTTCCTTCCTTCCTTCCTTCCTTCCTTCCTTTCTTCTTTCCTTCCTTCCTTCCTTCCTTCCTTCTTTACTTACTTACTTACTTCCTTTCCTCCATCACTTCTCTTTCCTTACCTCCCTCCCATCTCTTTTCTTCCTTCCCTCCCTTTTTCTTTCCTTCCTTCCTTCCTTCCCTCCCTCCCTCCTTTCTTCCTTCCTTCCTTCCTTCCTTCCTTCCCTCCCTCCCTCCCTCCCTCCCTTCTTTCTTTCTTCCTTCCTTCCTTCCTTCCTTCCTTCCTTCCTTCCTTCCTTCCTTCCTTCCTTCCTTCCTTCCTTCCTTTCCTCCGGTTTTTCCTGATTAGATTCATTTGTTGTTACATAAATGGCTAGTTTGTATTAGCGTGTAAAAGTAAAAAGTTGAGGCTGTAACGTTCTTATTCACTGTAACACACCTTATCCTACTGTGCTAAAAGGAGCGGGAAGTCAGATGTTTTTCTCGTCTTTTTTCCCTTTCACCCTACACTTCGTTCTTTACCCTTTTTCCTCTCCCCTTTTCCCATGATTTTCACCTTTTTTTTTTTTTGCACGTTACATCTCGACAGACTTAATAAAAGTATTTTTTTTAAAAAAACAAAAAAACAAAATCCACATCATTCCCACAACGTTAGTTTCCTTTTTAAAAAATTTGCACAGATTTGCAAAGCGATATTTCCCCCCCCTCCTGCTTTCCTCTGCCATCTGTCTCAGACATGGCTTTGGGGGGTCACCATCCTGTTTCACCCTTTCTTTTCTTGTATATATTGCCCACCCAACAATATTCCCCCTTTTTTTCCCACGGGAGGAACTCCGGAGCCGTAAAGAGAGTTGGCTGTAAAGAGCTGTTTGCTTGTGTGATTGTGTGTATTTCTGTTCAGGAGGGAAAAAGGAGGGATTTGAAGGAGGGGGAGAAAACTACAAGGGAGAGAAGTTCATAGGCTCTGGTCCTTCCCTTGGAGCTGGGACAACATGCTTTCTACTACTCAAGAGGGACCCTAAGCCACACCCTGGAAATACCATTCTTGTAGAGCAGGCCGTCTTAGTATCTGGCAAGGATTTCCCTTCTCTCTGTTTGCATCCAACTGCAGGGGGGGAAAGGGCAACCTGCCTCTAAGCCCCTCACTCTCTGGCCTCTTCTTTTCCTTGCAGATTCAAAGCGTCCCCAGGAGGCAGTGGAAGAGCTGGAGGAAGCAACACCATCAACACCAAGAGCGGGGTCATCCTGGACATCTCCTCTTTGACCATGAACGAGCTGGACTCCGAGGTGCTTCCCCTGCCACCCCGTTATCGGTTTCGAGACTTGCTCTTGGGGGACCAGAGCTTCCAAAACGAGGACAGGTAAGAGGACACAATGGGATGGAGAAGGAAGGTGTGTGTGTGTGTGTGTAGCTGTGAAGAGTGAGAAGCTCAAGTTGGACGCTCAAGGTGTTGGACGAGGCAGCAAGATGGGGTGCTGTCCGTGGTGCTGATTCCTACCTTTCGCCTTTGGGGGCAACTCCATTGCATGCAAACCAATGGCAATTTATAGGCTGAGCTCTCCATGGTGCTGATCCTGTGCAGACTAGGAAAAGCCCACTGGAGATTGTAATTGTTCATAGGTTGGTGTGAGGTCCGGATCCTGTTCTGGTGATCTATTTGGTGCTTTGTGGTGCTGATTGTACTATCCAGACAGGGCACTGTCTTAACTCTTATTGCTAGACTTAAATTTACCCAAGACTTCTTTTTCTGTACTTACTCTCTAGTGGTTTTTTTTTTTTTGCCCAAGGATGATTTATCCGCGTTGCTTAAACAGCTTTGGGGGACATTCTGATGACTCGTTCCTCTTGGATTTTTGTGGGGGGGGTGGCAGAAAGGGGGGGAAGTGGTTGCAAATTGAAGTCAGTTTGAAATGCAAAACACAGTCCTGTTTACAGAGGTAATCGTACTGAAGTAAAACTGTAGCCGGCGTGGTTCTTCTATAAACCTTTTTGGGAAGTAAACATAGCTGAGCTTAATGGGACTCCCTTCTGCCTACACAGGAAGGGTTTACACATCCTACCATCCCCGTGGTTTGCTTAATTGTGTTTGCAGAACAAAGTGCAGTGGCGGTGGATTTGCCCAATTTGCTAAGCTATCAACTTAGTTATGAACCGCCACAGCTGGCATTATACAACGTATCAAGGGAAAATAAACTGAACCATATTTGTACTTGGTGTGAATCGGGCCAGAAGATTAGCAGAAGACCTTGCTTAAAGTTTAGTTAATGTTGGTCTTAACGGTTTGGGTCTCTGGCTGAGGAATTCTGGGAGTTGAAGTCCATGAGTCATAGAAGGGCCGAGTTTGAAGACCCCTGGTTTAAACTCTTCTTTTGCCTTCCATCAGAATCATACTGCTCTGAATTTTGCAAAAAAACCCCATCCCCTGCACCTGAAGGCAAAGCTGTGTCCAATACGTCTTATTTACATGATTTATTCTCCGGGGAAAGTCTGCCAGTTGATTATGGTATCTTGGATGCTTTTCGAATGGCTGGGATCCAGAAATTTTTCTTGCACGAGAATTGGAAGGGATGGCACGCAGCTCCAATTTCTCCTGAGGGCCATGTGGCACTGGTTTTAAGACACGCACGCTTCGCTGTGTGCAAACAGAGCGGATTAATTTCTTAGCGTTGACGACTGTGTCAGCTCAACCCTTTCTCAGCAAAACGTCGGTTGGAATTCTTGGCTTGAGGAGGAGAAAAACGCTCGTGGGCTTTATTTGAAAACAGCCTGGCTGAGTTGGAGATAATGCATTGCTGTTGACCCGAAGCCACTTTTCTCTGTCTTGTTCCACCTCCACTTCCAATTTTCTATGATTTGTGAAAGCGTCTTTGGAATTACGAGCGAACTGGGAACCTACTGTTGCTTAGCTGCAAATGAGCTCTGGTGGGGCGGGGACAACTCGAGTTAAAGCAAACAGCAAATAATAGAGCAGTTGCTCACTGCTGAAATTTTTGTTCCGATTGACTTGCAATCATCTGTGACCCCTTCTCTTTCTTCTAACAGAATACTTAACAGAATAACAGAGTTGGAAGGGGTCTTAGAGGTCTTCTAGTCCAACCCCCTGCTCAAGCAGGAGACCCTCTACCATTCCAGACAAGTGACTGTCCAGTCTCTTCTTAAAAGCCTCCAGTGTTGGAGCACCCACAACTTCTGGTGGCAAGCTGTTCCGCTGATTGATTGCCCTCACAGTTAGGAAGTTTCTCCTTAGTTTCTAGATTGGATCTCTCTTTGATGAGTTTCCACCCATTGCTTCCTATTCTGCCTTCAGGTCACTTTGGAGAATAGGTTGACACCCCCCCCACTACTTTGTGGCAGCCCCTCAAATTTGGAACACTGCTATCATGTCATTCCTACCCAATTTCTGCAACTTTTCTTCATATGTTTTCAGCCTCCAGTCCGCCTAATCATCTTTATAGCATTGCTCTGTACTCTTCCTAGAGCCTCAACATATATTTTTACAGCATGGCAATCATCCTCCTCCTCCTCTTCTTCTTCTTCTTCTTCTTCTTCTTCTTCTTCTTCTTCTTCTTCTTCTTCTTCTTCTTCTTCTTCTTCTTCTTCTTCTTCTTCTTCTTCTTCTTCTTCTTCTTCTTCTCTTCTTCTTCTTCTTCTTCTTCTTCTTCTTCTTCTTCTTCTTCTTCTTCTCTTCTTCTTCTTCTTCTTCTCTTCTTCTTCTTCTTCTTCTTCTTCTTCTTCTTCTTCTTCTTCTTCTCTTCTTTCTCCTTCTCCTTCTCCTTCTCTTCTTCCTTCTCCTTACTCCTCCTCCTCCTCCTCCCTCCGTCTTCTCTTTCTCCTCCTTCTCCTTTCTCTTCTCCTTCTCCTTCCTTCTCCTCCTCCTCCTCCTCCTCTTCCTTCTCCTTCTCCTTCTCCTTCTCCTTCTTCACCTTCTCCTCCTTCTGCCTTCCGCCTTCCTCCTGATGGGATCAATCAACAGCGTGTCAACTTCCCCTTCCCCTTTTCTCCCTCCTAAATGCTCTCCCAAGGTCTGAATGGTTTCTGGCTTTTATTTTTATGTTTAAGTGGCGCTATGCTGAGGCTCCCTCACAATCCAGAGTGATATTCTCTTTTAAAAAGGGAACACAGCGGTGATTAGTTTGGAGCGCAATAATTAGAACCATTTGTATCCGTGGCTGTGCCAGGCTGACAGCCAAGGAGGGCTGGGTGGGAGGAATCTTCATGGCTTTTCAAATGGAAGAGATCTAGGTGTTCCTTTTTTAAAAAATTATTTCCATTTACAGTGGGAAGGAGGAAGAGGAGGAGGGGGGAAAAGTAAAAGGATGCTAGCATTTTTCAGAATTGTACATTTGATCCAGGAAGGTCGCCTTACCTGCTAAAGGTGTTGGCCTAACTTAAAACAAGAGGAACAATGGATACTTTAGGGCAGGGTTACCCCAACCCCCAGTCCGTGGACCGGCCCTGGTCCGCAGCATGCCAGCAACCGGTCCACGCCAACAAGAAAAGCCTCATTCGTGGGATGCAGGTAGTGCATAAAACCACGCCCACGGAAAAACCTCTCTCCGTGGAACCGGTCGCCGGTGCCCAAACGTTTGGAGGGGGAAAGAAAGATTTATCCCTAAAAGCAAAACAGTTTGCCTTTAGGAGCAGCTGCAGAGAAGTGGGGTACAGCAACAGATTTTTACAGGGGTGAAGTGTCTATACGCTAATTCTAGGGTGACCCTTGAGGGGCATGTATCTCTGTGTGTGTGTGTTTATTTCTGTAACATGCAGTTCCTCTGGGAGACCTAATTTAATTTACTCTGTTTGTGTTTGCAGACTTTATCGTTTTGATACGTGGATTCGATCTGGGTAACTTATTTCGGGGGGTTTGAGGAAGTTTGCTAATTTTCAATTTATCTAGCGGAGACACTGATTCTCAGACCACTGTGGACTCCGTTAATATTCCAAGGGAAGGTGGAAACAGTATAAAGAATAAAATATATTTCAATATATAAAACTTCTCACAAGGCCCCTGGGTCATTTTTGTACCGGCAGCGGGGAGAAATTTAATCACTCCTTCTGATGGCATTCTTTTCCAGAGCATCTAATAATTTCCAGTTTTTAAAGTGTTCTTTTCTTTGGACTGTTTACCTCGGGGAGAAATTGTAGGGGGGGGAAAACCCACCCCAGCTCCATCTGTGTTTAGAACATTTGGTTGTCCTTTTTCTGAAGCAAAGATTCTATATAGAGGATGCATAACTAAGAGGAAAAAAAAAATGTTTCTTTCTCTTTCCCCCCCAATTCCTATTAACCTTGCTCCAATTTTAACTGCGCAGCTGTGGGGGAAGGATTTTTGATAAAATTATGTCTTACAGTTTTAACCCTACTGTTCCTTCCAGGTATCTAGGAAGACTTGGCTCACACTGGGATCTAATGTGGATCCCTAAGAATTTTTCTGAGGTTGATATCTTTCACAAAATCCGGACTGCGTGTTTGAAAATCTCTCTTTCCAAATTAGGCTGCCCTTAAAAACAAACAAAAGAAGATTGTGTGTCCGTGTGTTTGTGTAGGGAAAGACGAGCTCATTTTGGTTACTGGAAATAAATACTTGCACGCAGCCTATGTTCAGAAGTATTCTGTTCCATCTTCCAAAAGGTTTGGCCCCTAAACTGCCATCTGGCTTGATTTTCGATCTTTGAATCCTGGCAACAGCCTGAACAAAAATCTGCAATTTTCTTGGCAAGGTTTCAGAAACAGTTTGCCATTGCCTGCTTCCTAGGGCTGAGGGAGAGTGGCTGGCACACGGTCAGTCAGCCGGCTTCGTGTCTAGGATTAGAACTCATGGCCGTCCAGTTTTCTAGGCGGCTGCCTTAACCTCTCCACCCAAGATGATCTTTGAGAGAAAAAGAAAAGAAAAAAAAAATGTGCAAACCGAAAACTAATTCTGCATTTTTGTTTTAACTGTATTACACCACGGTGGGAATTCATCCTTTGCAATTATGATTTTCTTTTTTTTTTCTAATTGCCTCCCTTATTTAAATAAGCAAATAAGCTTGTAAGGCAGTCTGGCCTCCGAGCTCATTCTGAACTGTAGTTTCCATGGTTTTCCTGTGTCATTTGAGCAATTTTCCTGTGTCATTTGAGCAAAAGAAATGGGATATATTTGCACGCGAAGCTACGAGTCTGACTTTTTTGAGTTTTATCAGCATCGGGTCCAAGTCCTACCTGATCCTTTTTTTTACATTTTAAGCTGCAAAAGAGCCCTTTTTTTTAAAAAAAAAAGAAAAAGTGGAAAAGAATTTGTCAAATGGCTTCGTTTTTGCAGGCAAACATTTAAAAAGGAAACAAACCGGCCAGAGTATTTATTCAATGTATTGCATAACGTATATACGTATGGACCAGCAATATATATTCACGTTCCACCTAGGGTTAGTAAAATGCAATAAAATAGAAATGCACTCGGTTAAATAAATAAATAAATAGATAGATAGATAGATAGATAGATAGATAGATAGATAGATAGATAGATAGATAGATAGATAGATAGATAGATAGATAGATAGATAGATAGATAGATAGATAGATAGATAGATAGATAGATAGATAGATAGATAGATAGACGTTGCTAGAAATAGCAACGTTCTTTCTCTCACCATTCTTAGGGAGAAAAATGTAAAAAAACCTAGAAGAACTTAGGATGTTGGTGCAGAAAAAAAAAATCAACCCGCAGCAAATAATAATAATGACCAACTATCCGAAAACCACTCCGGTGTTTCTTTTGAATTTGGGCTTGCAAATTTAAGCGATGCGCAGAGCTTTTAGGACGGCTGACATGGAGCATGACGTGGAAAAATGTGCCGAGGGAATTGGAAGGGACATCACAAAAGGTTTGCTGCCAGTTGCCCCTCACGGCTTTACAATGTCTCTAAGACAAGCTTAACAAGCGGTTGTTGCTGTTACAGGTAAACACAATGCTCTATTAGCGTCTCTGAAATTAGGCGAGGGATTCCTCGCTTCCTTTCTCAACAGAAATGAGTCCCTCGCTAATCTTCCCACTGAGGACAGCGCTCGTCTTTTTCTCCACGTCTTCCCCCACACAGCAAATTGGGCCCCGGTGTTGAGAACTATGCACTAACGTTGCAGACAAAGAAAGAGATTTGGGAGCAGAAACATTTTGAGCCAGAGTGTGTTTCATGTATGCCTGTGTGTTTGCGTAGGTGGTTTTTTTTTTCTTCCTTTAATTGAGCTTTAATTGCTTTTCTCTTCCCAAATGTTGCTTACCTGTTGGATGCCTGAGAGAGAAGGGCAGTTAGGAAATAGGAAATATAGTTCTCTTGGTGTTGGTGCAGTGGTTAGAATGCAGCATTGCAGGCGATTCCCGTCCACGGCAAAGAACGGGCCTTCTGTCTGGGTTAGGGGGGGAAGAGAGAGACTCTGAGCATGCAGGAAATGTAACCATTTAGG
This sequence comes from Azemiops feae, assembly GCA_023970755.1. Classification (NCBI taxonomy): domain Eukaryota; kingdom Metazoa; phylum Chordata; class Lepidosauria; order Squamata; family Viperidae; genus Azemiops; species Azemiops feae. Next base: position 337,950 of record JALGBA010004187.1, on the reverse strand, counting down.
AAGGGCAGGCACAATTGCTCATTAAAGGGCACTTAATTTTCTCCCGGCTGAAGCTGTTGTGGCTCTTTTGTGAAGCCGCAGGCTCCATTTATGGTGAAGATCGGTGCAAAAGGAGGGGTTTAGCGAAAAGTCTGGGAAAGGGTGCTTGATTTGAGGCAGCGGGAATCTCAAGGGGAGTCAAAAATAATAATAATAACACTGTGGATAAAACTCAGTCCTTCGGGTTGCATCGTGAACTGACTGCTTGATTCTCTTTGGCAACTTAGAGCAGAATGAAAGAGTCTCGTTTTACAGCTGGCAATATAACAAAAAACAAAGCTGTTCCTTCTCCTCCTCCTCCTTCTCCTTCTTCTGCTCCCCCTCCTCCTCCTTCTTCTGCTCCTCCTCCTCCTTCTGCTCCTGCTCTTTCCCCCCTCCTCCTTCCTCCTTCTTCTCCTCCTCCTTCTTCTGCTCCTCCTTCTTCTCCTCCTTCTTCTTCTCCCCCTCCTTCTTTTCCTTCTCCTTCTCCTTCTCCTTCTTCTTTTCTTCTTTCTTCTCCTCCTCCTTCTCCTCCTCCTCCCTGCACTGATGATGTTCACTAGTTGGGTAATGAAATGTTTGCAATTAGAAAAGAATCATACTCAGAGAGCACCAAGGACCCCACAGTCCTCCTTTTCCTCCTCCACGTCACAAACCCCACTCCCCTCCTCCTTCTCCTTTTACTCTCCCTCCTCCCCCCCTCCCCTTCCCTCGTCCTCTTCCTCCTCCTTCCCCTTCTCCTCCTCCTCCTCCCTCAAGTATTAGATGATAGATTAACTTTCCATGCGCAATAGGAAAGGACATTGCGATGATTTGATTGTAAAGAAATAAAAAAAAAATGAACGGGGATCAAATGGCGAAAGGTCTATTTCAAGGAAAAATAAATGGGCAGCGACGAAGGGGAAATGGAGAACGTTGTGATTGGATGATAACAATTTGCAAAAATAGAGATGAGAAATTTAAATTAGAACATGGACAGATGGGAAGGAAGAATGGTTTCCAAGCATCGAGAATTACGCAAGTTTGAATTGGTTTCAGCTATCTTTCCTCTTTGTTTATGATAGTTTCCTACTTCACTTACGTTTCTTAGCTTGCTCTTCGTTATTTAGTCTCTTCATTCCTGATTTGTTATTTCCCTTCAATAGTTGGCACTACATTACTCACCCTGAAAGAGAACAACAGAGCGATGGGTCTGGATGCATTTATAATGCCTGTCTATAAAAACGGAATAAAATGAACATCAGGTTGCTCAAATCATAGCGTGGTGTTAATACAGAGAGTGCAACGCTGCCAGAACATTGAACATTTTAATTGGGTGTTACTTCAGTGACAATACTGGTTTGCGCTGAATTTTCTCCACCTTGCCTTTACTCTGTCGGAACTGGGAACCACGAAGGATTGTTGCAAAGGAAAATGCTTCTAGTTGATTTACGAGGTGGAAATGTGAAAGGGATTATATTAAAAATGCATGATCAATGGTGCTTGACTTGGCTGAAGTGAGAACTGATTCTTTTTGCCTTCCCTGGATAATGACTTCTGTTAGTAATATGGGGGAGGAAGAACTCTTTTGCAGAGTGAATTTAATTGCAAGGGATAGGAATGGGTCAAACTGGAAGAAAATATATAAAATGTGGAAGCTTGTTTTGGAGAAAGCAGAACACAATTAAGGGGGCCTGCTGCACAGATGTGCTGAAGTGCACATCTGCAAAACAGTGGGTAGGGGGAAATACGGAATACAGAATACCACATTTGGAAGGGACCTTGGAGGTCTTCTAGTCCAACCCCCTGCTCAAGCAGGAGACCCTATTCCATTTTGGACAAGTGGCTGTCCAGTCTCTTTTTAAGAAACCTCCAGTGATGGAGCACCCACAACTTCTGGAGGCAAGCTGTTCCGTTGATCAATTGTTCTCACCGACAGGAAATTTCTCCTTAATTCTAGGTTGCTTCTCTCCTTGATTAGTTTCCATCCGTTGCTTCTTGTCCTGCCTTCAGGCACTTTGGGAGATAGGTTGACCCCCCTCTTCTTTGTGGCAGCCCCTCAAATATTGGAACATTGCTATCATGTCACCCCTGGTCCTTCTTTTCATTAAAGTAGACATACCCAATTCCTGCAACCGTTCTTCATATGTTTAAGCCTCCAGTCTCCTAATCACCTTTGTTGCTCTTCTCTGCATGCTTTCCAGAGTCTCAACATCTTTTTTTTTTTTTACGTCCTGGTGACCAAAACTGGATGCAGTATTCCAAGTGTGGCCTTACCAAGGCATTGTAAAGTGGTATCAGCACTTGACGTGACCTTCCCTCTGTTAAGGCAGCCTAGGACTGCGTTGGCTTTTTTGATGGGGTGAAATTGTCTACTGCGCCTCGCTTTTGATTGCAGTGAGATGTACCAAACAAGATTCTAACTCGTGCTCATTTCCGTGATTTTTTTTTTTACCCTGAGCAAAAACTCTGCTCTCCCCAATCAATAAGGGATTTTTGGTTTGTTTGTTTTGTTTTGCTTTGCTTGAGTTGCCCTTAGAACTTCTTCTTTTTGGGGGGGGGGACCCTCCCCCCCAAAAAAAACCTCCTTGGGAAGATTGCAGAGGGAAACAAAAAGCAGTTTTTCTCTTTCCTCCTGTTGAACGAGAATGTCGGAAAGTTGGAAAGAGCACCACTAGGGGACACCCTTGCAACGTCTGAGTTGCAGGTCCCTATCCTGATTTCTCTTCATCCTAAACACACACACACACACACACACACACACACACACACACACACACACATACCTATTGTAGATTGTAGATTGTCAGCCAAAGAATCTGCAGTGGATCAATCTCCCCTCCGAGCTTGTAGAAATGGTTGAGTTTGAAACCGGCAGCAGCAACAGCGAGGATCTTGCACGGGCTGAGCTCCTCGCAGTTGAAGGCAGTATAATTGCGTTTGGGGGCAGCAGCGCTATTTCTTACATGACGGACTGGGGTCGTCTGAAGATCGTTTCAGAATTTGTGCCTTTCGCCTGGTGATGAAGAGGAAGTCAATTTGCCACCTTCTCCTCCCGTGAACTTACCTTCTTCAGGTGGTGGGGAGGGCTGACTTGAAGAACAAGCTGGCATTGTACAAAACGGGTTACTGGATATGATGGATGGAGACAGTGAAGGAACATAGAGTGATAGGTTGGAAGGGACCGTGGAGTCTTCTAATCCGAGCTCCTGTTCAAGCAGGAGACCCTAGACCAGGGGTAGACAACCTTGGCTCTTTTATGACTCGTGGACTTCAACTCCCAGAATTCCTGAGCCAGCCATGCTGAGGGGAAAGGGAGAGGTTTCCAAGCTGAGCCATGCTGGCTCAGGAATTCTGGGAGTTGAAGTCCACGAGTCATAAAGCGGCCTAGGCCTAGGCCAGAGGTAGGCAACCTTGGCTCTTTTATGACTGGTGGACTTCAACTCCCAGAATTCCTGAGCCAGCCATGCTGAGGGAAAAGGGAGAGGTTTCCAAGCTGAGCCACGCTGGCTCAGGAATTCTGGGAGTTGAAGTCCACGAGTCATAAAAGAGCCAAGGTTGCCTACCCCTGGTCTAGGTTCTCCTGCTCGAGCAGGGGGCTAGTAGACTAGAAGACCTCCAAGGTCCCTTCCAGCTCTATTCTATTCTAACAACGTTTTGGGTGTCAGTGACTTTCAGTCATCTAAGACAGAGGTGGTGAACGATAGCCCTTTTACAACTTCTGGACTTCAGTTCCCAGAATTCCTGAGCCAGCCATGCTGAGGGAAAAGGGAGAGGTTTCCAAGCTGAGCCACGCTGGCTCAGGGATTCTGGGAGTTGAAGTCCACGAGTCATAAAAGAGCCAAGGTTGCCTACCCCTGCCCTAGACCATTCCAGCCAAGTGGCAGTCCAGTCTCTTCTTGAAAACCTCCAGTGATGGAGTACCCACAATTTCTGGAGGCAAGCTGGTTAATTGTCCTCCTTGTCAGGAAGTTTCTCCTTAATTCTAGGTTGGATCTCCCTCTGAGGAGCTTCATCCATTACTTTGGAGGATAGGTCCCTCTCCTCCTTGTGACAGACCTTGAAGTATTGGAAGATGCTATCATGTCACCCCTAGTCCTTCTCTTCGTTAGACTAGACCTACTCAGTTCCCTCAACCGCTCATTGTACGATTGTAATCGAAATGCAGTTGTCAATTTAGTCCCTTGCAATTGAAGGCAGTCGTGTTTAGTTTATAACTTTGCTTTGCCGAGGAAAATTCAAGAGCGAAACCAAGAAAGCAAATAATTAAGTTAAAACTAAATGGCAGCTTGAGAACGGACGGTCATTGTAGCGTAAGGTAACAAACCTGATCTGTATTAAGCCAGAATTCCTAATCTATCTGAATAGGCGATAGCTGGCTTTATAGTAGTATCAAGTTGGGGGAAAAAAGAAGGATTAACCCGCAATCTTGCCCTTGGCATACGAATAGGCTTCTGATTTAAGGAAACAGAACTGACCCAGGACAAAAATGTCCTCTCTGTTTTGTTCATGGCTGGCCTGGTTAAAATCATGGATTGTGTGCTGGGCAAGCCACGTTGCAACAGTTCAATTAAACGGAGTTCAAAGGCTTTAATTAATTCCTGCAATTTCCCAGCAGGACAGAGAAGCAAGCAGTTTTGCCCAGTGTTATTATCTCAGCAGTGCACAAAACTGTAAAAAAAGAATCAATTTTCCCCCCCTGCTGATACTATTCGTCAAGGAGGAAAGTCCTCAAACTTGGAATCGAGGGCGTTTTAAATCAGAGTTTAAATTTGACCCAGTTTTGGATCAACCGTCCAAGTTCCTCCTTCTCGCCCGTGGCCGTTGCTGGCTGGGGAAGATGGGAAATGTGATCTAAACACATCGGGTAGAGGAGACTGGAGCCCACGTACCGATCGCCTGCAGATTATCAAGAGATCTAGCAGCTTCTCTTAGTCTACCCTTCTCTCCCAGGTCCTGTTTATATCTGCGGTGTGCAAATGTTGGGTCCTTGAGCTGTATGGCCGTATCAGCAGGAGGCAGTCAGAATCTGGGTTTGGTGCACATGGAAGGGGGTTCAGGTTGAGGAAGGCTGGAAAAGAGGAAGGAACTGTTGTGATAAGGAGGCATTTAGTACAGGTGGCAAAAACCGGTGGCCTTCCAGATGTTGGCGAACTATAATTCTCAGCACCCATAGGCAGTAGGGTCCAATGCTGAAGGACGCTAGGAGTTGCCCTCAGCAACATTTGGAGAGTCAATGATTTTCCCCTTCTAGGCCATCAAGAAGCAAGTCTCTTCTCTTTCTTTCTTTCTTTCTTTCTTTCTTTCTTTCTTTCTTTCTTTCTTTCTTTCTTTCTTTCTTTCTCTTTCTTTCTTTCTTTCCTTCCTTCTTTCTTTCCTTCTTTCCTTCCTCCCTCTGAATCCATCCTTCCTTCCTTCCTTCCTTCCTTCTTTCTTCCCTCCCTTCCTTCCTCCCTTCCTTCCTCCCTTCCTTCCTTCCTTCCTTCCTTCCTTCCTTCCTTCCTTCCTTCCTTCCTTCCTTCCTTCCTTTCTTCCTTCCCTTTCCTCGATCCTTCCTTCCTTCCTTCTTCCTTCCCTCCTCCCTCCCTTCCTTCCTTTTTTCCTCCCTCTTCCTTCCTTCCTTCCTTCTTCCCTCCTTCCCTCTTCCTTCCTTCCTTCCTTCCTTCCCTCCCTCTGAATCCTTCCTTCCTTCTTTCTTCTCTCCCTCCCTCTGAATTCCTTCCTTCCTTCCTTCCTTCCTTCCTTCCTTCCTTCCTTCCTTCCTTCCTTCCTTCCTTCCTTCCTTCCTTCCTTCCTTCCACAACACTTTACTTATATTACAAAATTCTACATTCCGTTTACCTATCTACATCAAACAATTCCATATATATATAAAACTTGGAAAGATTTTAAGATTCACCCCTTTTCTTCCCCTGTAGTTCCTAAGCTGAGTTTTGAAAACCCCACCGATAATCTCCTCCCCCTTTTGGCTCCCTTTTGCTGCTGGGCTTCTTCAAAAAACACACCAGGGAGCTGCTGACTCACTCAAAACCATTATGCTTTTGAGCTTGGCACTCACTCCTTGATTCCTCAGCAGGCCGGGTTTTGAGCTCCCTGTCTTTCGATTTCTCCCGATGAGCTAGGAAAATGCCCGTGATCACGATTAAGAGCTACACCTTATGAATTTTCCCCCAGGTTCTTCCCTAAAAGAAAATATGATCTTATTCCTCTATCTGAGGTCCAGCTAGGTCAGTGGTGGCGAACCTATGGCACGGGTGCCAGAGGCGGCACTCAGAGCCCTCTCTGTGGGCACGCGTGCCATTGCCCCAGTCCTAGGCCTTCAGCTGGGTTTTATAAAACCTTTTCAACTTTAGGCCCACCGCTGTGTGCAAAAAAAAAAAAAAAAGGTTCAATCAGTCAATTTCAACTTCTCGTGGGAAAAAAAAAAGATCTTGCAAAGTTGGAATTGATTGATTGAACTTTTTAGTCCCACCCAGTCTGCCGTTACCACCGCAGCCATGCCCACCCAATTGGCCACACCCAGCCAATGGGCCACGCCCAGCCAATGGGCCACACCCGCCCGGCACTCGACGATGCATCAGTGGGTTTTGGGTTGCAGTTTGGGCACTCAGTCTCTAAAAGGTTCGCCATCACTGAGCTGGGTCATCCCGCTGATGCAGTGAAGCGATGAAATTCCGTGGTCCTGAGTGATAGCTCCCCGTCTTTATTATTGCAATTCCAGCTCTTTTCATTCCCAGGATGGCGAAAACATTTGTCTTTTGAGGCTCGTTGAAAAATGTTGGTTGTCCCACAGGTGCTTTTCCAAAAAAGGCGACTGGACTTTGAAGACTGTGAAGACCTCAAGAAGCTTCTTGGACGGGCAGCGAAACGTCTTCAAGGAAAGGCAAACGTCCAGTTGCCTTTTGAAAAAGCACCTTTTGCGTAGCATGTTGTCGGTGCACAACTCCTGATTTTTTTCCCCTCCCTTCTTTTTCTCTTTCTCTTCCCTTCTTGGTTCTCCACGACCTCATTTGCCTTCTCTGCCCTTTCTTTTTCTGCCCAGTTCAACCTCTGGCTTGTGATCCTGGAACCTGACAGGAGGCCAAAGGCAGGCAGACTGGTGGGAAACATTCATTAGACTGATTACTGCGCTGAAATTGTTTTGTCTGTCTGTTTGCCTCGGATTTTGGGGAAAATCTTTAGCCAGAGCGCTTGGAGGAAGCCGCTGGCAACCGGCCATTGTTTACTGTCTCTCCAGATAACAAATCAGTTTGGAATGCAGGATTTTCACAGCATCAACCATGTGGACAGGTTTTGCCCCAACCGGGATAATTTCACAAACAAATTTGTTAACGTAGCCTAATGATTTGTAATGATTTTTTTTTCCCCTCCCTCCCCTCCGGTGGATGTTGCAAAACACAGGCAGTCCTTGACTTACGACCACAGATGGACCCCAGAATTTATGAGAGATTGGCTCAGCGAGTTTTGACCCACTTTACGACTTTTCCTGCCACGCTTGCTAAGCGAATTGCTGAGGTTGTTAAATGAGCAACACGGACGTTAAGTGAACCCCAGCTTCCCCACTGACTTTGCTCGTCAGAAAGTCCCGGAAATTGGTCACACGACCCCCCCCCCCTGGACGTTTCAACGGTCATAAATAGGAGTCAGTTGTCGAGTCAAATCACCTGACCCCGGGGATGCTGCAACGGTCACAAGTGTGAAAAATGGTCATACGTCACTTTTTTTCCAGCGCCGTCGTAACTTTGAACGGTCACTAAACGGACTGTTGTAAGTCAAGGACTTCCTGTAATGGAAGCGCCCACCGATTCAAGAAAGGCAATGCAATTTTGGGGCTATTTTGTTGAGTTTTTTTTGGCTACCCCTAATTGGTAGGGATTTACATGGCCAATTAAGGGCAATGAAGAATCGTTTTTGGTTTGCCTTTGAAGAGAAGCAAGTTAATTTGCACTTCAAAGAGCGATCGGAGAGTTGGAACTGAAATCTCCTTCCAATTGTTCCCTTTTCTGAAGCGTGCAACGTTTTCTGCTCAAGCATCGGATTAAAAAAAAAAAAAATGCACGCATTGGGCAAGTTATATATATAAAACATTGCGGTTATCAAAGAGAGGAAAGAAAAGTGAACACTTGTGCTTATAAATTTAAAAAAAACCAACTAAGGAGAAATTTCCTAACAGTGAGAACAATTAACCAGCTTGCCTGCAGTAGTTGTGGGTGCTCCCACACTGGAGGCTTTTAAGAAGAGACTGGACAGCCATTCGTCTGAATTAGGTTTTCTCCTTCAGCAGGAGGCTGGACTAGAAGACCTCCAAGGTCCCTTCCAAATCTGTTATCCTTAGGAGCTGAACATTAATCAGGGAGAAAAAGTAGCTGCTTGCATTCCTGCTTCTTCACGAATCTAATCTTTTATAGTCATTGAGTCGAGTTCTGCTGAAGCCCCTCATTCTACAACATCTCGATTATTATATCCCAAGAGCCATTTATTTCAGAAGTTGTGGGTGCTCCATCACTGGAGACTTTTAAGAAGAGACTGAACGCCCGTTTGTCCAGAATGGCATAGTGTCTCCTGCCTGAGCAGGGGGTTGGACTAGAAGACCTCCAAGGTCCCTTCCAACTCTGTTATCCTATTAATAACAGAGAGATTCAGACATTTGAAGGAACAGACTTAGGTGTACATCTCTCATCGAAAGGTATAATGTCTTATGCCTTTAGTGGCAGAAATGAACAAGTGGACCCATACCTCTACTATTACTTCTGATTTCTACACTGGATAATAATTAGCCTTTTTCCCCTCAGCGTGGCCCACCCTATAATCCCAGGCTAGCTTTTTATCTTCCCCCTGCTTAATTTTTCCTGACGTACACATCCATGCAACATTAATAACTTTCCACTGGAGACGGCTTCTGCCTGGGTTTTTCATTCCCCAGTGGTAGCAAGAGGAATGGCTGTCCTTTGCCTCGTCTCACAGCTTGAAGGGAGCTACACATTCTGCAGCTTGGCAAGAAGGTGGATGAGAGAGGCAGACGTCGGGCGGATGCGAAGAGTCGCTTGCTGTTAAGGCAAGGAATAAAAACAACAACGACGACGACATGTTGTCAGGTTTGGTCTACCTTAAAGGCCCCGGCAATATGCTCCTTTTGTTGCCTGAGCCAGTGCTTGAACAGGGTGATGGGTCCACTCGTCCCCTCGACTTGTGAAGATTGAGAACACCTGGAGAGAAAACCGAGCTGTCCACACAGAATAATTAAATAAAAATAAAAATAAGGGAAATCGATGCTTCTTGGGTGCTAGGCCTGAGCCCAAGGGAGCTTGTTTCCAATAAAGGCTGGAGGACCAGTAGACCTCCAGATGTTGCTGAACTGCACTTCCCCATGTCCACCTGAGTTGCTTGTGGCTTGGACACAAGGCTTGGCAACATCTGGAACGGCTCTTTCCATTGGAATACAAAACTGGTAACAGCCAATGTCGTAGCTGAACTGGACTAGAAGACCTCCAAGGTCCCGTCCAGCTTCTATTCTATTCTATTCTATTCTATTCTATTCTATTCTATTCTATTCTATTCTATTCTATTCTATTCTATTCTATTCTATTCTATTCTATTCCATTCCATTCCATTCCATTCCATTCCATTCCTTAATTCTATTCTGTTCTTCCATATTCTATTCTATTCTATTCTATTCTATTCTATTCTATTCTATTCTATTCTATTCTATTCTATTCTATTCTATTCTATTCTATTCTATTCTATTCTATTCTATTCTATTCTATTCTATTTTATACTCTACTCTACTCTACTCTACTCTACTCTACTCTACTCTACTCTACTCTACTCTACTCTACTCTACTCCATCCCTTCTATTCTATTCTATTCTATTCTATTCTATTCTATTCTATTCTATTCTATTCTATTCTATTCTATTCTATTCTATTCTATTCTATTCTATTCTATTCTATTCTATTCTATTCTATTCTATTCTAATCTAATTTCTATTCTCTGGAAGAAGGCTGTCATATCACCCTAATCCTTTTCTTTGTTAGACTGGACATACCTAGTTCCCTTAGCTGTTCGTCATTTGGTTTAGAATAACCAACTATGGTCATCTATGCTATAATCAAACATCAGACCAGACTCTTGTTCTTCAGGCAGGGCTGGCTCACACACACCATATGCTTGCTTACCACAAGCTGAATCACCATTGCCCAACCTACTTCAGTTGGTTGGGCGCAGCCCAGCTGTGGAATTCCAGAAAGTTCCTGGAAGAAAGGGAATGTATCTGTTTTTGAACACATTTCAGCATCTGAATAGCTGTTGACTCAGAAAGGACAGCTGAGGTTCATCCATTTTTAATCTGGCATGCCATTCTTCGCCGATTCCAGGCACCCTCTGAGCACCTGAATTGGGTTGATCCCCTGGGTTGGTTGACTCTAATCTAGAAGGGGGAATAAAAATATTTTTTGTGGGGTGACTAAGAAAGCTTGGGTTGCTAAAAATGTTAGGGGGACTTCATAAGGTCTCATTTCTCTTTTTGACAAATCGTTGGCTTCTATATATATTTCCCCCCCGTCCATCTATCTGTGTGGTTTCACTTTCACGGGTCTCTCTAGGAATCCATCTTGATTTGGAAGGAAATAAAACTGGTCAACCTTGCTATCAGGGCCTGGCGCAGTTAGTTGAACACTATGCAGTATTAGATTGATGCTAAACCTATCGCCCCCCCCTTCTCTTGGGGTTAACTGATTGATATACCTATGACAGAAGTATTTTCCAATTCTTGATATACCTATGACAGAAGTATTGTCCAATTCTTGAAAGACTATCACAAGAAAGAGGGCCTCAATTATTCTCCAGAGGACCTGAGGGCAGCACCAGAGGCAGTGGGTGGAAGTTCACCAGAAGAATATCCAATCTGGAAATAAAGAGGAATTTCCTGACGGTGACAACGATTAATCAATGGAACAGCTTCCCTCCTAGAGTTGTGAGCGCTAACTGCACCAGACCCTGATAGCAAGGGTGACAAATTTTACTTCCTTCCAAATCAAGATGGATGCCTAGAGAGGCCCGTGGGATAAGTACACAGATAGACAGGAAATATATATATATATATATATATATATATATATATATACAGTATATAGAAGCTAACCATTTGTCAAAAAGAGAAATGAAACCTTATGAAGTTGTCCAAGACTGGACAATCATTTGTCTGGGATGGTATAAAGTCTCCTGCCTTGAGGAGGCGGTTGGACTAGAAGACCTCCAAGGTCCCTTCCAGTTCTATGATTCTAAGAACCTTCTCCTTCCTCTCAAAAAAATAAAAATAAAAACTTTACAGATACGCGACTGCTGTCCGTGGTGCTGAACGTCATTTCTTCTTTACTTCTTTGAATTTTGGTCCAGCGTTGAGTCATGATGCTCTGGGCACTTTCTGGTTCATGGCTTGATGTGTCAACTGCAATCCTGTAGTGTATAGCTCTATTCATGCAGCGTGTTTCCAGGCTGTGCTAAAGATCCAAAACAAAACACGCTCAGCTTAATTAGAATCAGCTTTGAGTGGTCTTTTGGTATGCCCTTAATCTTTTTCTTACTCTATAGCTGTCAGGTCCCAAACATGATCCTTCCAAGCTGAGTTATTTATTGTTTCACACCCATAGACAAAAGGGAATGGTATAAGGTCTCCTGCTTCCAACCCTATGATTCTATGTTCTAAGTAATGTTTCTCCACTTGTTGTTGCGCCATCAATGGAGGTTTTCAGGAAGGGACTGAACAGCCATTTGTCTGGAATGGTATAGGGTCTCCTACTTGAGCAGGGGGCTGGACTAGAAGACCTCCAAGGTCCCTTCCAACCCTATGGTTCTATGTTCTATTTCGCAGGAATCTTCCCAGACAGTCTCACCTGGGAAAGACTAGACAAGGCTCAAAAGCACTTGGGAGGTGGGGTGGGTCAGATCTATTCTATTTTCTACTCTACTCTACTCTACTCTACTCTACTCTACTCTACTCTACTCTACTCTACTCTACTCTACTCTACTCTACTCTACTCTACTCTACTCTATACTCTACTCCATCCCTTCTATTCTATTCTATTCTATTCTATTCTATTCTATTCTATTCTATTCTATTCTATTCTATTCTATTCTATTCTATTCTATTCTATTCTATTCTATTCTATTCTATTCTATTCTATTCTATTCTATTCTATTCTATTCTATTCTAATTTCTATTCTCTGGAAGAAGGCTGTCATATCACCCTAATCCTTTTCTTTGTTAGACTGGACATACCTAGTTCCCTTAGCTGTTCGTCATTTAGTTTAGAATAACCAACTATGGTCATCTATGCTATAATCAAACATCAGACCAGACTCTTGTTCTTCAGGCAGGGCTGGCTCACACACACCATATGCTTGCTTACCACAAGCTGAATCACCATTGCCCAACCTACTTCAGGTCTCCTGCTTCCAACCCTATGATTCTATGTTCTAAGTAATGTTTCTCCACTTGTTGTTGCGCCATCAATGGAGGTTTTCAGGAAGGGACTGAACAGCCATTTGTCTGGAATGGTATAGGGTCTCCTACTTGAGCAGGGGGCTGGACTAGAAGACCTCCAAGGTCCCTTCCAACCCTATGGTTCTATGTTCTATTTCGCAGGAATCTTCCCAGACAGTCTCACCTGGGAAAGACTAGACAAGGCTCAAAGGCACTTGGGAGGTGGGGTGGGTCAGATCGAGCCCTCTTGTGTTCACTCAACAAATCCAGGCTACTTCCCTGCTTGAGTCCTCCTTCTACAACTGGGACAGTTGCTCTCTCCAACCAATACAGACCAACGGATAAACTGTTTCTAACCTGAGGGCAAAAAAATGCCAGCAAGAAGGGGAACACTTTATAAGAAAGCCCTCTTAACTCAGCCTTCTAGAATCATTCTAAAGAATTCATAAGCCGCAGGGCTCTGCTAAATATTTCATCGAGAGGGTGAGGCAAGTGGTTTGGTTTGTGGGCTGTTGGCACGCGTCGGTTAAAGGACCATCTGCCAGCCACTGGAAGCCGGTGCTGGGTGAAGCTCATTCCAATCAGACTTTGCAGGAAAGAAAGAAAGAAAAAAAGAAAGGAAGGAAGGAAGGAAGGAAGAGGAAGGGAAGGAAGGAAGGAAGAAAAGGAAGGAAAGGAAGGAAGGAAGAGGAAGGGAAGGAAGGAAGGAAGGAAGGAAAGGAAGGAAGGAAGGAAGGAAGGAAGTAAGGAAGGAAGGAAGAAAAAAGGAAGGGAGGAAATGGAAGAGAAGGAAGAAAAATGGAAGGAAGGAAGGATATGGAAGAGAAGCAAGGAAGGAAGGAAGAAAAGAAGGAAGGAAGGAAGGAAGGAACCCCAGGAACATCGCCCATTCCTGTCACTGATCATGTGCAAGAATCCGCTGATCCTCCAGCTGATCCTCCAGTAGCTTTGTTGCCTCTTCGCCGCTCAGCTGAACAGACAAGCGATGCAGCCTTGTCTTCTCCACTAGCATGACAACTCTACAAGAGGAGGGTTGTTCCACTGCGCAGCTGTGTTGGGTGTGTGTGTAGATCTCTGGAGGTGTGTGTGTGGTGTGTGTGTGTGTGTTGGAGAGCCGGGAAGAGAGAAGATGGTCCATGCCTCCATTGCTGAAGCCAACCGCCCGGGATTGCGATGAGTGAGTGAAAGCCGACGCAGGGAGCAGAGACGTATACCGAGGACCTTCCTGGCTCCCCGGGAAACCTCACCTCTCTAAAAAAAAGATGGCCAGATCAAAGCTGAAGAAGTCTCCCTCCGACAGCAACGCGCATCAGAAAAGCATCCCTCCCTTGGCAACGACGGAAGATGTGCCGGGCGTCAGCCCCCTGTTGCCTGTCCGGCGGCTGGGCTCCGTGGGGAGCGAGATGGGACACAGGTACCGCGGCTGCGAGCAGCCTCTCGGCATGCAACGGTCCCCCCCCCCGATCCCCATCCAGGTGAATCGAGCAGCATTAAGCAGGAGCAAATCAGGAAGACCCGAAAGAGAGCAGGCTGAAGATAGGTGAAAGGTTGGGGAAATAGGAGGTCCCTTTTGATAAACCACCCCTGAACTCCTTTCTTTCTTTCTTTCTTCCTTCCTTCTTTTTCTTTCTTTCTTTCTTCCACCTCCCCCCTTTGGGAGCTGTAAATTTAGGGTGCCAATCTCACCTCCCCCCATCTGCCTTTTGGAAATTAAAAACGCAAACCCACCAACCCAGCAGAGGAATTCTTGTCATCGTCGTACGAGCAGGACTTCAGCCCCCCAAGTTGTTTTGCATATACAGTATCAAGCTGTGCCGTAAAATGGGGAGGGGGGGGGAGAAGAAGAAATCAGGGCTCTGTCTGTCTTCTCCTGATCTTTCAGCTGGTGCTTTGATGCAGCATCTTGGCCGAGCTGGAGATGAAGGGGGGGGGGAGTTTAAGCCAGGCAGAAGTCCCGGCCTTAAACTAACCGTTGCTGGGATCCAGGTTTGCCAGCCTTTGGCTGGGTAGCGCATGCAGGATGAGAGGGAAGCTCTACAGACCCACTGCAGCTGGTGCACACAACATGCAGGGACAAAAAGAGAGAGGGAGGGAGGGAGCCCCCAGCCTTTTCTTCGAAAGAAGTGGCATGTGGGGTTGTTTTTTTGTGTTTTTTTGTTTGTCCTTTCAAAGAAGGCAGCCTGGTTTCTTGCAGAGAAATCGAGAAATCCCTGCTTATCCCCTTTCTTTTTCTTCCTCTGCTCTTTTCCGTTCCTCTTCGCCTCCTGACCCCCTCCAGCCTGCTCAGTCTTCCCCTCTTCCACCTCCCCACCCCCCACCAATAATCCCCCCCACACACACACCTTCATCAAACGTCTTTGTGGCCCGTCACAACGATGCGCTCTGATGTAACAAGAGACAGGGTGAAAAAGGGAACCGTTGCTTACCCCCGCTGGTCTATTCTTTTCTCTCTCTCTTTTTTTTTTTTTGAAGGGAGGGGGAGATGAGCCCCTTAGGAGCAAGAGGGAGGGGGCTCCTTTCCTCCATGCATGTTGGGGGAGGGGAGGTGGTGCTGCTGCTAGTAAAATAAAGGAGGGCGCAAGAAACACCGAGGCCTTTAGTGATCTTGGTCTTTGGCATCAGTAGAGACTTCACGGCCCTTTCTGTGGATCCTCCTTTCCTGAACAGAGTCTGGATAAAATGAAAGACACTTTCTCTGTGTTGTTGTTGTTTTCCCTTATGCTCTCCAGCCACATTGGTGTTTTTGCATCAGGAGGCCTGTGCCAAAAATTGCGCTGGGTGGAAAAGTCGTTTGATAACAGAACAACAGAGTTGGAAGGGACCTTGGAGGTCTTCTAGTCCGACCTTCTGTTCACACCATTCCAGAGGAAGGGTTGTCCCATCTTTTCTTAAAAACCTCCAGTGTCGGAGCACCCACAACTTCTGGAGGACAGCCATTCCGCTGATTAATTGTTCTAACTTTCAGGAAACTTCTCCTTAATTCTAGGCTGGTCCTCTCCTTGATGGAGCGCCCACGATTTCTGAAGGCAACTTCTGTTCCACTGGTTAATTGTCGCTCACTGTCAGGAAGTTCCTCCTTAATTCCAGGTTGCTTCTCTCCTTGATTAGTTTCCATCCGTTGTTTCTTGTCCTGCCTTCTGGTGCTTTGGGAAATAAGTTGACCCCCTCCTCTTCTTTGTGGCAGCCCCTCAGATATTGGAACACTGCTAACAGGTCCATGATAGCTCCTTGGACCTTGTTCTAAGCACGTCTGAATGGTGTGTTACAGGAGGTAGACTTGAGTTGACTCCCATCTACTGGTCTTAGATCCAGGTCCTTCCTGTAGCTCCAATGCTCACCCTCTTTCACACCCCAGTAGCAACCTCATGCAATGCCATGATGTGCTGTTCCGCTTTGGTGTGCTTCCTGCTTCCTGTTCACCACAGTGGATAGCAAGAGCTTCATGACCCAGAAAGGAGTTAATTGCCTAATGAGCATCATGTTAAGGTTGCATTTACCGCTGCTTGAATTCTCAAGCCATCTGCTGTGGTGACTACAAGGGTGATCGTTCCATTGACATCTTGGCAACCCAAGTGACCCCACAGGAGAGAATATTTGAACTCTGTGGAGTTCTTGGTGCCTTCTGAGCTCGGTGGCTTTCTAGCAGACGTTCCATGCTTAGCATTTTGAGATTCAACCAAGATAGTTATGATGATGATGGCCGCCTAGTTGGGACAGTGGTTAAACTAGACTGGTTTTTTTTCTTCTCTTAAGGGCCTCATTGTCTATGGCACTGAGTGTGAAACCTGTTCTCTGTGCAGATGTCGTTGGACGTAAATCCAGCAACATCTGGACGGCCACCAGTCTCTGCTTGCTGCTGAATCATGCATCTGCTGAAGCTGGAACAAGATGAGATTAGAACTGGCAGGGTTCAAGCAGAATCAATACTGAGTTGTTGGTCTTCCAAGAAATGCTTGGCTCATTTGCAGCGGCCCCCAACCTTTTCTATACCCCGCTCCCTTAAAATGCTTCTGATATATTCTGGCACCCCTTACAAAAGTTCGAAATAACGGCAACGATTGTGCACATACACTATAATTTTGAAAACCCAAGTTTTCGCACCCCCTAGAATATCATCTCGCACCCCCAGGGGCTGCCAGCACCCCCGGTTGGGAACCCCTGAGTTAGAGTATCTTAACAAAACAACAGAGTTGGAAGGGACCTTGGAGGTCCTCTAGTCCAACCTCCTGCTCAGGCAGAAAACCCTGTCCCATTCCAGACAAATGGCTGTCCAGTCTCTTCTTAAAAGCCTCCAGTGATGGGAGCAGCCACAGCTTCTGGAGACGATCCACAGAATAACAAGAGTTGGAAGGGACCTTGGAGGTCTTCTAGTCCAACCCCCTGCTCAGGCAGGAAACCCTGTCCCGTTCCAGACAAATGGCTGTCCAGTCTCTTCTTAAAAGCCTCCAGTGATGGGAGCAGCCACAACTTCTGGAGACGATCCACAGAATAACAAGAGTTGGAAGGGACCTTGGAGGTCCTCTAGTCCAACCCCCTGCTCAGGCAGGAAACCCTGTCCCATTCCAGACAAATGGCTGTCCAGTCTCTTCTTAAAAGCCTCCAGTGATGGGAGCAGCCACAGCTTCTGGAGATGATCCACAGAATAACAGAGTTGGAAGGGACCTTGGAGGTCCTCTAGTCCAACCCCCTGCTCAGGCAGGAAACCCTGTCCCATTCCAGACAAATGGCTGTCCAGTCTCTTCTTAAAAGCCTCCAGTGATGGGAGCAGCCACAACTTCTGGAGACGATCCACAGAATAACAAGAGTTGGAAGGGACCTTGGAGGTCCTCTAGTCCAACCCCCTGCTCAGGCAGGAAACCCTGTCCCATTCCAGACAAATGGGTTGTCCAATCTCTTTTTAAAAACCTTCTTTATTTCTTCCCTTCTTTCTTTCCTCCTTAGTTCCGTTAAGATGTCCCCTTCTCCAAATCTCGATTGGCATCATCTTATTTGTAAGCACACTCTCTTTCTCACACACAGACACCAAATTACCAAGACACAAATTTTCTCCCCGGGCGGCACAGCAAGCGACAAGCCACCATCGGGCTCCAGATGGAGCTGTGAAGTGTGAACATCCTTGTTTCATTCCCTCATCCGTTCTCAGTCATCTCCCCCCTCCCGTGGCGTCTGCCTCTATTCAATTCCCAGATGGCCTTTTCCATATCTGGGAGCCTGATTGAGGGAGCTTCACGTAGTCCTCGACTTACGATCAACAACTCAGGCAGGAATTTCTGTCGCTAAGCGAAACACGGGTTAAGTGAACTTTGCCCCAGGTTACGACCTTGCTTGCCACCGTTCTTAAGTCGGTCCCTGCAGTCGTTCCATTGGTAGCATGGTTGTGAAGTTGAATCCGGCCTCCCCCTGGACTTTGCTTGTCCAGAAGGTCGCAAAAGGACACGGCCACCGTCGTAAGTATGAGCCAGTTGCCCGTTTTGATCACGTGCTCCTGGGGATGCTGCAACGGCCGTAAGTCTGAAAAACGGTCATCACTTCCTTTTTTTCAGTTCCCGTTGTAACTTCCAACAGTCACTAAAGGGACTGTTGTAAGTTGCAGACTATCTGTGGTGGGGGAACCGGCCCACTCGGGATTATTAGAGATTAATAATCCTTTTATTAGTCCCTGCAGAATTGACTTGACTGCTTGGTTGGTAGGTTTAACATCAGACCAACAATCAAATTACAGTCAATACCACAATGAAGAAATTCCCCCCAAAAGCCAACAGCAAACAGCTCAATCAAAGACTCTCTTAAGACCACAGGCAAGCCACTAGAATATAAACTGACAACAAACCCCACTCCTGCTTGAGCAGGGGGTTGGACTAGAAGACCTCCAAGGTCCCTTCCGACTCTGTTATTCTGTTACTAATGATGTTACCTAGTTTGGTTAATGAAACGTCTGCAAGAAAACAAGCAAGCTCAGAGAGCACCAAGGACCCCACAATCATCATCATCGCCTCCTCCTCCTCCTCCTCCTCCTCCTCCTCCTCCTCCTCCCTTCTAGCACTGATGATGCTACCTAGTTGGGTAATGAAACGTCTGCAAGAAAACAAGCAAGCTCAGAGAGCACCAAGGACCCCACATCATCATCTCCTCCTCCTCCTCCTCCTCCTCCTCCTCCTCCCTTCTAGCACTGATGATGCTACCTAGTTGGGTAATGAAACGTCTGCAAGAAAACAAGCAAGCTCAGAGAGCACCAAGGACCCCTCATTCCAACCCTCGGCTACAAATATTCTCTTTTATTAATGCTTGGTTGGTGCCCGGCTCTACTTGAGACAGACTCTGTTTTTATGCCTTGGGTGCGGTTTGATCCTACAACGGTTTGCTTAACCAGCCCAGCCAAAGTGTCCCAAAGGTGCTTTTTCAAGAGCCAAATGGACTTCCTTGTTTTTCTTTGAAGACCTTTCGCTTCTCACCCGGGGAGCTTCTTCCGTTCTGGCTGGATGGCGGAGGATAGAAGTCGGTCAGAGCTGAAGAAGCTTCTGGCATGAGAAGCGAAACGTCTTCAAAGAAAAAAAACAAGAAAGTCCAGTTGCCTCTTGAAAAAGCACCTCTGGGACAGCCGTGACCTGGAGGACGGAGAATTCAGCACAGCCAGTGTTTTTCCACAGAGCTGAGGCTGGACAAGTGCAATTAAGTCCGGGAAATTAAGAATGGCTTAGTTTCACGAGTTTATCAGCTGACTTTAATCCACTCCTCTGTCGTCGCCATGTGCTAAACCACAGAACACCGACGACGGTGTTTGCAGTTCTCCAAAGCCTTGAACCTGATGGATGGGGAGGATGACTCAACCCATGTGGACAGATCTAGAAACTCGGCCTAATTAATTCAACGTAATTGTAGAAGTCGTGTTAATGATTCAGGAACTGGTTTTTGCCTGGCCACACGCCTTCTTGGGGCACATGCTGAAGCTGAAAGCAAGTTGGCTGTGCTTTTGGGAAAGCTTTGGAAATGGTCTCACTTGGGCAGGAGAGAAGAGGGGGCCGGACTGAATGGACACCTCTGCCAGGTAGATAATGCAACGGGTATAGAGGTTACTGTCTCCAGCCAGAAAGGGTAGAGAGGCTAATCTTATCTGAATCTGTGGATTTGGGAAGTTTTTGCTTTTTTTTTTTATATATAACCCTAGCAGGAAGGTCTCTATGCTGGGGGGGGGGGAAGAGAGATAATGTTGTGATTCTTTTTAGATTTCTTCGTTCCCTGTCAAGTTAAACCCATTGATTTTTCAGATGTAACTTCCCACAAAAGCTGCATTAGCTGTGAACTGCTGGCCTGTGCAATTTCACAGCTAGCTTTCATTTGGGGCAGAAGCACAGAGTAAGAATGAAACTTCCTTTCATTTTGGAATTCAGGATCATTCTTGTGACTGTGACTTCCTTCCTTCCTTCCTTCCTTCCTTCCTTCCTTCCTTCCTTCCTTCCTTCCTTCCTTCCTTCCTTCCTTCCCTGTCCTTCCTTCCTCCCTTGTCCTTCCTTCCTTCCTTCCTTCCCTGTCCTTCCTTCCTTCCTTCCTCCCCTGTCCTTCCTTCCTCCCGTCCTTCCTTCCTTCCTTCCTTCCTTCCTTCCTCTTCCCTTCCTTCCTTCCTTCCTTCCTTCCTTCTTCCCTTCCTTCCCTGTCCTTCCTTCCTTCCTTCCTTCCTTCCTTCCTTCCTTCCTTCCCTGTCCTTCCTTCCTTCCTTCTTCCATCCTTCCTTCCCTGTCCTTCCTTCCTTCTTTCCTTCCTTCCTTCCCTGTCCTTCCTTCCTTCCTTCCTTTCTTCCTCCTTCCTTCCTTCCTTCCTTTCTTCCCTTCTTCCTTCCTTCCCTTCCTTCCTTCCCTTTCCTTCCTTCCTTCCTTCCTTTCCTTCCACCCACCCACCCACCCAACCCCCCCACCCATCCATCCATCCATCCATCCATCCATCCATCCATCCATCCATCCATCGTTGTGTTACCAAAAAAACCCCATAGTTAAAACAGTTAAGACTAGGATGGAAGCACAAATATTATTAAAAGGGCAGTTAAAAGAACTGGCCATTGTGTGCTTGCCCTACATTTCTGATTTTTAATTAATCTTTTGAGCCTCCTGGAGTGATGGGATTCTGTGGCATCCATTAAAGGCGCTCAGTGTAGACAGAGAGACACCCCATGTGCTATTAAAACTGGGAAAGGGAGGCACTTAGTTCAACAAATGAATTGTTGAACGAATTAATTAATTGTTGTGCAAGGCTCTGCAGCATCTAACAAAACTTTGCAAGCGTCCTAACCAAGGAGAGCCAGGTTAGTCTGTGGTAGTCAAATTACAGAATTACAGAATAACAGAGTTGGAAGGGAACTTGGAGGTCTTCTAGTCCAACCCCCTGCTCAAGCAGGAGCTTCCAATCTCTTCTTAAAAACCTCCAGTGATGGAGCACCCACAACTTCTGGAGGCAGGTTGTTCCACTGGTTAATTGTTCTCACTGTCAGGAAATTTCTCCTTATTTCCAGGTTGGATCTGCCTTTGATAAGTTACCATCCGTTGCTTCTTGTCCTGCCTTCAGGTGCTTTGGAGAATAGCTGTTCTCTGTGACAGCCCCTCAAATATTGGAAGGTTGCTATCATATTTTCCCAAATAAATTCCAGTGCAAACTGATTGTGTGGGTAAAAGCAACATTGTGGGGACCGAGCAAGACAAAATTATTGCCAGGGCATGTCTGTGTTGTAGTTTAAATAAAAGTGGGGAAAGACGCTTGAGAAAGGGGCATGCTTCCGTTCTGTGAAGACTCTTGGACTGTTCAGAAAAAAAGAACTGGAGAAAAAAAACCATGCATTTGAAGCTGGAAATTTTCCCGTTTTCACCCCTCCAGGCGTTCCACTTCTGCTGACTTCAACTTGCAGAGAATTCCTTGCATAACTCTCTTGATTTTTCAAAGGCTGCTAAAACATTTCCCGTTATCTCCTTCCTCCCGAGAATGACCTCTAGGTGGTTGGAAACTGAATTATGATTTAATAATAATCTTTGTGGTTTGAACTCCCGCTGCCCTGAGCCACTTAAGCAGCAACCAAGCTTTTCGGGATTTTGGATGTACAAATTGATGGGGAAACCCAATAAATGTCCAAGGCTGAGGTCTTAGATCACAACATTTCCACCAAGTGGATGTGAGGGGCTGTCCCAGAGAAGAAGAAGACTTATTCTCCAAAGCTCCAGAGAGCAAGACAAGAAGCAACAGGGGTAGATCATTAAAGAGAGAGCCAACTTAGAACTAAGGAGAAATTTCCTGACAGTGAGAACAATTAACCAGTGGAACGACTTGCCTCCAGAAGTTGTGGGTGCTCCAGCACTGGAGGCTTTCAAGAAGAGACTGGGCAACCATTTGACCAAGATAGTATGAAATCTCCTGTCTTGAGTAGGGTGTTGGATCTGTAGAAGACCTTCAAGGTACCTTCTAGCCTACGATTCTATATTCTAACACTCAAGTGATGTTAGCTGAACAGATAAAGGAGTTCTCTCTTTTTTTTCCTGTGTGAAATGAGTTTCTTTCTGGAAAGAGCAGTAAAGAAGTTGGATGCTCTGATTTTTGTTGGTCCCTTCACACCTCCCTGCATCGCTTGACACAAATGAAAGGAAAGGGATACGGCAATCTGTTCATCCATTGCATACTCAGTCATAACTTGCTTCCGAAAATGGGAGGAAGCAGCCAGGTGTGAAAGACCAGGTCCACACCTGAAAGTCCAATTAAACTGATTTATTGCTAACTTGTCAAGAGTGAAATCCTGGCAGCTACCATGCCTGGGCATAAGAATCTTCTCCACTGATGGTTAGCAGCTGTTTGGAGTTAGATACGGCTCAACAGAGTTCAAGGAGAGTTGGGTTTAGGCCGCTTGTGGCTACGTAGGGATGCTAGGCTGATTCCTCTTTTGACTCCACCCCCACGTTCTCCCATTCCTTGTCCTACAGAAGCAAGTTCACTGCATGCCTGAGTCTTTTATCAGGTCCCCGCGGCTTTGTCATGTATTTCCTCCTCATCAAGTCTTTCTCTTCATTTCATCTTCCCGTGAGCTAACTCGTTGCGTGCTCCTTAAATTGCTTTTGAACAACCTGTTTATCAATCTGAGCATCTTGGGAGTAATGGACTGAGTCTGGCTTGGTGGCCTGTGTCTATTGGATTTGCCTGAAGAAAGAAGAGCTCCCTAATGGAGCCACGGAGGGGAGAAAAAGCACTAAGACACGATAGCAAAACGAAGGAAAGGCTTAAGTCGGGGTTTGTACGGACCCTTCTGATATCCTCGGCGGTGTTATATACAGAAAAGTCTTCGGAGGTTCTCAGTCATCCAGGTCGTGGTTGTCCCAAAGGTGCTTTTTCAAAAGGCAACCGGTTGTAGGGACGTGTAGTTTTACTGGCCAGCCTTACACAAGGGTGTCCCATTGGTGTCATCTTTGACTTCATTTAAAATTCTCAGTCTAGTTACAACTCTTCCAGGTTGGGCCCTGTTCTAGTTTGTGTTTGACTCAAGTGTTGACTTCTAGCATTTGCTTGGCCTACTACACCCTGAAGCTTTCTTGACCAGATTTTTTACGAAGCTGGTTGTCCTTGCCTTCTCCTTTCTAGGGCTGAGAGAGGAGGACTGGACGATGGTCACCCAGCTGGCTGCATGCTTCAGGCAGGACTTGAACTCACTGTCTCCTGGTTTCTAGCCTGGCGCCTTAATCCCTACCCCAAACTGTCTCTCTTAGTACTAATGATTAGCAAGTGCCAAAGACACTGGGAAACAGGCAGCATTTAGAAAAATCTAACATTTTCTGGAATATTTGTTTCATTGATCTTCTACCATTAATTCTACTCATCTCTCTGTAGTCTCCTTTTCTCCTCTTTTCCTTTTCTCTCCCCCCTCTTTCTCTCTCTGCATGGGCTCAACATATAAAATTTAAATGACCCGCTTGAAGACTAGCACAGTTGTGAAATAAATACACGCAAATGCACATGCTTCTAAGCGGAAGCTATTTGTTCTGCGGCGGCAACTGACAAACGAGTGACTTCCTTGCACTGTAAATAAACATATACGTCTGTAAGTTACCACCGTTTTAAACGTTTGATTGCTTGCAAGGAAGTCTCACTGCACAAAACAATGAGTGTATAAGTGTGTAAAGCTACGCTGCCATTTTTAATAGAGCAGAGCTAATCATCTATATATGCACGCATCAATTGAGGGAACGGCTTGGCGCTGCTCCAGATTTCTCCTTTCCGATTGACCAGGAGGTTGAATTAAATGAGAAAGAATTCAACTTTTCTAATTTGGCAGAGTTCCTTTCCCTTATGATCAGTTCACACACGATTCCTTTGGTGGTTGGCTATAAAAAAACAACAGCATTTCAAGTCAAACTCAATTCCTTACGGGGTGTTCATGGTTACATTTGTGCTGTTTCTTAATGCGAAGTTGTAGACCCTCATCTTCTTCCAGGATAATTTTTCAGGGTCCCAGTCTGGCCTATAATGCAGGGATTTCCTAACTGTGTCTCCCATCAGAATATTAGCCAGCTCAACCGAACGGGGAAGCAAATTCTTTACTCCTTTAATAATACGTGACTGTTTCTTAATAGTATGTAGAATATTGAGCACTTTGCTAATTGCTTTTGAATGTTAGACTTTGGTACACTCACCCTTAACTAGATACAGGCAGTCCTCGACTTACGACTATAATGATCCCGGGACACACTGCAACCGTCATAAATATGAGTCAGTTGCCAAGCATCCGAATTTTGACCGCACGACCGTGAGGATACTGTGACGGTTGTTAAGTGTGAAAAACGTTCCTAAGTCACTTTTTTTCAGTGCTGTTGTAACTCCAAACGGTCACTAAAGAAACTGTGATAAGTCGAAGACTACCTGTATGTTGAAAATGTCCAGAAATCCCTCTTTTCTTTTCTTTTTTTGTCGGTATGTATTTTTTCTTAATATTCCTTATGCCCTTGTCCTTAGGCCGCATAATGAAGATTTTAGCATGGATTCTTCGCTTTCACAGTAAGTTAGCTTCAAACAACTGCATGCGCCGTGCACTTTAAGCATTGATGCTATGGGACTCGGTATTTTTTCCCTACCACAGACTTAAGTTGGCTTAAACGTTCGCTTCCTCTTTGTGGGAAACGAGCATTGTGGGAAATGTAGTTCTCTGAGAAGATAGACACTGTGTTTGTGGCGAATTCTGCATACCTCTGGATATGGTTCCTGGGAGAGAAGCTGAAATAATAACTTATATGAAAATAGATTGCAGATAGAATGCTGTCAAGGACCAGGAGATCCAGACAGTTCAAATATAAAGATTTATCGAAAGCTTAAGCTGTCTTCAAGAATCTGAACTACTAACAGCCAAGGGAAATTAGCGGGAGATAAAAGTAGAAGAATTCAAAATGGGCTGGACGAAGAGATTTGAGATGGGTGACGTGTTTGATCCCTCCCTCGAACTCAGCCTGGTCATCTCCTACAAATGCTGTGATTCCGATCCCAGATTAAGCGGGGATGGTTTAAAAACTCAGTTTGGTTAAAGAAGGTATAGATCGCCACTCGGTTTTACGTCACGCTAAGCCAAAATAAAGTGCTTTATTATATGGTGTGGAAACAAAGTTAAAGACACGGTTTTCTCATTACGGCGCTCTGAACTATATAAAAATTTAATTACTCTGTTTGCACCTTTATCTTCAGCTTAACCTTCTTGGCTCACTATGAAGTAGTCTTTAAAGAATTCATGTTTCTTAGATTCCCGAACTAAACTATAGAGGTAGGATTCTTTTGCGGAGAAGCCTAAAAACTCCATTTGCCTCCCGTTTGGAAGATTGAGGCTTCGATGCTAGATAGCGGCAGATGTTTCTTTCTCGCAAAGAAAACATATTTACTGTGAACTTCCTTGTGACATCAGGAAGGGCATCTGGCTAGTAAACGCTCAACTCCGTCTAGTCACCCGGACTCTACCCCGAATTAAGGGATTACAAGGTCGTAAAAAGGGAGAGGAGTTTAATTTAGATAGATTGGCTGCTCAACTCTAGTGCACTTTCAACTGAGAAGTATTCAGCTCAGTTAGTTCTAATCCCTCTCTGGAGAATTTTCATGAGAACAGGACATCAGGGTGATGATCGGTTTCCTCTGATTTCAATCTGTGTCAGTTTCGTGTATTTTCATTGCTGATCCTTTGGGTCCTGTTTATGGATGTGTTTGCTAGGGGGAACAACGTCCAAGCTTTTAGACTGAACTAAGTAATTTGATTCCCCCAAACAAGACTTTTTTTTAATGCGGACTGTCTCCTAAAATATTGACTGTGGTGGATGTTTTGCTTAGCTGGAGAACGATTGCAGAACTGAAAGAATGACGGTTGAAAATGGAGCTGCATTTAATTTGCAGGAAAAAAAAAAATACATCCCTGAGTATTTGTTAGGAAGACCTTGTGTCTTTTCATAATTTTTTTTTTTGTGGGGAAGAGTTTTGGAGAAGAGAGCGTCTTGGGAGAATTCCTATCTCTGAAGAATTTTTTTTTGTTATTTCTGCTTTGGTTCCAAACAATGAAACTATCAATAATTCATCAGACGTTATCAAGGATCGATTAACTCTCATCGACCATAGTAATTGTGTTTTCTGGGGAACATCACCCGAAAATGGCAGCTTCCTTTCTTCGGGCTCAGATATAACTATTCTCTTTGTTACGTTTTCTCCAAAAAGGCAATATTCTCAATTAAAAATGGATGACATGAGAAAAAAAACAAGAACGCTGCATTTCTAATTTAGTTCTTGTCTCCGTTTTTTTTTTTTCTAAACTCAGCTTCTTCCGTTCTGTTTTGCACATTTAAAATTTCAAAGCTAAGATCCTTATTCACACCGTGGGCTAAGTTTGGTTTGTTTAAACTTGGTTAAGAGTTTTTTCGAGGCTTAGTTGCTGTGATGGAGTTCATTTATGGTTCATTGTTTGCTCAATCCCAGAAAGTGGATTAATTAAATTACCACTTGTGCAACGACAGCTATTTAGAGCATCTTTCAATCTAATTCTGTTTTGCATGCTGCCCTTCCCAAGTGGAACCATTTCTAATCAATGTTTGAATTCAGAAATGTATTTGAAAGAATGGTTAAAAGAGTCTGTGAATGAGATATCACATCCTTTCTTCTGGAGCAGATTCAGTCTTGCTTCCTTCGCTTGAAGCGAAACTCACGATGAATTTTTCCAGTGACACAATTGGGATCTGAAATGACATCTCACTTGTTCTATTCGTCCTTCTATCCTGGCAGGGTTGAAGTGGAATTTTACGTGAATGAGAACACCTTTAAAGAACGTCTAAAGCTATTCTTCATCAAAAACCAACGATCAAGTAAGTTTCTGTGCTGAGAAATGTCAAACCAGTTCATGGTTATGATCATTGATGGTTTAATTTGCTTCCCACAAGCCCTAATGTGTGGTTTGTTTGGGTCTGACTTAGTGTCACGTCCTGACTTAGACTTAGTGTCAGGTCCAAAACCAAGAATGGCATGTAATTCTTCCAAGCTGAGTTCTCTCTTGTTTGAAACCTATAGACAGAATCTTGCCAGACTGAAGTCTCAAGTATCTGCATCTACAATATACTAAGGGAACTATTAGGGAGAGGCTGCCTTCATCCTCTTTCTCTCACACAGGATATCCAGGCTGAGTTGCCTCTTACTCCTCTGGGATGCAGCCCCTGCCCCCTGGGGATCCACCCCCTTACTGAGTTAGGGTGTCTTGCAAAAATTTATTGATTTGATTCAGAGACCGGCAACTTCCAAAAGACATTAGCACATATTTTTTTTGGAACTATTTCCAAAGCCCTCTCCAGCCCTGATGTTTCTCATTTCACGTTATGAGAATATCAGCGTTGTTTTCGGCATCTGCAAAAAAAGAAAAAAAAAGAAAAGAGAAGAAGCCTTGAAGAACGACAGCTTTCAAATGAACACACGTCTTTAAAAAAAAAAAGATGTTTCCAAAGATAGACGACAGACAGAGACCGAGTCGACAGTGATACTTCATCAGGACATCTGGAGCGGATCAAACCGTGGGATTTTTAGACCTCGCTGTCTGTTTTGCGGGGACGAAAAAGCAGCTTTCCACGCCAGCCTGTGGATTTTTATTTTTTATTTTATTTATTTTTTAATTAGAGAAAATTGCTGGAGAATTAGAAAAGGGTGGGCGGGATGCTAAGGAAGATCCGTCTGTCTTTGAAATGCGAAAAAAAATGTTTGATTTCTCGCCTCGCTGGAAGCAAGTACCACCAGACACTGCCGGGGGTGTTAATTGATCTTTAAAAAGAAGTAATCGATCCTTTAATGTGGAATGACTCATTTAGTTTCACACTTTCCTGCTTATGAATTTGAATTATCGGTTGCTGTTCCTGATTGCTTTATTTGGGATTTTAAGTTATTTTTCTTTTTTTTTGCTAGCACTCAGTCTTCCACGGATGGGTGCTGTTCTAAGAAAGCTCAGTCATCTACTAGCTGCAGGGCTTGGTTCTTTTCAGTACCTTCCAGTTTTCTACGGACTTAAAAACGGAATCCTGCCTAGCAACATTGTATTGACACAAAATATGCATAGGTGTTTCACTTCCCATCCAAGGAGCTTCTCCAGCTCTGACTGGATGGTGGGAAATGGAAGGATTTAGACTCCGTGCAGACCGCTGGTCATTTGCATTCTTTTAGAGAGTCCTTGAGGCCACTTGGAGATTTACCTATGTTTTGCTTCTCATCCAAGGAGCTTCTTCAGCTCCAACTGGATGTGGGGAATGGAAGGATTTATACTCCTTGCAGACAGCTGGTCATTTGCATTCTTTTAGAGAGCCGTTGAGGCCACTTGGAGGTTCACCTGTGTCCTCAGGGTCACCTGAGCAATGCAAATGGAAAACATCCTGCAGCCAAGAAGGCTCCACACACATTTGCACTACTCAGGTGACCCTGAGGACACAGGTAAACCTCCAAGGGGCCTCAACCACTCTAAAAGAAGGCAAATGACCAGCTGTCTGCAAGGAGCATAAATCCTTCCATTCCCCACCATCCAGTCAAAGGTAAAGAAGCTTCTTGGATGAGAAGGGAAATGTCTTCAAAGAAAAACAAGGAAATCCAGTTGCCTTTTGAAAAAAGCACCTTTGGGACAACCCTGACTGCAGGACAGAGAATCTCCATAGACATTTAGCTATGCACTTAGTGTTAGTTATTATCGCTGTTGTGATTTGCCTAACAACATTGATCTGTCCTCTTAATGCCAGGCCTGAGGATACGTCTGTTTAACTTCTCGCTCAAGCTTCTGACTTGCCTTCTTTATATCGTCCGCGTTCTGCTGGATGACCCGGAACGGATAGGATGGTAAGAAATTCTCATTTACAACGCTTGCAATAACGATAGCCCTTAGACTTATGCAGGTAGCCCTCAGTTTACGGCCACAATGGAGCCCCAAATTTTCTGCTGCTAAGTGAGACGTTTCTTGAGGGAGTTTCGCCCCATTTGACGACTTTTCTCACAAACCGTTGATAAATCAAGCGCTGCAGTTCTTAAATTAGTCACACGGTCGTTCAGTGAATCTGGCTACCCCCCCCCATGGACTTTGCTTGTCAGATGGTCGCAAAAGGGGAGCACGTGACCCCGGGACACTGCAACCGTCATAAATACGAGTCCGTTGCCAAGCATCTGAATTTTGACCACAACATCATGAGGACATTTGAAAGGTCGTAACTGTCAAAATCCGGACGCTGGTCAACTGACTCATATTTACGACGGTTGCAGAGTCCCGGGGTCACGCGATCCCCTTTGGCGACCTTCTGAGACAAGCCAAGTCCACGGGATTCACTTAACAACCGGGTCACTAACTTAACACCCGCTCTGATTCACTTAACAACGGCGGCAAGGAAGGTCGCAAAATGGAGCCAAACTCGCTGAACCAACGCCTCGCTTAGCAGCGGAAACGTTGGGCTCAATTGCGGCCGTAATTCGAGGACGGCCCGTATTTACTTTCTTTATTGCCCTCGGCTGGATTTTGCTTCTAAAATGCCTTCTTCTTTTCTTTCCAACCAGCTGGGAATGCGAGAAGCACATCTATTCCTCCTTTAATCAGTCGTCGTCGGAAATCAACTGGTAAAGGGGTTGGCAGCTTTCCTAAAGGTTGCCGCTGTTGTTGAGCTTCGGTTTAAGAAGGAGCCATTTTAATTTTCTGTGTGAAATCAAGCAGTGAAAAAGCAACCGTCTTTCTAGAAGGCAGGCTGTTAAAACAGGCATCCATTAAAAGCCAAAGGGACCTCAGAATAATGGACAAAGACGTTGTCGGTCCACCTGAGTTGCCCTTTATGAAGATGTTGTCTCCTTGATATCTCCTCCCAAGGTCCAAGACAATCTGCCCCATCTTCCTCTTACCTTTGAATTGTTCTTTTCTGGGTAGGTGGGCTTCTCTCTAAGGAAGACCCGCCCTGTGGTCCCCACCTATTTTATTTATACCTTACCAGGCACTTATTACCATCTTTGGTGGACCTGCCCCAAAGCCAAAAGGTTCTGGTCAAGAATACACATATGGTTAGAGAAAATGACTAAAAAAAACATATAGATTTTAAGCCAGAATTATTTTTCTTAGGCGTAATTGTAGGAAACTATGAGAAAGAGTCTATATATCTAATATTACATGTATTAACTGCAGCGAGAATTGTATTCGCTCAAGATTGGAAAAATGAAGATTTACCAACGGAGGAAGAGTTAATTAAAAAAACTTTTTTAGATTGTGCAGAAATGGATAGATTGACACTGAAAAGGAAAGAGAAAGAAGATTCAGTATACTTTAGAACACGGGACACCTTTTATCAATGGCTAGAAAAACGAGGCAGAGAGAAAGGAATTTAACATGGGTTAGTAAATTGAATGTTGGAACCCAGACAATACATTGCTGATAAAATATTAAGCATTTGTGACTACAAAAAAATTAATAAAAATATATATATGAAGAAGACCCTTAAATGCACCTTGGAAATAAATTCTAGATGGTGCCTTAATTTGCAGCAGGAATTATCTCCTTTAGAAGGAGGAGGAGGAGATTATATAGGCGAGGGCACCTCATAAATACAAGAAAATATTCATGGATACACTGACAGTCTTAGGCACTCTATTAAGGGGTCCAGCTATGTCCATTTTGAAGCATGTTTTGATGTATATTTTATAGCCCGAATTAAGGACGTTGGAGAATTGCAAAATCTGAATGAAGAAGCATTGCTTCTTGATCCAGTCTGTTTCTTGTTTTCCTGATTCTCCCTGGTTGTTGTTGAGCTTTGTTCTGTAAATATTCTTTACAGGGCTCCCATTTTGTGGGTGGATCGAAACAAGCCATTGTGGGCAATACAAGTAAGTGTGATTGTGTGTTGGTGGTGCCGGCCCTGCAAAATTGATAGCATACTATTCCTCCCATCCTGGTTAGTTCCTCCCTATCTTTCTGTCTTCTTCTCCGTCCAGGTCAGTGTGGCTATCATTAGCTTCCTTGAGACAATGCTTCTGATCTACCTCAGCTATAAGGTAAGGAAGAAGGTTAGAGGACACGTTTTTAAAGGGCAGGAGTGCTTTCACACATGCATAAGTAGTTCCGGAAGATTGCAGCAGAGAGGAAAATGGCTGCCGAATGAAATGCCATTGAGGAAACATTCTCAAGGATTCCCAGTGTAGCAATATCACCCACACATTAGCCTGAGACTGGAGGGGAGGGGGCAGTGTTTTCTATATGTGGTTATGGGTCTGACAACCTTGGTGGTGAATTGATCTGAAGATGTTGGCAGGATCACTGGGAATTCCAAGATCCACCCAACGGGTGTCCCCCGATTCTATTACACATTCACTACTCCCAGAAAATAAGTCAGTGTTTCCTTTTTGGTTCGTTTGCTTCTGATGCCTGGAAGTCCTTCACTCATCCAGTCCTTACAGAGTTCGTGTTGGCTTTCTGCAACTTGATGTTCTCCAGATCTATTTGAGTATCTCATCCTTCTTGTACAGCTGTATTAGATGTCTAATACACAATAGATGGTCTGGAGCTTCATCCCCAACTTGAGGTTCTCCAGATCTGTTTCAGCATAACTCTCATCCTTCTTGTATTGCTAGATATCTAATAAAACCAGAAGAGATGAGTTGGAATTTCCTTTGCAACTTGAGGTTCTCCAGATCTATCTGGATATCACTCTCATCCTTCTTGTATTGCTAGATATCTAATAAAACCAGAGTAGGTGGGTTCGAGTTCCATCTATCACAACCAGAGATGGTGTTTTAGTGCTGGATAATAGGGACTGTAGGATGATGCTCCTGGAGGTAGCAGGGCTGAAAACGTTCACCTAGAACATCTGAAAGAGAGTTACGTCTTTGTTTATCTCGTTGACTTATAGGCTGTCCCAATCTTTAACTATGCAATCTATTATGATTACGGAGGGAACGAAGATTTAATCAGCCAAAGCTTAATCTGTATCCAACTCTTTTTTTTCTTTTCTTCCCTTTAGGGTAACGTTTGTGAGCAAATCTTTCGTGTTTCGTTCATCCTTGAAATGATCAACACCGTGCCCTTTATTATCACGGTACGTTTTGATTCCTGAAAATGAGATTTCTCTTATCTTCTAACGGTGGAGCCCATTCTTTAAGACAATCCCTTCCCTGTACTGAAAATACAGGTTGTTGTTGTTTTGTATTTTTTTTAAAAAAAGTACAGGTGCTAATGGGCCATACTAGCACTAAAAGTGGGCCAACTCAGAATAAATGTGGGCTTTGTAAGAATCTAGCTGCCAGGATAGCATTTGCCATTTCTGGGTTGCTGCGTTGGGAACTCTACAGACCTGTCCGTGTAGTTAGTTACAAAAGAAGCTTAGCTCAAGAGAGAAGACATTTTCTAGCAAACATAACCGGGTCCTTTTTGGCTTTTTTTTTTATTTTATTTTTTTAGATATTTTGGCCACCGTTACGGAATTTATTTATCCCCGTGTTCTTGAATTGCTGGTTGGCGAAGTATGCTTTGGAGAACATGATAGTAAGTAGATGGTAGAAATGAGGGCCGTCTCTGCATGAGAAGTTTGGGGAATGTGTCTGCATATCCCGCTTTGTTGGGATGAATACCCGTGCAATGGACCCATACGGCCTGCTAAACTCTACATCTGGATTAACAGAATGCAGTGGTTGGGTTTAGAAGGTATGCTACATCTAAACAAATAAACCATGTTACGGTTCTGGTTACAATGTAAGGGGTCACGTACCAAGTGAAGGCAAGGATTTTGTTTCTATGACATGCTGAACCACAAGCTGGAGTGAGGTATAAACTGAACTCTCCTTTCCTTTCCTTTCCTTTCCTTTCCTTTCCTTTCCTTTCCTTTCCTTTCCTTTCCTTTCCTCTCCTCTCCCTTCCCTTCCTTTCCTTTCCTTTCCTTTCCCTTCCCTTCCCTTCCCTTCCCTTCCTTTCCTTTCCTTTCCCTTCCCTTCCCTTCCCTTCCTTTCCTTTCCCTTCCCTTCCTTTCCTCTCCTCTCCTCTCCTCTCCTCTCCTCCCTCCCTCCCTCCCTCCCTTCCTTCCTTCCCCTTCCTTTCTTTTCCTTTTCCTTCTTTTCCTTTCCTTTCCTTTCTTTCCTCTCCTCCCCTTCCCCCTTCCTTCCTTCCTTCCTTCCTTCCTTCCTTCCTTCCTTCCTTCCTTCCTTCCTTCCTTCCAGAACGACCTGCATCGAGCAATACAACGGACTCAGTCTGCCATGTTCAACCAAGTGCTCATTTTAATTTGCACCCTGCTCTGTCTTGTTTTCACTGGGTAAGTTCTTTGTCTGTCCCTTTGTGCTTCGCACTACAGGAGATTTGACTTGAAGGAGATGCGATGCAATCTGTGCTTTTTGATTTTCGGAAAATCCAATTGACCTAATCTGATGACCGTCTCACTCGATTAGGAAAATCAGACTGAGCCAATTTATCACATAGTTTGGATCAGATTGAACCAGATCAAGCCAATGATTTGAAACAAACGTCAACGGCCTCATGCTGACTGTTGACTAGATGTTCCCTAGTTGGGACATGAAACGTCTTCAAGAAAACCACCAAGCTCAGAGATCACCAAGGACCCCACAGTTCAGCCCTCTCTTCTGTTGGCAAAGGAGTAGAAAGTTATTAAAATGTTAGTTCATTGACCACATCCGAACTGAAGCAAAACTCATGAGCTCTTTTCCCCCGTTTCAAAAATGACTCAAGAACCTTGGACGATGGCCATCCAGCCCAATAGAACAGGGGTCTTCAAACTTGGCCCTTTGATGACTTGTGGACTTCAAACTCCCAGAATTCCTCAGCCAGGCGTGCCTGGCTGAGGAATTCTGGGAGTTGAAGTCCAGAAGTCATCAAAGGGCCAAGTCTGAAGACCCCTGCCATAGAAGGTGTCAATATTCCATGCTGTAGAAGAAAGATGAATGAAACCTAACTGAGTTTTAACAACAAAACCCTGGTTTTACTCTTGGAATCTTGTCTTTCCTCCCCCTCTGATCTAGAACCTGTGGCATCCAGCATTTAGAAAGAGCTGGCGAAAACCTCTCGCTTTTCAAGTCCTTTTATTTTTGCATTGTCACCTTCTCCACCGTCGGCTACGGGGATGTGACCCCCAAGATCTGGCCTTCTCAGCTGCTGGTGGTGATCATGATATGTGTGGCCCTTGTGGTCTTGCCTCTGCAGGTAAGGTATGACTCTCTGGGGTTTACAACATGATGGGATGAGCCCTAAGTAAGAGTGAGGTAGCAGAGGAGTTCAACTTGCTAGATCAAAGCAAAGATTGTGGAGAATGACAGTGCAGCCTGAAGATCTCAAATTCCCTATATCTCCTCCCTCCCCCTCCTTCTATCCATTCATCCATTCTTTCTTTCTTCCATCAATTCATCTCCCCATCCCTCCATCCCAGCTAACCTTTGATTTAACAAACTCAGTTCTCTACAAGCTTGATAGCACAGCTATCCCTCCCTCCCTTCATCCCTCCATCCATCCTAGCTAAATGCTTTGATTTAACAAACTCAGCTTCTCTATAAGCTTGATCCCCATAGCACAGCTATCCATCCATTCTTCCTTCCTTCCATCCATCTATCTTTCCATCCTTCCCTCCCTCCATCCCTCCCTCCATCCATCCACCCCAGCTAACATGCTTTGATTTAACAAACTCAGCTTCTCTACAAGCTAGGAATCCAGGGATTGTTCACGGCGAGGACTCCAGCCATCCATGTTTCAGAATGAATGATATATATTTTTTTAAATGATGACTGAGTTCACAATGAAAGGTTATCTTTGGCTGTTCAAGATTATCTTTTGCGGCCCCTTCTTTCGTCCAACCCGTATTTTCTCTCCATTGCAAAAAACAGTCACAGAAACTTGAGTTATGTCTGGTTGAGGTTTTGAACCAGGTGAGAAAGCTCAAGAAAGTGATTCTTGGTTTGTGGTCTGGCAGCAGTTCAGCCCATTGTTTTTCTGCCAATCATGAGACTAACATCTGGGAGGCTTCATTCCAGTTTGGTTAAGGAAGCTGGAATCTGGACTGGATGGGAAGCATAGACCTGCAGGGTTAATAGTATGATCTCTGACTGGTCTCCATCGCCTCCTGAGCTGCTGGTGGGAGATCTTTCTCCATTAAGGAGAACCTGTAACCATCAAGGGCAGATCCCTGATCTTTCACCAGATCCCTGGATCTTTCTCCATCAAGGAGAACCTTAACCACCAGGGCACTGTGCCAAGATCCCTGATTTTTCTCCATCAAGGAGAACCTTTAACCACCAGGGCACTGTGCCCAGGTCCCTGATCTTTCTCCATCAAGGAGAACCTTTAACCACCAGGGCACTGTGCCCAGATCCCTGATCTTTCTACATCAAGGAGAACCTTAACCACCAGGGCACTGTGCCCAGGTCCCTGATCTTTCTACATCAAGGAGAACCTTAACCACCAGGGCACTGTGCCCAGGTCCCTGATCTTTCTACATCAAGGAAAACCTTAACCACCAGGACACTGTGCCCAGATCCCAGATCCTTGCAGAAGACCTGCTTTTGAAACCGCCTGCTTGGTTGTTGTTGTTTTTTTGCCTACAGTTTGAAGAGCTGGTGTACCTGTGGATGGAACGGCAGAAGTCAGGAGGAAATTACAGCCGCCACCGGGCCCAGACGGAAAAGCATGTTGTGCTTTGTGTCAGCTCCCTCAAGATAGATCTGCTTATGGATTTCCTGAACGAGTTCTACGCTCATCCCAGGCTGCAGGTGAACGTTTGGTTGGCTGGGAGGCAGGCTTAGAAAATTTTCTTCACGGGTGGGAAGCTAAGCTGGGTTAAGAAATTCTGCTTGTCCTTTTCAGGATTATCTAAAAAAAAGGTTACATCGTGGGAACTGGACCAAAGTTTATTAAACCGAGACGTTTCCGTTACCCATCCAAGTAGCTTCTTCAGTCCAAATGAAAACACTCTGCCTAACCAAAAATTTTCATTTGGACTGAAGAAGCAACCTGGATGAGTAGCAAAACATCTCAGTTTAATGTCTATGGAGATTCTCCATCATCCAGGTCATGGTTGTCCCAAAGGTGCTTTTTCAGGAGGCAACTGGACTTCCTTGTTTTTTCTTTGAAGGCGTTTCGCTTCTCATCCAAGAAGCTTCTTCAGCTCTGGATGGTGAGGAATGGAAGGATTTATACTCCTTGCAGACAGCTGGTCATTTGCCTTCTTTCAGAGACTCGTTGAGGCCACTTGGAGGTTTACCTATGTTTTGCTTCTCATCCAAGGAGCTTCTTCAGCTCCGACTGGATGGTGGGGAATGGAAGGATTTAGACTTTGCAGACAGCTGGTCATTTGCATTCCTTTAGAGAGTCTTTGAGGTCACTTGGAGGTTTGTCTGTGTCCTCAGGGTCACCTGAGTGGTGCAAATGGGTGTGGAGCCTTCTTGGCTGCAGGATCTCTTCTGCCCTGGGTCCCTTCCCTGTTGAAGACGGGCGCAGGTTGTTGGGGATGGGTCTGTGTTGTCCGCATCTCAAACTGAAGCGCAAATGGTTCCTGCAGTCTGCAATGTTTTCTGGGAATCCGTTCACACTCCCGCTCCCTTCGGAGGGTGTTCATCCCAAAGCGCGGGGGTAAACGCCTACGGAGACTCTCGGTCATCTCAGTTTAATAAACTTTCATCCAGTTGGTCCATGATTTCACCTTCTTTAGATACTTTCGGCCTGGAGGGTTGAGCCTTCATTTCCATACCTTTCAGGATTACTACGTGGTCATCCTTTGCCCTACAGAAATGGACATCCAGGTGCGCCGGGTGCTTCAGATTCCCTTGTGGTCCCAGCGGGTGATCTATCTCCAGGGATCTGCCCTGAAGGATCAGGATCTCATGCGAGCAAAGTGAGTTGGAAAGGGGAAAGCAGATTTTAGTTCCAACAAGTTGTCTCCTTTCACTGGACGGGCTTTTTTGGGGAGAGGTCAAACAGAAACAGTCCATTAACAATGCAGGTAAGTCCCTGACTTACAACAGTTCATTTAGCGACCGTTCAAAGTTAAAACGGCACTGAAAAAAGGGCCATTTTTCACAGTTACGATTTCTACAGCATCCCCCTGGGTCCCATGATCAAAACTCACTTGGCAACAGACTCATATTTATGACGGTTGCCATATTCCAGGGTAATGTGATCCCCTTTTGCGACCTTTAGACAAGCAAATCCGTGTTGCTAATTTAACAACTGCAGTGATTCATTTATCAACCGTGGCAAGGAATGTTGTAAAATGGGGCAAAACTCATTTCATCAATGTCTCACTTAGCAACAGAAGTTTGCTAAGGATTGGGGACTATCACCATCACTATCACAAGGAAGATTAAATGGATTTTTTGGAAATACGGATTTGGGGGGGAAATGGGTTTGAAAGGGGGGGGGGAAATAAAAAACGACTTGAATTTTATTAGTCTATTAAATATGGTTTCCCCTTTCCAGGTGTATTTCCAATTTAACTTCCCAGCAGATCGGGTTAAAAGAACCCTTTATATTTGCAGGATGGACAACGGAGAAGCCTGCTTTATTCTGAGCAGTCGAAACGAAGTGGACCGCACAGCTGCCGTAAGTCACAGAACAGAACGACAGTGTGATTAAGCCCAGGAAGGGAGAAAAGGGGCTTTGCCAAGGATTGCTTATACATCCTCTTGGAAATTCTAATCATTTTAATAATTTGGACCTTCCTAAAACTTCTTCCCAGGCCCAACGCTGCTCCAGAGAATGCAAAAACCGCCAGGGACCATTTCTAAGTAGGATGTCATGGTTCCGACAGATGAAACTCTTCAAAAGAACTTCGAGGCATTGTTTACCTTAAAGGATCTTTTATTCGAGTAGCATAATATCGGCACTACATAATCGAAGCCAAAAACTGAGCACCTAGTATCAAAGCACAATTCCCTCCTCCAATTAACAGTCATAAATCACATTCCCCAATTAGCTTGAAGCGCGGGCCTCCTCTCCAGTTCTCCAGCCCGCCAATTCTTTATCAGCTCTGGTTACAATAACCTTGATTCTCACGCTAAGTTTAGTGTTGTTATGTCTAGCTAGACTCTCGTTCACATCCCTCCCCCCTCCCAGCATCATCTAACTCTAAAAGCGAAAGGGGAAAAGATGGGCTACATTTCCATCTGTTGTCAATGCAAATCATCCGATGTTAGCAGCGTTGACATAGGATTTTTGTGCTCATTTGTCTGTAGGATCATCAAACCATCCTAAGAGCTTGGGCGGTGAAAGATTTCGCTCCTAACTGTCCCCTCTACGTTCAGATTTTGAAGCCGGAGAATAAATTCCACGTCAAGTTTGCAGGTAGGACTTCTCTGCCCATCTGTCCAATGGTTGTTAATCCAACTCAAAACAGGAATAAAAAAAAAAAGAACGTTTCTCCAGATGGGGAAAGGCTGGATGGTATACAACGTGTTTTCAGTCCTTTTCCAATCAGCCCCAGCCAGCAAATGAGCAACTGGGCTATAAAAAGAAAACCTAATGATTTGGCATCTGCAAACATATAAAACAGAGTTTATTGTCTCAGACACAGCTAGTTAATTTTTCTGGAACGTTTTTTTTTGGGGGGGGGGTTAGACAGTTTCATTTGCACATAACACACTGGTTACAAGCTCAGGGGCTTTATTTTTCTGTTCAGCGTCTGTCGTTCTTGCTCTTCTCTGCCCTGTTTTTTAAAAGTTACCTAAAACTTTTAATTTGCGATAGATCTGTTTTCAGCTCTCACAACCAGGGATAATGTCCCCACGTGGCTTTTGGTTAAGGTATCCCTCAATTTAATTAAGATAAACTGAAGGGAAAAAAATCAGACTTTATAGTTTAGCCATCTCTTTGAAAATCCAGAAGAGCGACTGATCTATTAAAAACATGCCAGACTCTTTAACAGACTGTGTGAAGTGACAAATTGATGGTTTTTGGTGATGGAGGGGACATACACTGGGAAGGGCTCTTGTGTGGCAAGTTGTGAATGTATAACACTTGGGGGAAAATTAAAAGAGTCGTAGGTTCTCTCCAGGAAAAAAAAAAAAAGGAAAGCAAAGACTTCACATTTTTCAGCTATTCTTACAGCGATAGCAAAAGGCACTTTTTAAATTTATCCCCTTGCTATTTATTATAGAAACAGCATTTTTTTTTAATTATAGGGTGGTTTGCAAAGACAAAACAAGTCGAAATCGCAAAATGCAAACCCTTGCAAGTGTCACACTTTGAAGCAGCAAAGACATTTTTTTTTAAAAAAAAAGCACTCCCAAAACAACTTATCAAAGGGATCCTGTGGAAATTTAAAACGATGCTTCAGAATATGACAGGACCTGTTTTTGATTTCAGATCATGTGGTCTGTGAAGAGGAATGCAAATACGCCATGCTGGCCCTCAACTGTGTCTGCCCAGCTACCTCTACTCTTATTACCCTTCTCGTCCATACCTCCAGAGGGCAGTAAGTAGTTAAAGAACTGTTGACGTGCCGGTCAGTTTCTCGCTCAGGCAAATGTATTGTGCTCGGAAGTTGTGAATGCTCCAACTCTGGAGGTTTTTAAGAAGAGATTGGACAACGATTTGACTGAGATGGTATAGGGCAGGGGTAGGCAACCTTGGCTCTTTTATGACTGGTGGACTTCAACTCCCAGAATTCCTGAGCCAGCCATGCTGAGGGAAAACCGAGAGGTTTCCAAGCTGAGCCATGCTGGCTCAGAAATTCTGGGAGTTGAAGTCCACGAGTCATAAAAGAGCCAAGGTTGCCTACCCTTGGTATAGGGTTTCCTACTTGAGCAGGGGGTTGGACTAGATGACCTCCAGGCTCCCTTCCAACTCTGCTGTTCTGTTACTTCCAGGGAAGGCCAGGAATCTCCAGAGCAGTGGCAAAGAATGTACGGGCGCTGCTCGGGCAATGAGGTCTACCACATCCGCATGGGCGACAGCAAGTTTTTCATGGAGTACGAAGGGAAGAGCTTCACCTACGCGTCCTTCCACGCTCACAAAAAGTAAGCAGAAAAGCCAGATTTCTTACTCGGTCTCGGGAGGATCTGTCGAGGAGTAGATCCGAAAGGAGCCTTTTATCCTCCTGTCAGGTACGGGGTCTGCTTGATGGGCGTGAAGAAGGAGAATAAGAGCATCCTTCTCAACCCGGGTCCACGGCACATCATGACCGCATCTGATACCTGCTTCTACATCAACATCACCAAAGAGGAGAACTCGGCCTTCATCTTCAAGCAGGAAGAGAAGCAGAAACAGAAGCTGTTTATGGGCAAAGGAATCTACGACGGGCCGTCGAGATTGCCGGTCCATAGCATCATCGCTAGCATGGGTGAGCTGCTCTACTTTCTCCAGCTCTGCCGTGGAGGAATCTCCAGCTAGACTGGAGGGAGGCGTTAAGAGGGGACTGAGCTCAGAATCCTTGCGTGGCCGAAAGCGGCACAGAATCCATGGAGCCTTTGCCTGACCATTCCCGTTGAGATTGCCGGTCCATAGCATCATCGCTAGCATGGGTGAGCTGCTCTACTTTCTCCAGCTCTGCCGTGGAGGAATCTCTAGCTAGACTGGAGGGAGGCGTTAAGAGGGGACTGAGCTCAGAATCCTTGCGTGGCCGAAAGCGGCACAGAATCCATGGAGCCTTTGCCTGACCATTCCCGTTGAGATTGCCGGTCCATAGCATCATCGCTAGCATGGGTGAGCTGCTCTACATTCTCCCGGTCTGCCCTGGTGGAATCTCTAGCTAGACTGGAGGGAGGCGTTAAGAGGGGACTGAGCTCAGAATCCTTGCGTGGCCAAAAGCGGCACAGAATCCATGGAGTCTTTGCCTGACCATTCCCGTTGAGATTGCCGGTGCATAGCATCATCGCTAGCATGGGTGAGCTGCTCTACTTTCTCCAGCTCTGCCCTGGTGGAATCTCTAGCTAGACTGGAGGGAGGCGTTAAGAGGGGGCTGAGCTCAGAATCCTTGCGTGGCTGAAAGCGGCACAGAATCCATGGAGCCTTTGCCTGACCATTCCCGTTGAGATTGCCGGTGCATAGCATCATCGCTAGCATGGGTGAGCTGCTCTACTTTCTCCCGGTCTGCCGTGGAGGAATCTCCAGCTAGACTGGAGGGAGGCGTTAAGAGGGGACTGAGCTCAGAATCCTTGCATGGCCAAAAGCGGCACAGAATCCATGGAGCCTTTATCTGACCATTCCCAAAGGAATGCAGTCAGTCTGGAGAGATTCTTGTAACTAACAGCACAGCTCCCGCTTAACCCAAAGGTGCTTCTTCAGGAGGCCACTGGACTTCCTCGTTTTGCTTTGAAGACGTTTCACTTCTCATCCAAGAAGCTTCTTCAGGTTCTGGCTGGATGGTGGGGAGCCGAAGAAGCTTCTTGAATGAGAAGCGAAACGTCTTCAAAGAAAAACAAGGAAGTCCAGTGGCCTCCTGAAAAAAAGCACCTTTGGGCCAACCATGACCTGGATTGACCGAGAAGCTCCAGAGACATAACAGCTCCTGCTTCAGACCAGCAGCTGATGCCCCCTCTCCTTCCGTCCAGGCACGGTGGCCATGGACCTGCAGAACACAGAATGCCACCCCAATCACAGCTCCAAGTTAACGTTGCCAGCCGAGAACGGATCGGGGAAAAGGAGACCAAGCATCGCCCCGGTTCTGGAGCTGGCAGATGCCTCGTCTCTTCTCCCCTGCGACATGCTTAGTGACCAATCCGAGGACGAGGTGACTCAGTCCGATGATGACGGCCTGACCATTACAGAGTGAGTTCTTTGGATCCTCCCCAGAAAGGAGCCTAAACACACACAGCCACACAAACACCACCACCACCCCAAAAACTAGCCCAATCAGGGAGACTATGCCTGCCTGGTCTAAACTCTTTTGGAACTTCGCTCCATGTCTTCCCATAATCGCTTTGAAAATAACTTAGCACTCCTATCTGCCGTCGGGATAATCTTACCTTCCTCTCAATCTTAGAACCCATTTTATTCACCGATTCTCTTTGATCTTCCACACTCGCGTTCGTGGTTAACGTCTTCGTCGGGTGGTTTTATTCCTCTTAAAACCTGCAAACGTACCAAATTCTTTTAATCTGTCCGTTAATACTTTGATTGTCTTTGAAACGTTTTTTAAAA
Organism: Azemiops feae; assembly: GCA_023970755.1. NCBI lineage: Eukaryota > Metazoa > Chordata > Lepidosauria > Squamata > Viperidae > Azemiops > Azemiops feae. The sequence goes on along the minus strand of JALGBA010004187.1, from coordinate 295,885 downwards.
AGTGTTTTGATGAGCAATGGCGCATGCAGTCTCTGCCAAGGTTATGTTCAGAGCATTTAAAAGAGACTCTGTGTGATTTCGGCATTCAGTTCTCTCCTAAGTGCCGCCATGCAAATTTCCTATTATTTACCTCCCAGTAGGAGCCTATTTGCATACATTAACCTCCGCTTAATGGTTTATTTCAGCTCGGTTTTCTTAGCTCCCACCAGATGAGCTGTCAAAAAAATAATAAGCGGGAGGCAATCCAGAGTTTATTTGGCTAAGGTGGAACAGCTGCTCCATCTAGTGGGAAAAAGTGGAACATGTTTTGATGCTCTCCTACATTTGCTCTCCATGCAGACCAAAACTGAAAAATTTGGAGAGGAAGGGGCTGCCTTTTCAGTTTTGGTCTGCATGGAGTTCTATTAAAAGGTGTGGGGGAGCTTGATCAGGGCTTGTGAAGTCCAGTTGAGCAAGATGTCCTTCTACATTTCCCAAGTTCTACTGAACATCAGTAGAAACGTTTGCAAGAAAACTATCAAAAGTCATAAAGGCTATGGAGGCTAAATCTTATGAGGGACGGTTGAGGGAGCTAACCTGTCTAATCTATTGGTGGGGGGGGGGACATGATAACTATCTTACAGTCCTTGAGGGACTGCCATAGAGTAGAGGGGATTGACATGTCCTCCAAAGCACCAGAGGGCAAGGCAAGACACTTGTTAAGGAGACAATCTAGAAGTAAGGAGGAATTTCCCGACAGTGAGAACAATTAACCAATGGAAGAGCTTGTCTCTTGGAGTTGTTGGTGCTCCACCGGTGGAAGTTTTCAAAAATAGACTGGACAATCTTTTGACTGGAATGGTATAAGGTCTCCTGCTCAAGCAGGAAGATCTCTGAGGTCCATTCCAGCTCTTAGAGCAGGGGTCTTCAAACTCGGCCCTTTTATGACTCGTGGACTTCAACTCCCAGAATTCCTCAGCCAGCGTGCCTGGCTGAGGAATTCTGGGAGTTGAAGTCCACGAGTCATAAAAGGGCCGAGTTTGAAGACCCCTGGTTTAAACCATGGAGGAAACTGTAAAAGGGATGCCTGGGGAGATTCTCAGTTGAAGTCCACAAGTCATAAAAGGGCCAAGTTGGAAGACCCCTGCCTTAGAGTTTATGTTCTATGCTCCAGACGAAAAAGATGGCTCAAATCTTCATCTCTCTCTCTTTTTTTTTTTTAAAGGTATGTGAAAGGGTACCCTCCCAACTCACCTTACATTGGAAGTTCTCCCACCCTCTGCCATCTTTTACCTGTCAAGGCGCCGTTCTGTTGCTTACGTCTGGACAAGGTAAAAGGGCACTTCTGACGGTTCCGAATTGGAAGGGTATCTTTTTGCTCAATTAATATGCCTCAACCTTGGGGGTCAAAGACTGACCCTGAATCCCAGCCTATTCTAAACTTCCTCACAACGAGGACGTTTGTGGTGCTGTGTTTCCAGGGCTGCAAGCACAACAGTTACGAAGACGCAAAGGCCTACGGCTTTAAGAACAAGTTGATCATTGTGTCGGCGGAGACGGCGGGCAACGGCTTGTATAATTTTATTGTCCCTCTTCGAGCGTATTATCGTTCACGGAAGGAGTTGAATCCCATCGTGCTGCTGCTGGACAACAAGCAAGTTCCTTCTTTTCTTTTTTCCCCCACAGTGCTGTGTCACTGTTCCATGTATAAACACAGGCACAACATTAATAAGTAGAGAATCAGAATGCCAGCAAGAAGGAACCTGCAACTGAACAGGGCTGAGTCACCCTTAAAAAGCGTAGGGAACTCAAACAATGCTGCAGCTGACGAGGCCGAAGTTGCGTCAAATAAATTGTGTGTGTGTTTGGGGAAGGGGGAAATGAGTCTCTCCGATTTCTTCTTTCCCTCCCTACCTTTGGTGGAATTTGGTTTCCATCCATCATGAAACTGGAGTCACTAGTGGAGACGAAAAGGACGAAAGCAGATCCTTCTTAAAACTTGGCAGTATTTATCTAGTAGTCTGGCGGAGGGTCAAATTAAATTGATTTATAGGTCCTCACACCTAGGAAGCTTCTCAGCTAACAGTTACTAGCTGCTTGGAGTTAGATTAGGCTCCACGGAATTCAAGAGAGAATGGATTTAGTTCCTTTGTGGCTACATAGGGATTCTAGGTTGATCCCTCTTTTAACTCCGACCCCAGGTTCTGCCATTCCTTCTCCTACAAGTAGTTATGCAGTGTGTGCTTTAGTCTGGCGAGATTAAGAAACCAGAAATGACCCCATGAACTGATGGGGTCAGTGGTATGTTTATTGCTGCTTGCCAATAGACAGGAATATTGCCAGACTAAACTCTGAATTCAGCTCCAGATTTCCCCACATTGCCCTATCTTTGTGCTCGGTAATTAAGGGCACGAATGGAAGCTGTTCTGCTCAGTTTACTACCCCTAGGAAAACTCGGCCACTTGTGGGATCTGAATGATGATCAAGGTATCCATGATTTGTCTTCACTGGGGGATGGGTGTCCTGTTTCAGCTGAGAATATTGTACCACATTAGATAGAATGAATGCCTCCTGGGGTTATGGAGGCTCCATTACTGGAGGCGTTCAAGAAAAGATTGGACAACCATTTACCCCAGCTGGTACTCCAGCTTTGGGCCAGAGGACCTGCAAGGTCCCTTCCAGACCTAGTCCATAAATTAATTCTTGAGGTTCACCTCTGAGGAATAAAGCAGTGATGTATAAACACATTTGTTTAGGACGTGATCAGGAATGGCTTTTCCAAAACCAGACAAGATACATCTCTGCTTCAAGAGCTTAACAATTAGAAAGAGCCCATTTAGAAAGGAATAAGAATGTTAATGGAATTGAACCTGATTTTTTCCTTTTTTGGTCTCCGTTTTTGTTTTTTGTTTTTTAGACCTGACCATCACTTCTTGGAAGCCATCTGTTGTTTTCCAATGGTTTATTATATGGAAGGTACAATTGATAAGTAAGTGTTTTCTTCTGTGTCCCAGAATGTTAAAATCCATCTGCCGTATGCTGGAAGGTGTAGGAGATGACCAGGCTGAGTCCGAGGGAGGGGTCAAACGTGTCATCAGTCATGAGTCCCTGCGCGCCCGCAAGAGATCTAAGCCCACTCCACCTTGAATGCCTCTCTTATCTCCCGCTCATTTCCCTTAACCGTTAGTTGGCCAGATTCTTGTAGAGAGCTTAAGCTTGCAATAAATTTTTATACTCATTTGTACTGCCTGAACCTCTTCATTTCCCTGGAGTGTTGACATCAATCTGTCCAACCTCAGGCCCAGCCTGATCATCTCCTACAGAAGGATAAGGATTTTGGGGTTGTTTTTTTTACTGCTGATATTCTGTGTATTATTTGTTTGTTTCCTTCCTTCTCTTCTTCCCATTCCGTTCTTCTTTATATGCTTTCCCTTATATCTTAAACCTGTATGCCCCTCTTGGCAATAAGCTGCCTAACAAATTCCCAGAAGGATAATATATATATACAGGGCTTTTTTTCTCATAGAACGTTCAGAACTGAGTTCCAGCACCTTTTTTGGATGGAACCTTGTAGGGTAGGCAAAGTGGGTTGTATGACATGTGTGAGTTCCGGCACCTTTTCTTTCCTAGGTCAATGTCTAAAAATCTCTTTAAGAGAAGTGGACTTTCTCTGTTGAGCCCAAATGAAGTTTTATTAGTGGGAAGCAATTAGTCCCAGCTTAGCTAAACCCAAAGTGTGAGTTGAGGAAAACAACAAAAACAAAAAAACAGAAGGCCAAGAATGAGCTTGAGACGAAATAGGGATCTCGTGTGCATGATTTTATATGGAATTGCCGAAAAGAGCAAATCGATAGATAGGAACATTTTGCGTCTGAAATTGTGCGACTTGGGTTGAGGAATAGAAAATGATCCCAAAAATGAACCAGGGCTTTATTTCTAGGAATATTCTTTTCGGTTCAGCTTAGATGCGTGGAAGAATTTGATCTTAACGGTTCCCTCTTTCTTTGGGGGGGAAAAACATCTCTTACAGCCTTGACAGTTTGCTGCAATGTGGCATTATTTACGCGGACAATTTGGTGGTGGTGGATAAAGAAAGCACCATGAGTGCAGAGGAAGATTACATGGCCGACGCCAAGACTATTGTCAACGTCCAGACCATGTTCAGGTGAGACAGCGAGAGCTTCCAGCATGCAAACCTGGTTCCCATGTGTAACAAAATAGATCCACTGATCTTCTGTGTTCAGAAGCAGAATTGCTGGGAATCGAGTCACAGGCTTCCTTGTCCTGTCCAATTTTCAGAGGCTGCCTGGACAAGTCCTTCAAGTTTTCTTGGCACATTTTTTCCAGAAGTGATTTGCCGTTGCCTCTTTCCTAGTGTGATTGGCCCAAAGTCAGCCAGTTGGGTGATTGTGCCTAAGGCGGGACTAGAACTCACCATCTCCTGGTGATTGGCCCAAAGTCAGCCAGCTGGCTTTCATGCCTAAGGGCAGGACTAGAACTCACAATTTCCTGGTGATTGGCCCAAAGTCAGCCAGCTGGCTTTCATGCCTAAGGGCAGGACTAGAACTCACCATCTCCTGGTGATTGGCCTAAAGACACCCAGCTGGCTTTCATGCCTAAGATGGGACTAGAACTCACCACCTCCAGGTGATTGGCCCAAAGTCACCCAGCTGGCTTTCATGCCTAAGCGCAGGACTAGAACTCACCATTTCCTGGTGATTGGCCCAAAGTCAGCCAGCTGGCTTTCATGCCTAAGGGCAGGACTAGAACTCACCATCTCCTGGTGATTGGCCCAAAGTCAGCCAGCTGGCTTTCATGCCTAAGGGCAGGACTAGAACTCACCATCTCCTGGTGATTGGCCTAAAGACACCCAGCTGGCTTTCATGCCTAAGATGGGACTAGAACTCACCACCTCCTGGTGATTGGCCCAAAGTCACCCAGCTGGCTTTCATGCCTAAGGGCAGGACTAGAACTCACCATCTCCTGGTGATTGGCCCAAAGTCAGCCAGCTGACTTTCATACCTAAGGTGAGACTAGAACTCACCGTCTCCTGGTGATTGGCTCAAAGTCACCCAGCTGGCTTCTCACCTCTAAGGTGAGACTAGAACTCACCCTCTCCTGGTGCTTAGTCCTAAGTCACCCAGTTGGTTTGTGCCTAAGGCAAGACTAGAACTCACCATCTTCTGGTTTTTAGCCTGAACCCTTAACCAGTACATGAAAGTGGTTTTTCACCATTTTACATACCTCTCCCTAAAACACCTGGTTAGTTTCTTCTGAGGACGAATGACTAAAGACTAAAGAAGACCCTTCTTTAGTTTGACTAAATATGTTTTTCAGATCTTTACGAAAGATTTATCACTTTTTCCCCCCTTCCAGACTTTTTCCAAGTCTGAGTATCATTACTGAATTGACCCATCCATCCAACATGAGGTTTATGCAATTCCGGGCGAAGGACAGCTACTCGTTGGCCCTTTCCAAGCTGGAGAAGGTAATTAAACAATACAAATGCATAACTCCAGGTCTGCAATAAAAACACACCAAGCTTTTGGCTTTGAAGTTGTCCAGTAGGCTGATTTTTTGTTGTTGTTGTTCTGGTTTCCTATCGCCCTTCAAAGAAGCCAGTATTTGTGAACATATTCCTGGATTCTGAGCTTCACACATCCTGAAAAATTGGACAGGGGTCTCTTGTGGCGACACGATGATTCCAGATTGATGACATGTTTAACTCCGCCTTCCAGCTTAACCCGCTCTTCTCCTATACATGGATAATAATGGGCTTCAGTGTAACGGTCTCTTTATGAGCTTCCTAGATTTATTGATCAAATTCTCGTTGGAGACAGGAATACTGGCCCCCTCTGGAAAAAAAAACCCAGCTATTTTTATCCTGTTCTGTAATCTTGTCTCCTGCACAGAAAGAACGAGAAAACGGCTCCAACTTGGCTTTTATGTTCCGCCTCCCGTTTGCCGCCGGCCGAGTTTTCAGCATCAGCATGTTAGATACGCTCCTTTACCAGGTCAGAAAAAGGGAACAAGTTGGATATTTATTTATTTTTTTAAAAAAACAAACAAACACCCTTCTTTCCAAAGCCAACTACTCAGATCCTCCATAGGCGCTCCTTCTGTTCCACTTTGCAAGCAGTTCCATGCTGAATCATGGTGATGGAGGATGAAGGTGCCTGAGATAGGAAGACCTCAAAAGGAAGTGATTCTGAAGAAGACTTTGACCTGGGACCAAAATAAAATCATGTTTGTCTTTAGTTCTAGCTCCAGACTATAAAAGATGGATTTCTTGGCTTGTGGGCAGAAAGAGAAGTTTTTTTAAAATCATCATCAGTGAATCAGTTCAGACGTTGACTTGAGTCTAACTTGTCAACATTATAACTCTAATACTGATGAAGGAGAATATTTGTAGCTCGGGGTTGAAATGAGGGCTCCTTGGTGCTCTCTGAGCTTGATGGTTTCCTTGCAGACGTTTCATGACCCAACTAGGTAACATCATCAGTGGTAGGAGGGAGGGAGGGAGGGAGGGGGGAGGAGGAAAAGGAGGAGGACTGTGGGGTCCTTGGTGCTCTCTGAGCTTGGTGGTTTTCTTGCAGACGTTTCATGACCCTAACTAGGTAACATCATCAGCCTAGCACTGATGATGTTACCTAGTTTGGGTCATGAAACGTCTGCAAGGAAACAAGCAAGCTCAGAGAGCACCAGGGACCCCCTCATTATGGTTCTAGCTTCCGTCCCACCACAAAGACTGATGGATGCCTTTCTTCTTTTCAGTCCTTCGTGAAAGATTATATGATCACCATCACGAGATTGTTACTCGGTCTGGATACAACGCCTGGGTCTGGTTATCTTTGTGCAGTAAGTGTGTTTTCCTGCTGTTTGGTGATTTGACTTTTCTCTTGGAGAGTGAGTTTTGTCTCCAAATATCTCTAAAATGGGGTTAGGTCACAGGTTTGCCCTACCTTGGATCCACTCATTGGGGGCATTGCTAGTGAGAAGATTCCTAGAATGCCTTCCTTAAGCCTATCTTCAATAGGGAGAGTAGCGTGATTTAACCCATAATCTACTATCAATCACGCCTCCTTCTTTTTCCTTTCCTCTCTCCTTTGCTTCTTCGCCGTTCTTTCATTGCTTTTATCCGACAGATGAAAATAACGGAAGACGAACTCTGGATCCGATCCTACGGACGTCTCTTTCAGAAGCTGTGCTCTTCCAGCGCGGAGATCCCCATTGGCATCTACAGGACCGAATCCCACATGTTCTGCACCACAGATGTAAGAAACCAACGAAGTGCAGCTCTTTTTTTTTACAGGATCTCTTTGCATCCTAGAGGATCCTCAGCAAGCAGGCAGGGCTTGTGATCCGATGCCAGAATCGCTTAACAGAACAGAATAACAGAGCTGCAAGGGACCTTGGAGGTCTTCTAGTCCAACCCCCTGCTCAGGCAGGAAACCCTATACCATTTCAGACAAATGGCTGTCCAGTCTTTTCTTAAAAACTTCCAGTGTTGGAGCATTCACAGCTTCTGTAGGCAGGTTGTTCCACTGATTAATTGTTCTCACTGTTAGGAAGTTCCTCCTTAGTTCCAGGTTGCTTCTCTCCTTGGTTAGTTTCCATCCGTTGCTTCTTGTCCTGCCTTCTTCGGGTGCTTTGGAGAATAGGTTGATCCCCTCTTCTTTGTAGCAGCCCCTCAAATATTGGAACGCTGCTATCATGTCACCCTTCATCCTTGTCATTAAATTGGACATACCCAATTCCAGCAACAATTCTTTAAACAATTACAAGCATCTTTGAGACATATGTTGCCCTATCACATGGTTGATAGATTTAATTTTAGGCTTTCAGGATTCAGACTGTTAAGGAATTAAAGAGCAGCCTATTCATTAACACAGTAATAAGACAACATTTAAAGAATCATCCAAATTAAAGTATATTGATATACTATATTATATCCTATATAGTGTATATAGTATAATATACAATATATACTATATACTTTCTGGGAGGGGGGCGAACTATAGTGTTCCATAAGGTTGGAAGCTGCCTTAGAGATCCTCAAGCCAGATCCCAGCAGGAGATCCATTTATACTTTCAGGCTGATGTACATTTCAGAGGATGCTATAAATAGTACAATAAAAGAGCTATGGGTCTCAGCCAATGTTTTCGCCAATCCGCCCTTCAGCAAAAGGGAGAATGGGTGGTCTGTATTGTTTTAAAGATCATGTGTCAAGTTTTTCCTCTTTTTTTTTTTCTCTTTCTTTTCTCTGTCCTGTCGTTCCCTCCCCCTCCCTCCCACCCCAGCCTCATGATATCAGAACACAGGTGAGTATGATCTGAGTCACCACAGAGGCATTTATTTTCAATGTTGGCTTCTTCAAGTCAAAAGCCAATCAAGATGGAGGGAACTCAGGGAAAGGATCCCACAACATGCTTAACCTTTGTTCAGATAACACACTGTGCTCCAACATGGAAACCGTGTGTCACGATTCCGACAGATGAAATTCTTCAAAAGAACTTCGAGGCATTGTTTACCTTAAAGAATCTTTATTTTGAGTAGCATAGCATCGGCAGTGCATAATCGAAGGCAAAAATTGAATTCCCCTCCCCTGGGCACATAGTATCAAAGCACAATTCCCTCTCCAATTAACAGTCATAAATCACATTCCCCAATTAGCTTGAAGCGCGGGCCTCCTCTCCAGCTCTCCAGCCCGCCAATTCTTTATCAGCTCTGGTTACAATAACCTTGATTCTCACGCTAGGTTTAGTGTTGTTATGTCTAGCTGGACTCTTGTTCACATCCCCCTTCCCAGCATCATCTAACTCTAAAAGCAAAAGGTAAAAGATGGCTACATTTCCCTTTGTTGTCAATGCAAAAACATCCGCTGTTAGCAGCGTTGACACCATGATTTGGCTTCATGTGATCTTCTGGTTCACCTAAGCAAGCCAGAGCAGGGCTCACCAAAACCCGTTAACTCTCGTACCGGCCTGGTGCCGTTTCAGCCAAGTCTAGCATGTTGTTCGATCCAGATGAATTCTCATTGGTTCCACCTAAATCCTTTGGTCAACAATGGCTTTAATTGCCAACCAATCATCTCTTTTGAAAAGTTTCCTGTTGTTAGGACTGATTAGTGCTTTTTATAGACCTTTACAATTCCGTGGAATCAGAGGGACTTTTTCTGGGAATCATCCTCGGGCAATGGGACAACTCTCCATGACCAAACTGACCACGGGAGAATTCAAGAATTCAAGTTTAATTATTTAAAACAGTTTAAAAAATCGTTTTGATTTTTGTCACTCCCGTTTCATTTTGTCCTTCCTTTGGCATCCTTTCTTTAATGACTCTGTTCCGCTATTTCTTCGATATTAGTGTAACTCTTGTCTCGTGGCAAGTTGTGCCGTGACAAGTTGGCCACGGTGAGTTGTCCCATGGCAAGTTGTCCCATGGCAAGTTGGCCGTGGCGAGTTGGCGTAGACCCTCATCCCCAAGCGGTTGATGGCTTCCTTCTCCCGATCTTCCGGTGTTCCCAGTCCATTTCGATCAACGTGGAAGACTGCGAAGACCTCAAGGAAGGGAAGGAGACTTGGAACGCCAAACCGCGCCACCATCACCGGAATTCGTGTCCTGCTGACCAGACGGAGCACCCTCTCCTCCGGAGGAAAAGCATGCAGTGGGCTCGGCGGCTGAGCCGGAAAGGAGCCAACAAGCAGACCTCCAAGACGGCCGAGTGGATCAACCAGCAGAGACTCAACCTCTATCGCCGGTCGGAAAGACAGGAGCTGTCGGAGCTCGTGAAGAACCGCATGAAACATCTGGGCTTACCCACAACAGGGTACGGTAAGTGGTTCCCTTTGCTTGTGCCATCAAGGGTTTGGTTTCCCTCCCCAACGTGTAGCTTGGAATTCTTCTGCAACGATGAGTTGTCTTCTTGGTTTGTTCTCCCGTAAACAAGGCTCTTAGCTTTTAGGACAACTTTCACTTCCTCAGCCCTGGGATCCTTTTCAAGGGCTGCTCCTAATATATTGATCCTTGGTGCTCTCTGAGCTGGGTTGTTTTCTCGCAGACATTTCATAACCCAACTAGGTAACACCATCAGTGCCAGAAGGGAGGAGGAGGAGGAGGACTGTGGGGTCCTTGGTGCTCTCTGAGCTTGATTGTTTTCTTGCAGACATTTCATAACCCAACTAGGTAACATCATCAGTGCCAGAAGGGAGGAGGAGGAGGAGGACTGTGGGGTCCTTGGTGCTCTCTGTTTTCTTGCAGACGTTTCATAACCCAACTAGGTAACGTCATCAGTGCCAGAAGGGAGTGGGGCTTGCTCCCTGTTTCCTAGTTATGAATGAAACGTCTGCAAGGAAGCAGCTAAGCTCAGAGAGCAGCAAGGATCCCTCAGTTCAACCCTGAACTAAAAATTTTTTTCTATTAGTATTCATTTATGTATTGTTTACATTTCCCCGGCATGTCAGCTGAGGAATTCTGGGAGTTGGTGTCCACCATCTTAACGTCGTCAAGTTTAAGAAACCTTGGCGTAAAGCATTTATGCCCCATTCTTCGGCCTGAAAGATGTAGCAGCAGCTTCTGGAAGAGCTGATCCAGATAAATATTTGCAATTGTACCACTGAACGAAAAAAAGGGGGAGGGAGAGAATGAGAAAGAGGGAAAGAAAGAGGAGAGAGAGAGAGAGAGAGAGAGAGAGAGAGAGAGAGGACGAGGAAGGGGTTATAAAGGAGATAGGAAAGGGGGGAAATGGAAGTGCCAGATTTTAATTTTACTTTTTTTTCAACATCATTATATCCCAACATTCAAAAGGACTTTTATCAGACCCAACTCATGGCTACATTCAGGCTACCCCTTTTGTATTTTAACTGGCTGAAGCTGCGGTTATTTCTTTGATCTCCGAAACAACAAAATGCATTCCGTTTTTCAGAAAGGAATTTTTACCTCCAACTGCGGGGATAAAATTGTGTCCAGTTTAAAGCAGAGAAGGCGTTCTAAGTGGGAAAAACCAAAGGCACATCTCAATTAATTTCCTTATCTGTGAGCGAATGGAAGCGTGCAATATAAATTTAAAATATAGAGTCCTTGCCAAATATAGATAGATAGATAGATAGATAGATAGATAGATAGATAGATAGATAGATAGATAGATATAGATTAGATAGATAGATAGATAGATAGATAGATAGATAGATAGATAGATAGATAGATAGATAGATAGATAGATAGATAGATAGATAGATAGATAGATAGATAGATAGATGAATTTCAGCCAGGAGTTTGCACAGGTGTTTTATTGGCTGGGTTCACACAACCTTCAGATAAAACAGAAACCAAGCCATGTTAGTTGCTCAACATACTAAGTCCCAAAGGTACTTTTCCCAAAGGCAACTGGACTTTCTTGGTGTTTTTTTTTTCTTTTGAAAATGTTTCGCTTCTTATCCAAAAAGCTTCTTCAGTTCTAACTGACTGGTGGGGAAACAGAAGCATGTACATTCTTGGCAGTCATCTGGTCTGATCAGAACAATAAATCCTTCCATTCCCCACCAGTCAGTTAGAACTGAAGAAGCTTCTTGGATGAGAAGCGAAACGTCTTCCAAGAAAAAAACAAAGGAAGTCCAGTTGCCTCTTGAAAAAGCACCTTTGGGACAACCTTGGACCTGGAGGACGGAGAATCTCCATAGACATTCAACGTGCTAAGCTTGGTGAGTGTTAATCCTTTAGCGGGTTGTCCCAATCCAGTCTCTTTGCTTTGTTTATAGTTCGATGCACTGTTCAAACTCCGAAGACGGGTTGAGCATGTTGGGTGTGAATGCAGCCAGTGAATCCTGGGTTGGGTAGAGCAGACTGAAAAGAAGAGGTTGGGTTTTGTCGTATTCAGACTGTTTTCACACCAAGATCACACTAGTCTGATCCCATCATTCCTTGTTCATTTCATTGTTCACATTCCATAGGGAATGGGAAGCCTTACCAAGCCTTAAGATTTCCCACTAAAACAATCTGAAAAGGAATTGTAGGATCAATGTGACCTAGAAGTGAAAAGATCCAGGAGGGAAAAAAAAGAGAGAGAGAGAGAGAGAGAAAGGAGAAATCAGGAAAATTAAACGCTCTTTTAATATCTCCATATTTTAGCCATTGAATCTTCCCATCACCGCTATAACATAAGCACTATAGGGAAATAACTGTAAGTTAGAGACCTCAGGGGGGAAAAAAGTTTCTCTTTCTTTTTCGTTCTGATGAAAACCTTTTCATTCCAATCCCCTTTCCTTTTGCAGAATTCTTTTGAGCCATTTTTTTTTTGTTACCTGCTTCTACTTCTGCTATCAAAGATTGCGGTGCCCTGAATTTCCTGCTCTGTAAAATTTTCTTTTCTCCAAATTGAGCCACGTGAAACCTGAATCGCTGGCTTTTTCCCTGGATAGCCAGCCCTCTTGTAATTTTCTGGATGTCCCCCAAAAAGAAAGAAAGAAACATGCGCCACTCATTTGGATTCTTGCCTTGAGCAAAAACTAAAAAAGCTTTCCTGCAAAGTGCTCTGGGACTAGCTTGCTCCATAGCAAAATAACTGTTTTCCAGAGTTCATGCATAACTAAGTCTCATTTACTAAAGACCCTAGGGATATTAACACTTTTTTTTGGGGGGGGGGTCCTTTCCCATTTCCCTGAAATAGGTAGGGGTGGATGGTTTGCTGGTGCTAAAGCTCTTAAGGACTCTTTGCAATCTCTTTCTAAATGTCCTCAATATTCCTTCTCAAGTAGGAAACAAGTGGGGGAAATGAAGCAAGGGGGTCTTTATCCAGGTCTGCATCCAAGCTTTGATGGGGCTGGGGTTAGGCAAATTGGCCAAATTTTAATTTAAAGGAAGCTGGCCCCTTAGCTGAGATGTCTATAAAGCTGAAAATGGATGGAATTTAATTTAAAAAAAAAGCTGGCCCTTTACCCCCAACACCTGCAAAGCTGAAAGTAAGACAGGATGGAATCGCCAAATACTGGCAAGGACTGGGAAAAAAACAGAATAAGAGGGTTGGAAGGGACCTTGGAGGTCTTTTGGTCCAACCCCTTGCTCAGGCAGGAAACCCTATACCATCTCAGACAAATGGCTGTCCAGTCTCTCTTAAAAACCTCCAGCGTTGGAACACCCACAATTTCTGGAGGCGCTGATTAATTGTTCTCACTGTCAGGAAATTTCTCCTTAGTTCTAGGTTGCTTCTCTCCTTGATTCCTTTTTGTAAAGACAAAGTCTGTAGAATAAACTCTTGTTTAAATGAGATTGTCTGAAACCCCCTTTTTTATGACATGTCACCCGTTAGTTCATGCAACACCATTAACCCCCGGCGTCCTTTTAATTTGCCTGTTCATCTTTTTGAACGTATATGTACATACACGTGATTTGGCCCATGTGACCACCGAATCTCATTTTCTGAATACTTTCTGAATCGCTGCTTGCTGATTTTTTTTCCTCTTCTCTTTCTCTCCGTTTATGTCTGTGCTGTGTTGTGTTCTCTTTTTGTTTTTCTCCTTCCTTTCCTTCCTTCCTTCCTTCCCTTCCCTTCCTTCTGATTTGATTTCTGTTTGTTTGTTTCTTTCTTTCTTTTTTTTCTCTCTCTGTGTGCTCCGTAGAGGATGTAGCAAATTTAACAGCCTGTGATGTGATGAATCGAGTAAACCTTGGATATTTGCAAGGTAAAATCCCTTTTTCCTCTCTGAATCAAGCTTGACTCAAGGTGTAGTCAAGTAACAAAGATGTCACCCGTTCAACTCTTGGGGTAAAACACCTCTGCAGAAGATGCCACTCTGGGTTGATATTTTAAAAGAGCAGAGGAGGGAGCTAGCAAGATTAAAACACTGCAGTGGGCACAGTTAAGGTGTCTCCTTGAGTGCAGACCTGATAAACAATACTCCATTCACCCCCCCCCAATATAGATAACCAAGGAACATTCTCATTAAAGATACATGACACCACAGTCAGAACTGAAGAAGCTCCTTGGATGAGAAGCAAAACGTCTTCAAGGAAAAAAGCAAAGTCCAGTTGCCTTTTGAAAAAGCACTTTGGGGATAAGCGTGACCCGGAATGACTAGGATCCTCCATAGACATGACACCATAGGTAGCACAACTCGGTTTGTTTACTCGATGAGCTGCGTTCTTCCAATATGCCAGCATTAACTGTGATTAAGCCCGCCTGCTTAGTTAGTCTTTGATGCAGCATCTCGGGCACACCAGGGAAGTGAGTTAACGTTCGTCGCCAGGCCGAACGTGTTGTGTAAACGTTAAGGCAGGTTCAAACGGCACGGGGCTTCATCTTGGTTTAATGCAGGATCCAAGCCATTTGAGCAAACCAACCATGGCTTTTATTTTGATTTCCATCTGCAGGATGGGAGGGTGGGAAAGGCATCGTTCTTATGGCAGTCTTCAGTTCCTCACGACTGATTTTGAAACAAAACAAAACATTCTTCCGTCCGTCCCAAACCAGCTTCTTGATACGAGGGTTGCAGTTTAGCCATTAACTTCGCCGTGGAAATGAATGCAAGGCAGCGTTTTAACGACTCCCCGTGGAAGAGATATTTTTCGGTGCAGTTAAGGAGCAACGAATGGAAAGAGCAAACTCAGTGGTCTGTGCAGCTGACAGTCCATTAATCAAAGCCTCCTAAAACCGAGTCAATGATTACTTGATCGGCATCTTCCAGGGCCCCTATCTTTCCTGATGTAGCCATCTTTAAATTGACAGTATAGCTCAAGGACCGGGAGAGAAAAAAAATTCAGTGGAACAGAATAACAAAGTTGGAAGGGACCTTGGAGGTCTTCTAGTCCAACCCCCCGCTCAAGCAAGAGACTGTATACCATTTCAGACAAATGGTTGTCCAATCTCTTCTTGGAAACCTCCAGTGATGGAGCACCCACAACTTCTGAAGGCAAGTCGCTCCACTGATTAATTGTTCTCACTGTCAGGCAATTTCTCTTTACTTCTAGGTTGCTTCTCTCCTTGGTCAGTTTCCATCCGTTGCTTCTTGTCCTGCCTTCGGGTGCTTTGGAGAACAGGTTGACCCCCTCTTCTCTGGGGCAGCCTCTCTTGCTTTCTATCAATAGCCTTCCCCAAGGAATTTCTGGAGAGAACCAAGAGGTCCCATAGGCATGAGTATGGCTTACTAATATTTGTAAGATCCGGTTTGGAATTTAATTGCCCAGATCTGCAAGAGACAGAGAGATCTCCTTTGAAAGATGTAAGAACCAAGTTGGCTGACCTTAAATAGCTGTGAGCTGCAGGCTTTTTTAAAAAATACCTGTTGCCTTGTCTGAGCAACTGTGCCATTCTGATACATCAACCACCTTCTTCATTCTCTCATTGTCCTGTTTTCGTCCCCAGCTTCAATGTGGAGCATCCTATCACAGGCAGCGCCCCCATTTCTCAGATTCATTGAGCAGTGCTGACCGTATCGCTTCCCTTGGGAGAGGAGAGAGCACCCTAAATTATCTTTATTCGGAACGAAAAACAAGCCTGTAAGGTCCATGAGTTATCCTCGAGCTTAGAGCTACTGATGATAGACAGGAAAGAAGCATAGAAGTACCTGGGAGTTATTTATGACTGAGATAATTCAAAGTGTTCCCTAGCCCCAAAGGTTTGCCACTTTTCAGCTGGTTAACATTTTGCTTTGCCTGACCAGATGATCCCTTGACCGACTCTTTTTCTTCCAGATGAAATGAACGACCACCAAAACACCCTCTCCTACGTTCTCATCAATCCTCCCCCGGACACGCGGCTGGAACTCAACGATATAGTGTACGTATGAAATTAATTCAGCGTATCGCGGCTAATAACGTGGCCTGCAGAACGGGTGACTCAGTTTTTTTGCATTTGAGCTGCAGAGAAAGAATCAGTCGTTTGCATCCAAATTGGTGTGTCAGGCCAGCGGGGGGTTTTAGAATGTGTCTTTTTTTCCAAGAGACGCATTCTTTAATCAAGGATAGCAATAGCAATAGCACTTGGACTTATATACCGCTTCACAGCGCTTTTACAGCCCTCTCTAAGCGGTTTACAGAGTCAGCAAATTGCCCCCCCCCCCAGCAATCTGGGTCCTCATTTTACCCACCTCGGAAGGAGAGAAGGCTGAGTCAACCTTGAGGCGGTGAGGATCAAACTGCTGGCAGTGGGCAGAGTCAGCCTGCCATAGTATATTCTAACCACTGCGCCATCACGGCTATTATTATTTTTTCTTCATTATGTTCACATTTTTAAAACCGAAACTTAATCCATTTCCATGTTGATTTAATTGGCTTAGAAGTTTATCTGAGCGCAAGGGAGTTTTTTTCCCAAGCTTTAGTTCCTACAAATCATATTTTCTTTGCCAGCCTTATACCAGGATATATATATATATATCTTTTTGTACCCTGTTTTTTTCCCCAATGCATCCAATGTTCCTGTGGTGTGGTTTTTAAATTGTAATTGTGTTAGAAAAGTCCAAGAAATATACTGAGCAAAAATGTGAGAACTTCCTATGATAACCGTTACGCAAACTCTCTTTCACTTCTTGTTTGACTTGCCAAAAACTGGGCAGCATCGTTAATAAGCTTCTTAATATAATGGAGGAAGTTGGTGATTTTAATTCAAAGTTCTCCCTCAAAGCAATGCCCTCTCCTTTTTATTTTACGCTGGACCACTTATGTCTTCTTTGATAGCCCTTGATAGAGCTACTCTCTCAAAGTCAAGATCGGTGGCCAATACATTTTACAAATAAATAAATAACTTTAGAAAATTACTGGGTGAATCAGTAGTCTTGGACCCACAGGTGGTTTTTCTTGTGCTTGACCACCTTCCAGATGCTTTTGGCGAGACGCCAAAATTACCTTGTAGCTCTTTTCTTGATGCTTTGTAATCTTGTGAAGTCTCACTAGATTTTGGCTGGCTGGGGTGAGAGAGGACCTTGAACTATGGATCCCAAACTACGAAACTAGTATGGGTCATCTGAAGAACCTTGGTGCTACCATCCACCTCAAGATATAAACTGAGCAATTTTGACCTTAGACCAGAGTTTCTCAATCTGGGCAACTTGGAAGAATCCAACTTTCCAGAATTCGTCAGCCGGCAAGGCCGGCTGGCTGGGGAATCCTGGGAGTTGAAGTCCACGCGTCTTCAAGGTTGAGAAACACTGCCCTAGACAACCTCTTCCTTTCTCCCCAGGTATTTAATACGACCGGACCCCCTGGCACACGTGGAAAACGAAGGTCACAGTCGAAAGAGCAGCAGTCATAAGAACCCAAACCCTGAAACTCGAGACGAGACACAGCTCTGAGTAGCCTCCCTCTTCCCGCACGGAATACATCTCCTTGTTCATGCATGGAACTGCATCAAAACCACCAATAAACTTAGGAAGGGCAGAAGAGTGTTTTTTTTGCACTGAGCAGGTTTAAAAGACGACTTGTTCAAGCCGGACTCTGGATTCAGGATCCGCAGAGCTGGTATGAATGACACCCTCCCCGCCACCCCCGTTCCTGGTCTGGTTCTGGGTTCTCCTCCCAAAAGACTTCAGGTGGCTGGAGTAGTTGAGAACAAGAGGTAGCTCCTCTTGTAGGCGGACCGTCCACAGGCCACTTGGTTTTAAACTTTTCTATTGTTTCCGAGGGATGGTTGGGGTGGGGGAAGAAGAAAAACAAAAACAATTAAAAATATACCACAACTGGTGAAAAATGTCTTCATTGGCATAAACCAACAGGGGCTCGCAGGTGACTCCCTGTGTGCCCGAGTAGAAGCCTCATCCATCTGGAGCAGAAGGAGGACCCAGCCCAAGCAATGCAGAAGGACGTCAAGACTTGGAGCCTGTGTTCACAAGGTCAGTGGCAAAACTAAGTGGTTGCAATCACACAGTGGCAAAACGAAGTGGTTGCATTCACACAGTGGCAAAACTAAGCGGTGGCATTCACAGTAAGTTTGGCTTGCTTTGTAGGCTTGGCTTGGTTCAATTTCCTTTTTCGGTGACGCAGCCCCAGGTGTGCATCGAGCAGTTGACTCTTATGCAACCTCAGTTGAATGAACTCGCTCACTAACCCGGGTTAAGGGTGTCGTAGGAACACAGCCATGGCTTGCTAAATTATTTCTCTCTCAACCGAAGGCCGGGCGGGTGTGTTGTTGTGTGGCAACTTCCTTTCAAAGGGAGTTGGGTCAACGCAACGTGTCATGCTCTGTGTGGAATCTGTTCTTCTCAGTCATTCTCTTTCTGGGACCAGCATGACTTCCAAAATTCAACTTCATGGCCCCCCCCCACTCTCTTCGTATAAAATAACATCTTAAATCCTGTAAGGTAGATTACATCACAACCCACTGTTTTCCTTACCTTGCTTCTGACTTGATCCAACCACAGACGAAGTGACAGCTTTCTGATCTTCAACCAAACCTTTATTCGAAGCAGAAATACAAAACAGATTGGGGACTAAAATCAACAGCCTCTTTCTGACCTGTTCCGTTGTTTGGTTGAGTTATCCATCCCGTTCTCCACCTTGAAATGCTTTGGCCTCCTCTTTCTCCTCCTCTTCCTCAGCTGGAAGGGGGAAATCAATCTGGAACATCTTTTGAACCAACGGGCAGATGGTCATGACGCTCGGGGTCTTCGGATGGATATCTCCTGGGATGGCTGAGAAGGTAACTTGACTACAGCTCATGATGGAGACGGGCAGCTCCTGCAAAGATGGATTGGTGTCTATTCTGAAAGAGAAGCCACCGACAACGGGAGATGGAGTCACGGGTTCCTCTTGACTTTCCTCTGAAGGCTGCTCCCTGCCCAAAGCTAGGGTCTCCAACAGAATGTCTTCTGGAGGCTGGAGTGCTTCACTCAAGCTTCCGAAGGCGATCTTTTCTGGAGGCAACCGGCCCGACGAAGGATCCATGACAGCCATGGGTTTGGTTTGGGGGATCTTCAAGAAATCTGTTGAGAGGTCCTGGTGTTTCAATATTGGCACCATCACGGTATCCTCAACCAACACGGAGGCTGTGTCGAAGGCTGTTGTGCTCACCAACGGAGAAGGATACTCGTAGACGGAATCGATTTCACCCGGACGATGGGCTCGGACGGCGCTGGGCTGGAAGTCTGGGAAACAAGCAGCTAGCCAGCGTTCCTCTGACCGCGTCTTTGCGACATTGTGTGGAACACCCAGAAAAGTGAGGGCAAATTCATTTTCTGCAAAAAAAATCGAGAGGGGGAGCCCGTTAAGATGGTTGCCTTTCTCCCACCCTGGTTCAAGAAGGGGAGATGCTATGTGAGGGTGAAGATCTTCTCTTTCCTTCCTTCCTTCCTTCCTTCCTTCCTTCCTTCCTTCCTTCCTTCCTTCCTTCCTTCCTTCCTTCCTTCCTTCCTTCTTCCTCCCTCCCTCCTTCCCTCCCTTCCTTCCTTCCCTCTTTTCTTCCTTCCTTCCCTTCCTTCCTTCCTTCCCTCCCTCCCTCTTTCCTTCCTTCCTTCCTTTCCTTCCTTCCTTCCCTCCCTCTTTCCTTGCTTCCTTCCTTCCTTCCTCCCTTCCTCCCTTCCTTCCCTCCCTCCTTCCTTCCTTCCTTCCTTCCTCCCTTCCTCCCTCCCTCCCTCCCTTCCTTCCTTCCTTCCTTCCTTCCTTCCTTCCTTCCTTCCTTCCTTCCTTCCTTCCTTGTTGATGACCAAAGCACTCATCCTCATCAAGCCCGTCAAGGCCTCCTGCCTTAAACAGAGGCTGAACACTGCAAATGACTGTTAACATTTTCCAATGCCTGAAAAAGCAATAATAATAAAAAAAAAAGTTGCATCCTGTATTAGGGTTCATAAGTATTTTGTGAACTAAGAAAAATGGGTTAAACTGGTGAGTGGGTTATTTGTGTTGCTGGAACACAGTGGGCGCGTTACCTTTAAGGCGGACTGCATCG
Source organism: Azemiops feae (assembly GCA_023970755.1). Classification (NCBI taxonomy): domain Eukaryota; kingdom Metazoa; phylum Chordata; class Lepidosauria; order Squamata; family Viperidae; genus Azemiops; species Azemiops feae. The sequence goes on along the minus strand of JALGBA010004187.1, from coordinate 276,038 downwards.
GTAGAGGACCACTGAGTACCGACGTCTAGAAATCTCCTCCTGGGTGCAGCGCCTGGCTGAGCACATCTCCTTGGATTTACAGGACAAGGAGCAGAGCCTTCGCAACCGCAGTTTCGGCATTTCCAGATCCTGCTCAGGGTGGATTCCTTCCTGGTAAGGAATCTCGGGTCTTCTTGCCTGCTCCTAGACTTCCTATGGGTGAGAATCGTTCCTCCAGCTTGTTGAGCTTTCTCCAACTCTTGAAATGCTCGTGCCCTTTTCCCAGGACGATGAGGAACCGAGAGCCCCTCAGGACAAGGTTCCTTCCAATAGTGGAACCTGCAAGCTTCTGGTTGGCTGGATACGCTAGAAAGGGAAGGCGTGGAGGTCACCTCACGGGTTGGATGGGAAGGGCAAGGTTTCCATCTCCGGCTTTGATTGGGTGTGCTTGCAAAGGAGAGATGAAGGTCGGACCTCCTGGGATCCTTTCTCCCCGTCCAACTTTCTTGCCAGTGTCTCAGCTCAGAAGGTGGATCACTTTCGGGAGACGTGAAGCCAGCTTGGGATCGGTGACGGGGATCTCCACGATTGTTCCTCTTTCTCTTCAGGCAACCGGGAGAAGGCTGGAGGGGATTTGCGTCTTGATGAGGTTCGTTTCTCGTGGAAGGAGACGTACGAGAAGTGGCTCTGTTTTGCTCGATCTTCACGGCACGTCCGTCGGGGAAATCTATATGGACCAGAGCTGGCAAAGGCTGGGTGTCTCTAACGTGAATCTTTGGATGCAAAGTTTGGACGTTCATGTGGTGGTCTACGTGCTTTCCCAAGCCTGGAATAAATAATAATGTGATTGGAAAAGCAGAGCCTCTAATATCGCCCCAGACGACGTTCTAAAGTACATATTGTGACTTTTTTTTAATGAAAAGAAAGACCAGGGGTGACCTGATAGCAAGTCTTCCAATATCTCAGGGGCTGCCACAAAGAAGAGGGAGTCAAGCTATTCTCCAAAGCACCTGAGGGCAGGACAAGAAGCAACGGATGGAAACTAATCAAGGAGAGAAGCAACCTGGAACTAAGGAGAAACTTCCTGACAGTTAGAACAATTAATCAGTGGAACAACTTGCCTCCAGAAGTTGTGGGTGCTCCAACACTGGAAGTTTTTAAGAAAAGATTGGGCAGTCATTTGTCCAGAATGATACAGGGCAGGGGTCTCCAACCTTGGCAAGCTTAAAACCTGTGGACTTCAACTCCTAGAATTCTTCAGCCCGGCTTAGGAATTCTGGGAGTTGACGTCCATAAGTCTTAAAAGTTGACAAGATTGGAGAGTCCTGTGTAGGGTCTCCTGCTTGAGCAGAGGTAGAAGGCCTCCATGGTCTCTTCCAACTCTGTCATTCTGCAATTCTGTAATGATTACCACTTACGGCTGAGTTTTGGAAATGCAAGGCATTTAGGCAGATACAATCTTTGTGAGCTCTTCCGACTCTTCCCTTCTCTGATTCTAGGAATCCAGCATGTTCTGTTCTGGTTGTATACCTTTCGGGGGGGGGGGGAATCTTCCAGGAAAGGCATAGCCAGCAGTGTGTGTGCGTGTGTGTTTTGCAGTGGTTGATTCACTCACCGGATTGCTTCCTGGCTATCTGATCCCTAGCAGTAGGTGGAACACAGGAACCCCTTAAGCCGTGCAGACATGCGGCGCTGTGTTGCTGTCGGGTGCCACCATCCCTGAAGACTTCAGTCCCTTTGTTGGTATTGTCCTGGGGAACTGGATAGCAGGGCTGGCCAAAGACTGGACATCTTGCCTCGTGTCCTTTCTCACGGAGGGTCACAATGCTTCGGCCCATCGGGTCCACGGATAAATAGGCAACCAGCGGACTCTGGAATCTCACCTGCTCCCCGTAGCGAATTTGAGAAGCAGAGACCAGCGGCCCGCAGCAGGTTCCCCTTGCGAAGCGGCCTCCTTCCAAAGCCGTGGCTGAGCTCTCTGCAGCCGGAAGACCGGAAAGGATCTGGGAATCCCTGCCGGACGTTTTCCCTTCTTGATGAGCAGAAGGTTTGACCAAGCTGCTGGAGAGAGCCTTTTCGTTCTTGGAGCGGTTTGCAAAGGGCGGTCGGCCACCACAACATTTGGGGAGGCAATAACAGCAGAACAGGCCTGCCGTTAAACCGAGGAAAAATCCACCTGCACGTACCAAAACGAAAATGGGAAAAGGCAAAGGCTTAGGTGCTAATTATTGTGCTCTTTTTATGTCTATATTATGGACGGAGAATCTGGACGTTGGGTTATCATCCCCCTTCAGCCAGTGCAGGGAGTCCTCGTTTAGCAACCATAATTGGGTCTGGCAACGTGGTTGTTAAGGGAACAAACGAAACCAGGGCTATCCCTTTATGATCTTACTTTAAGCTTTCCTTTGCTTTTCAGGCTTTGCAAAGGTCCTAACTGTGACGACTAGTTGCAAAGTTCCTTTTTCACCTTCATTGCAATGGCAGATGGTCCCTAAATGAGCCGGTCACTAAACAAGGATCACTTATAATCAGAAAGATGGCAGTGATGGGTTAAAACCTTTGGCAAAAGCCAAGGTAGGGAAACGACTCTACCCATTAGGTTGCACTGGCTCTCTGTCTAAAAATCTGGAGCAGAACTAAATGTCTATGGAGATTCTTGGTCATCCAGGTTATGGTTGTCCCAAAGGGGCTTTTTTTCAAGAGGCAACTGGACTTTCTTGTTTTTCTTTGAAGATGTTTCGCTTCTCATCCAAGAAGCTTCTTCAGCTCTGACTGGATTGGTGGGAAGTGGAAGGATTTATACTCCTTGCAGACAGCTGGTCGTTTGCCTTCTTTTAGGGAGTCGTTGAGGCCATTTAGACTGCAGGACTAACCATTTGCACTTCAGTTTGAGATGCAGACAACACAGACTCATCCCCAACAGCCTGCGCCCGTCTCCAACAGGGAAGGGACCCAGGGCAGAAAACATCCTACAGCCAAGAAGGCTCCACACCCATTTGCACCACTCAGGTGACCCCGAGGACACAGATAAGCCTTCAAGTGGCCTCAACGACTCTCTAAAAGAAGGCAAATGACCAGCTGTCTGCAAGGAGTATAAGTCCTTCCATTCCCCACCATCCAATGTCAGAGCTGAGGAAGCTTCTTGGAGGAGAAGCAAAACATCTTCAAAGAAAAACAAGAAAGTCCAGTTGCCTCGTGAAAAAGCAACTTCAGAGCAGAACTAGCTGTGAATTATTTCTCCAAGTAACTGAAATAGTATAGGAGGTTTTTAAAAAGAGACTGGACAGCCACTTGTCTCAAATGGTCTAGAGTCTCCTGCTTGAGCAGGAGGTTGGACTAGAAGACCTCCAAGGTCCCTTCCAACTCGGTTATTCTATTAAGTGGCACCCCATAATGGAGTCACGGAGGTTGAAAGTTCAAAGCATCAAGAGGTTGGCTACTCTCAGCCTGGATTAATCAATGGAAAGCAACTGCGATCCGTCCAAGTGACTCAAACTTATGACCACTTAAATGATGCCTTACCTAGCAGACCACAGATCAGCTTGAAGGTTCCTGATCGCGAGGGAGGAAAGTCAATGGCTGAGAACAGCGGGGAAGACAAATAGCTAGAAGGTGATGGGGCACACCCCAGAAGTTTGCTGCTGGTCACTTTGTGTCCTGAAAGAAAGAGGGGTCTTTTGCAAGTGACCCCAGCCGGAGTTTGGATTTTAGCCTCCACTAATTGCATGGACTGGATCAACTGACAGTTGCAGACCCACGGATTTCTATGAAGAAGCAGGAAGTTGATGGAATCGGGGAGAGCCGGTAAGGTGGTCAGCCTGTTCTGGAATAACAGGAGATCCTGGAGCGCTTGCAAAGGTTGGAAGGCTTCCTGGTTGATAAAGAGGATTTTATTAATTGATAAGTCCAGCTTGGTCAAGGAAACCAAACCAAAAAAAGCATCCATGGGGAGATATTGGATCATGTTGGAGGAGACCACCAGCTCATCGAGCGTGTTTAAGTTCTCAAAGGCCCTTGGGGGGAGGTACGTGATTCGGTTCAGGGCAAGGCAGAGTTTCTTGAGTTTCGGCATCTCCATGAACCACGTCCCCCTCAAAACGTCCAAGCTGTTGTTGGTTAGGATCAACTCTTCAAGATACAGAAGACCCGAGAAAGCCAGGGGCTCAGTTGTACAACTCAGCAGCTGGTTGTTGCTGAGATCCAGAACCTTCAGGGGGTTGACGTAAGGTGTGAAAAAAGTGAAGTCAGCCAAGGAGGAGACGAGGAATCCGGTGATTGACAAGAAATAAAGGTTGGTGAAATTACTGAAGGACAGAGGAGGTATCTCGCTAAGGTTTCCTTGCTGTAGAAGGATCTGCTGGGTGGAACTTGGCAAAGCGATTAAAACTGGAAACAGCGAAGAGGGAAAACAGGAAATGCTTAGAATGAAAATAACAAGTCGGTTATCGATGTTTTGATTTCTGAAAATATCTGGGGAGGGATCTGGCAGTCATGGCAACGGGGCTTTTCTTTTTTGGTTGGACAGCCATCTGTCTGAAATGGTACGGGGTTTCCTGCCTGAGCAGGGGCTTGGTCTAAAAGACCCCCAAGGTCCTTTCCAACTTATTATTATTTTCATATACCTTCAAGGTCCCTTCCAACTCCGTTATTCTATTATTTTGTTAATCAACAGTAAATGAGTTTAGCAAGGGAGGTGAGTTCAAATTGTTGCTTGCACGTGTTTAACTGGGCTTAGGAGTCCATTCCTAGATGCTGCTAACCAGAAACTCTTACATATCTACTACCATGATAATAGCCTGTAAGTTATGATAGCAGTATTCCAGTATCTGAGGGGCTGCCACAAGGCAGAAGGGGTCAGGTTGTTCACCAAAGCACCAGAGGGAAGGACAAAAAACAATGGTTGGAAACTGATCAAGGAGAGAAGCAACCTGGATTTAAGGAGAAACTTCCTGACAGTGAGGACAATCAACCAGTGGAACAGCTTGCCCCCAGAAATCGTGGGCGCTCCATCACTGGAGATTTTTAAGAAAAGACTAGACAATCACCTGTCCGAGATGGTGTAGGTTCTCCTGCTTGAGCAGGGGGCTGGACTAGAAGACCTCCAGGGTCCCTTCCAGCTCTATTCTATTCTAAATTTTATCTGTTGATGGAAATAACAGGAGGAGAAAGCAACAGCTAAAAGCACTGAAGATATTCACCATCACTGATTGAAGACACATCCTCGCATGCGACCGTAGATACGGAGCACAGCTGGCAAATGGGCGGGCAAGGAAGAACGGTCCCCAAATCAAGGAACAACACAGCCACAAATCCTGTGATCCCTGCCAAATTCAAACACAAAAAGTCCACCCTCTCTCTTGGAATGTCATCAGCTCCCTGTTCCCAAGACCCCCAGACCAGAATGCAACAAATAAGGATGTCACTTGCCATTCCTTTGCAGAGCTCTCTTGACCACGTCCATGAGGGTTATCAAGGTTTGCCGGACGAAGGACAGCTGTCAATCGTCCCACTTTTTTTTCTGGTCGGTGGCTTACTCACCCAGAGGAGCAGAGCTGAAAGTTTTGCTGAATAAAATACTCAAAAGATCACGGAGCTTGTTTTGGAGAAGAGACACTGAATTCAGTGGCATTTAAGGAGGACTCAAAGAATCTGTACTGCTGTTTGGCAAACTCTGGTTTACTGAACAAACCACAGTGCCTAAATTCACACCACATCACAAACCCAACATTTTTTTAAAAAATCACACACCCTCTTGGATTAAAAGACCTCCGTTGAGTTATGCATAGGGTTACTTACGTAACTGAATCACTAAGCATACATTTCCCCGAAGATTTGCAACATGGATACAAGGATCCTACTAAACTGTGTGGCCGTTATTTTATTTTAGGGTGAGGAAGGAATTAAAACCCAGCCAGTTTACATTATGCATTCTTTGCTATTTTTATTCAGCTGAAAAGAGCTGTGGTCTTGCGGAGGTTTCAAAATAAACGATACACTTTTAACAGCCAGGTCTTCGTTACAGAAACATGCAGATGGAAGGGATCAAGGATCATGCGCATCAAACATTCACTTGATCAATACATGTGATTAAACTATCAAGGCGATGAATTAGCTTGTTTCCTGAGCTCACTGCAAAGCAAATTTCGATCCCTGGCGTCACAGTTAGGACAGAGAATTGGTCCGTATTATATCGGCAAAGTGTATTTTGGTGAACGAGACGTGCTAATCACTCTGAACCACAATTGAAATCATTATCAAACAAAATCAAATTACCTACCAACTTTTATCATTAGGATTTCACCAAAGGTGCTGTAACAGGAGCTCAGAATGGGGGCCAACAATATTGTGCATGCATGCATTGAAACATCAACACACCTAAAATGAGGGGAAGCCTGCCCATCCTTTTCCCCCTCCAAGAAGCTCCCACTGCCGTTGGCAAGTTGGATAAATAACCATCCTAAAAATTCACTAATGCAAGGAGAAGGCCGTTCTACCCTCTAACATAGTTTAATTATTTGTCCTCATGGCAGCCTTCCCAACCTGGTGAATCCAGCTTTGGGACTTCCGATCCCTTGGTCCAACAGCTGGGAAGACTGTGAGGCTTCCCCTGAAGTGCCAAGTTGAGGGAAGGCTAATCTCCATTGGAGTGAGCCCAACTTCAGTTCCCGTTCTCCAGATAACGTTGAAAAGAGGCACACAGTGGGGTGGGATTTTCCCAGAGGGAAATGGGCCAATGGGTTCTCACTAAAGGTGCATATCGGGGTGCTGAGCGCCACCCCTCCTCACCTTCAGAAGATAGCTTCAGAACATACCCAAGGTGTTCTAGAATGGCATTGTGAGTCATTGCCATGGATTCCTTCCCAAGTCTTGTCTTTGGATTTTGTGGAACCTTAAAGGAGATTGGTGTTCTAGTCGCGACCACCCAGCCAGTCCTCTTGGTTGTCTCCATTTTTGGAGCCATTGCGTTGAAGACCGCTGGGACCTACATGGATTTGGTGGCTGGTTGGAGAAAAGCCGAGCTCTGATGGGTCAACTTCCATCGCTCCCGGGTCCACCGGCCCCGATTCTCCACCACTTCGTGCAGAAGGTTGATGTACTTAGACTCGTTCATCGGCAACCTGCTGTCATCTTCGTATGAAGAGCGGGCGAAAGGAATTCTTGAGGGTGGGGATGTGTTGGCTTTCCGGACGTTCCTGGATGGAGAGGACACTGGCTTTGAAAATTGTTTGGTTTTTAGCCCCGGGGTTAACTTGACCGCTTTGATATCAGTCTGAGCAGTCTGCATAAACCTTGGAGGAACCGCTTGGCTTAATCCTTTCCGAAGAGCCAACTCGGAAATATTGGCTGGTTCTCCTTCGAAGTCTAATTTTGTTCTCTCATTGTGGGCTTGGTTAGTCTTGCTAGTATGCGAATTGTATTGGCTTTGTAGTCCTTTGTCCAGTTCCATTTCCCCTACATCTGTCACCTTAGCAATAGTTTCTGGATTTGATTCTTCATCAAATGGAGGCTCCGTTTCATTGTCTAACTCAGGCTCACGTTGTTGGCCACCAAGGCACAAAAGATCCCCCTTTCTAGGAGACAGATGTAGCCACTCCTGATCAAATTCTGGTTTCTCCCCTTCCAACACCTTGCCACAGTGAAGAGGGGAGAGCAAAAACTGTGCCATGAAAGATTCCCTGACGCTTAACCCATCGGATCCTTGACCCCCAACCTTCCTTTCGAAGGGCCATGTCAACGACCGCTTCAACGCACGGCCCTCATTCTTTGAAGTCACATCCTTTTGGGGTTTGACCTCAGTCTGTTCTTCAGGGGATGTAGTCACACTTAAATACAGGAAGGGTTCAGGAGGGACCATGTTTTCCTTTTCAAGATGGGTAGACTCTCCATTATCTTGGAGTATTCGGTCAGAGGCTTCAGAAGAAACTTTAGTCTCTGAAGTATCTTGACCTACTACTTCTACCACAACTGTGTTTGCCTTGACGTGGCCCTGAGACTCTACTTCCTCCAGCTTCTGATAATTCCACAGTCCTGAAAAAGGACGCAAGTCTTCATTTTCAATATGCGTTCTGTCACTCTGGGACCGGAAGGGCATTATTGATTGTTCTTGCTTTGCATCCGTCAACTTTTGCTGTCGCTGGTAGAATTCTTTTCTCAGTAAAATGGCTGAGGCAGACTTGGCGCGGATTTTCAACATTCGGTTCCCCAAAGCTGCAGTCCTCTCTTCCTTTTCATTCTCTCCAGCTGAGAGTTGAGGTTCTACAGAATCAATCTGAGTTGTCGTGGGGGAGGGTTCCACGGCTTCCTGGCTTGGCCGGATCCGTTTATTGGCGTATCTCACCATCCACATCCCAAACAGCAGCAAGAGAAAGGAAATAAATACTGCCAAAAAAAAAAGGAAGGAAAGCCAATTAACTCAAAAATAAATCATGTACCCATTCTGAAATGAAGCATTCAATGGCAAAAATTGAAGCAGGAAGAGGCACAGAATATTCTGATCGGGTGCCTAAGACACAAGGGCAAGTTTTAAAAATGGTGAACGCTAAAATCCAAAGAGGTTGTAGTTTAAAATAGAATGGCATTGGGTATATGTCCAAGGAAAATGTATTAGAAAGATAGATAGATAGATAGATAGATAGATAGATAGATAGATAGATAGATAGATAGATAGATAGATAGATAGATAGATAGATAGATAGATAGATAGATAGATAGATAGATAGATAGATAGATGATAGATAGATAGATAGATGATAGATAGATAGATAGATAGATAGATAGATAGATAGATAGATAGATAGATAGATAGATAGATAGATAGATAGATAGATAGATAGATAGATATAATTGTAGATGTAGATATAGATACAGATATATAGATATACATATCCTTTAGCTGCTAGAACATTCTAATAATTTGGTCTAAGTTGATACAACAGACTTAATGATACCAATAAAGGAGAATATTTGTAGCTCAGGGCTGAAATGAGGGGTCCTTGGTGCTCTCTGAGCTTGGTAGTTTTCTTGCAGACGTTTCAATTACCTAAACTAGTTTAGGAGATGACCAGGTTGAGTTCATAAGTCACAGGTCGCGCCCACAAGAGATCTAAGTTCAGCCCACTTTGAATGCCTCTCTTATCTCCTGCTCATTTCCCTTGACCGCCAGTTGACCAGATTCTGGCAGAGAGCTTAAGCTTGCAATAAATCTTTATACTTATTTGAACTGCCCGAATCTCCTGATTTCCCTGGACATCAACAGTACTCAGACTAGCGCTGATGATGTTACCTAGTTTGGGTAATGAAACGTCTGCAAGAAAACAGCCAAGCTCAGAGAGCACCAAGGAGCCCACAGTCCTCCCTCCTCCTCCTCCTCCTCCTCCTCCTGCTCCTCCCCTTTCCCCTCCACCCATTCCCTTCTAGCATGGATGATGTTACCTAGTTTGGGTAATGAAACGTCTGCAAGAAAAGAACCAAGCTCAGAGAGCACCAAGGAGGCCTCAGACCCGATGATTTACCAGGGCTAAAATGGACTTGATCCTGAGTCTTCTCAGCCCTTAGTCACCACCTTAACCTCCTATAGTAAAGTAGCATCAGGAATAGTTGGAAACTCACTAACAGGAATACTGAGAAGTACCTAAACAAGCCAGCAAAGCTGGCAGTCCAGTTTGATAGAAGCTGTTCCCCAAAGTTGTTTGCAGGGATTCTGGTGTGCAGTTGAAGTTGGAGATGTTCCAGACTTGGATCCCTTTCATGCTTGGTGGACTGTGACATATGACAGAAGTAGCATCTTGGAGCAGTGACATGTTGTACAGCTCTGTAAAAAAAAAAAAACACCACAATATCCCCAAGCAGGGCATTAGGTTGTTGAAGACCATGATACATTGGCTGAGTTTGCACATTGTACTAACACCATGGTTTGCTGACCAAGCCACCATTGGCAGGGCTCACTCCATAGTTGTGATGTCAGGCATGAAGGAACAGGATCATACATTTAGTTCCAGTTAAGATTTATTGCTTAAGCCTACATACAAGAATCTAGTCAACTAACTTTCAGCACTAAATTGGCACTACATAAGAGTTAATGGAATTCAAGAGGGGCTGGACTTAAACCATTTATGAGAATGTAATGACTCCAAGTTGATTCCTCTCTTGACTCTTGACTCTTGACTCTACTCTTCTCCCACATCCGGTTCATGAAACATCTATGGAGATTCTCAGTCATCCAGGTCATGGTTGTCCCAAAGGTGCTTTTTCAAAAAGGCAACTGGACTTTGTTTTTCCTTGAAGACGTCGTGCTTCTCATCCAAGAAGCTTCTTCAGTTCTGACCGAGTGAAGTGAAGTGAAGAAGCTTCTTGGATGAGAAGCGAAACATCTTCAAGAAAAAACAAAGTCCAATTTGCCTTTCGTAAAAGCACCTTTGGGACGGTTCATGAAACCTAACAGCATTCTTTCAGTGGAACGTTAAGGTTATATCTGGGGCAGACAAATCAGTAGCTTATTCTATAATCTTGGGGTTTTTTTCCTTATTAAAAAGCCGACATTTCCCAGCGTCGCACCTTGAAGAAATAACACAGAATCCTGATGTTCACAGAGACAGTTCCATGGGTTTCCTCCGAGTTTCATCGCCGGCAGCCTTCCCATCCCATCAAACACATTTCTTGTTAAGCTGGTTAAATTATTGCCGGAAAGGTCGAGGAACGTGAGTTTGGATAAGCTTCTGAAGCTCCGGCTGGCAATTTCGTAGATCTTATTGCTGGCTACATTCAGGGTGGTAAGGTTGGAGAAGCCAGAGAACGTCTCAGGTCCAATCTGGGTCATGAGGTTCTGGGCCACTGTGAAGTTCTCTAGTAGCCCTGGTTTGGAGAGCCAAGCTGCTGTCACATAAGTTAGGCTGTTCTGATAGAGACTAAGTTTAGTGAGGCCTTGGAAAGGACGAAACGCACCGGGTTCAATTTTGCTGATGCCACTGTTAGCTAAAGCAAGGCTGGTGACAGAGGACAAAGTTGGACTCTTGAAGACGGTGGAGTTGAGAACCCCCAGGTTGGTTACCACAAAGAGAATGGATGTGAGGCCCGTGGGGAAGTCTGGAAGAGAAATATTTAACAGATTTTTTCCAAGGCAATTTTATAAGCAATTTATGTTGCCTACAACATGGTTGAGTATTCTACCCCAATCCTATTATGTCCCAAAGGTCATATCCTGCTTCCCTGGGGCTGTGGCTGATGACTGTTGGACTTTTTTGGTGTGAGGGATTGTTGATTCTAGGGATCTTTGTCTTTCTAATCCCATCAGCTTCCTGATTCCAATCTTTCTGACAAGATTATCACATCTGCATTTCTGCAGACCTGGTTTCTGTTTGAGGCAGAGAGACTTGGGTGTGTGTGTGTGTTGGTTTCTGCCTCTAAAATCCTTTGGGGAAATATATTCTGCCTTTGGGGAAATATACTCTGCCTTTTTAATATTTCCCAAAATATTAATTTCTCTGGATTCTTCCCACATCATCTTTGGAAGAGGTCTCACCATTTGGGATGGAAGAGCAGAAATATTCTTTCTCCAGGACACACTGCAACCTAGACAGCCCAAAGGAAGTCCAAAGCCAAGTGAATCCAAGGATCCCTAAGAAAACAAGGGAGAGGCTGGACGGTGTCTGAACACAAAACAGTACCAAAACAATGTTCAATTCAGCAAATGGCACCGACGTAAAACTGATCCACAATGCATCTGGTCATTCAGGATAAAAACCAATGCTTTTGAAAAAGCACCTGAAGACTTGTAAAATAGAAAAAAGGTCTTTGTTTAATTGCAGGAATGCCTTATTAATGTTAACAAAACCCTTTCGGTTTTAACAGTTGCGGTGCTTTTGTTGGTCAGTCTGAATTCTCTTATCAAGGAGAAAGAGTATGTGTCGAATAGTTTAGCCAACCGTATCTCTCCCCCAGAGGATATCCCTTTGTTCCTAACAGTTTCTTATTTTCTTCCTTCGAAAGAGAGATAGCAGTTCTTAAAGGGCGTAAAGCAATCAGTTAATGGGCCAGACGCTCGATCTTCACTGACCAATATATTCGAGGACAAGAGAAACGATCCTTTTGCATTTCATAAGGGGAGAAGGTCTATTTCTACAAATACACATAGCTTCTTTTATCCAACACTTTTAAGGTTTGCCATTTAACTGAGATTTATAAGGAATGGTTCTTGGAATCAAGCTGATCCAACAGTTCCTGAAAGACCGGGGGGGGGGATTTATCTTTCCAATTGAACTAACTTTCTGAATCAGATTGATTTGGTTAGTAGTTGATTCAAGTTAAGGGGTCTAATAGAATCGTTTGATGTTCCTTCCCAGAGGGAAGGACGAGAAACAATGGTTGGAAGCTGATCAAAGAGAAAAGCAACCTGGAATTAAGGAAAAACTTACTGACAGTGAGGACAATTAACCAGTGGAACAGCTTGCCTCCAGAAATCGTGGGCATCACTGGAAGTTTTTAAAAAGAGACTGGACAATCACCTATTCTATTCTATTCTATTCTATTCTACTCTACTCTACTCTACTCTACTCTACTCTACTCTACTCTACTCTACTCTACTCTACTCTACTCTACTCTACTCTATATACTCTATTCCACTCCATTCCTTCTATTCTATTCTATTCTATTCTATTCTATTCTATTCTATTCTATTCTATTCTATTCTATTCTATTCTATTCTATTCTATTCTATTCTATTCTATTCTATTCTATTCTATTCTATTCTAAATGGAGCTGATGGCGATGATCTGATCCCTCCTCCAGACTGGATGTTATATAGGGCTTCCTGCTTAAGCAGGGGATTGGACTAGAAGACCTCCAAGGTCCCTTCCAACTCTTGTTATTCTGTCTGAACAGAATGCTTCACCTCTGAGCCAATCCCCCCACACACACACACACACAGTGAAAGCAAGACAGGACCACTTACATTTCATCTTGGCCAACTTCTCCTTACCAAGCAAATTTGTGTACCGTCTTCTTTCTCAAAGCATTAAGGAGCTTTTACAAGAATAGCAGGCGCCAATCCTTCATAAAACCTCCCAGATTGTGCCTGAAGCTCCTTTCAGGACCGAAACAAGTTGAAACCTGCTGCGTGTTGAGTTCCTCACTTCCATGGGGGTCTTCTCCATCTGTCCATGTGGCTGCACGAATGGGCAACCTGAGTTGTATCTCCATAGCATCACCATGGAGTTTCCCCATTAGCAGTAAATAAGTTAACCATTTCACCCAAGAATGCTGCTTCTGTTTCCTTGGCTATCTCCTGGCTTAACTAGTTACAGCTCTGGAATTATCCATCGTAAAAAATATTGGCTTTAGGGATAGATAACCCCCTTTTCTATAAAATGTATTCTTTGCTTAGCTCAATTTCAACCCTTTTTTTTTTTTTTGCAGTTAGGATTCATTCAAGGAAGAATCCGTTTATTTCACGCATTTCGACTAAAGTTGTGCATTTATGCTGTTACGCTTTATGGACATTAAAGTTTTGCTTAATGTCCGGATAGTCAATAGGTAATGGAACAGCGGATTGAAAGTAACAACGAAATTAAAAGGGACAAATGCAGGACTGCTGAATGTCCCATGACAGAGGAGAGGCTAAATGCCTGGTCAAAAATACAGCATGTGGAATAATGCATTTAAATTTCAGAAAGGCAAGTTATACTTAAACTTTAAGCAAAAAAAATAAAACAAAAATAAAACAGTAGTTCAGTAAGGGGACCTATTACTCAACGAAATGATGGGCTCCACTTTATTAGAAGCCCTAGTGGTGCAGTGGTTAGAATACAGCATTGAAAGCTAACTCTGCCCACAGTCAGCAGTTTGATCCTGACCGGCTCAAGGTTGACTCAGCCTTCCACCCTTCCAAGGTGGGTAAAATGAGGGCCCAGATTGTTGGGGGGCAAGATGCTGATTCTGTAAACTGCTTACGAGAGTGCTGTAAAGCACTATGGGGCAGTATATACTGTAAGTCTAAGTCCTATTGCTATTTATTAGATGTGTTAGATCAGAAACCAGACACTTCAAGTGCTTTAATTTAATTTCCTGGGCTAAACATGAATGGACTCGGTGCTCTGAAATGACCTGTCCTTCTATCGTTCACTTCTTCTGTTAAAAGTAATGGTCAGGTCAGGTGGTTGTTTTTCAAAATGGGCTTTCAATTCCTGTTTTAAAAAGTGTGTTAAACCTTTCCTTTCCTCTAGAAGGATGCTTATAATATTCACGTAAACTAAACACAGAGTTGGATCGGAGGTTTGCCAGGATATTATACAGTCAGTTGGCCGTCACATGGGTTGTGTATTTTCACTGCGGTGTCTCTCCAGCGTTAAGGTGAAAGGAAAAACTTTCCACTAGCGTGCCTTTTCACGTTAGAACACTTCCGCTATTCCCTCCAGCAGAAGCAGCTCTCTTTTTCACTTGCCCTGGCCTCCAGAAATTAATTTTACACGGAAGACTCAGTTTATGTGTTTAAGGTACATTCACATTTTGCATTTGCCTCACAACTGGGTTTGCACAGGTTGAGCTAGCTGCGAACAGCAGCCGCATGTGAAGACACGGTAAGGTTGGTTACGGTGAACCTTGGTTTTCTTGTGGCTTTACCCAGCTGTGAACTCAAGCTAGTCGGCTTCTTTTCAACTAGCCTAGTAACCAGGTTTTGTGTACATTCAGTCTGTTTGCAAAGGGCATCAGCAAAGAAAGAAAACCGCTTCCCCAAAGTTTACTTTCAACTGATGTTTACCTGTCAACTTAGGGTGGCATTGCCACAAATGGAGGAACTGTGGACCCAATCGCCGGTTTGTCTGTTAAATTGGTTAAATTTATTTGCCACCTATCTCGCTGTGGGGCTGCTCTAGGTTAGCAGTTGATAAGTCTTATTGGAAAGTGGCTTTCGGTCTCAAGTCTGAACTGTGGTGGCTTAGAATTTATTTCACAGATCACTTTTGTCTACTAAAAGGAAGCCCAGATGAAGATTTGTTTCCATGGGAGAAAGGTCTACTTCTTGTCTTGGCCCAAACGATTATTGCTTTGTTAGACAAAGATGAGCAACCTGCCACTCGCAAGACCTATTTTGCGGTGGTTTTGCAAACACTTGAGTTAGGAAGCACCCGAGAATGGTAGCATTCACCCTAAAATGGGCTTAGTCAAATTAAGCCGGGAGGTTAAATGATAGGATGAACAGTTTGAAGGTGGGCACTCCTGAAACCAGAGCTGTGTGGAACAAGAACCCCCTAAGCGGGGCGTTAGGAGTTGGAAAGAATTTGTGGGCATTAAAAAAACTTTCCCTCCTCTGGAAAGCTGCAAGCAAAGATCATCAAAAACTGTTCAACCGCTCATAAAAGGGTTCGTTTCGTTTGCTTTCTTTATAGCAGAAGTATCTTTCCCAGCTTGCTGCAGGCAGACATTAATCCCACTAGTCAAAAATCTCAACCTGTGGTCCCTAACCCACAATGTCGCCACAGAGGGTCCGCGAAGGCTTGAAAAAAATGTTATGATTTAAATCTCAAGTTAAGTCTTGGAGGTCTGTGGCCGCAAATGGCATTTAAACGGGGTTCGTGGTGAAGAAAATGTTGAAGACCACTGACTTATAGGTAACTCACCCCTGTGGGCCAAAATGAAAAGTCTTCCACGTGCAACATCTTTTAAAACCTCTGGCATCAAAGTTGTACCTCGGTGGCAGTTTCTATAGGAGCTTCAGGAACTAACTAGCCCATGACATGCAGGAAAATAACAAAGCACATCTTTAAAGCCTCATGCATATGTTGGCACATGCTTAACCAGATACACACAGACACACAAATAAAATGCATGGGGTAACAAAAAAATAGGATGATGATCTTTATTTCAGTGCTTCCATAAAATAAATATGTCGTATATCAAACAGTGAGAAAAATCAAGCATGAAAAGCATGTAACCAAATAATAATAATAATAATAATAATATTGCTCACAACCACATTGAATACTCTTGAATATTTTAGAAACGAACCCTTATTTACAAGGTAATCGACTATCAAACAAAATGTACAATCTATTTAAAACAAAAGGCCGAGGGAAGGGAACCAACCAAATGGCAACCACGGAAGACCATTCTGATTTGTCCTCCCCCCACCCCTTTCCTAGCTTAGAGTTAAATACGCCGTTTCTCGCCTCGCTCTATACGAAAGTCACTTTCTATCCCATTATTATTTTTCCAGGAGCATAAATAATGACGCAAGGGTGTGTGTTTCATCTCTCTCGTTCTTCTCTAGTGTTAGAAAAAGAGCGTTTTTGCACGACTCAAAAGAGGTCTTCAAGTAACATTTCAAGTAGAAGTTTTTAACATGTGCAAACCAAAATGTCAGGGAAAAAAAACGTCCAAGCGGTAAAAGTCTCAAAAACGAAAAAAAAAAAAAAAGGTTTGGGGAACCTGATAAAAGGATGAAAGCTACCGAATTTTTATCATGCCTTCCAGGCGGAGGGAATCGGGGGGAGGGGGGGGAAAGGAAGAGACATTTTAAAACATATCATCATCAAAGCTTCTTGCATGATTCCCAGTTGTGAAAAGGGTTGATTTGGGGTTTTTTTGCTTTTTTCTTTTTTTTTAAAGGTGAAAGCACACACAGGTTTAAAGGTTTCAACTCGAGATTTAATATTTCAAGATGAAAGGGGAGAGGAAGGGGGGGGGGAAACCAAACCCCCAAAGCCGCTTTTGAGCTTTCAAACCAAACACAAAAATTGTTTTAAAACTTGCTAGTCCTAGGGAAGTCAGTTGGCTTTTGTAGGTAACTTGTCTAATTGCATCCCCTCCCAAATTAAAAAGAGTTCCCGCAGAAAACTTAAAAAGAGAAAACACTCCCCTCGTAAGAGCATGCCGCTCATCCAGCAAAGGACAGACAGACAGACAGGACAGGACAGAAGTAGCATTACAGTTTTCAGGACATGATTATTATTATTTTTTTTATAAAAAAAAAAAAAAGCATCGGAATACCGGTGATAACTGAGTGCACCATTCAACGGAGGAGTTTTAACGTGCTCGGAGTGAAAAACATCCCACTATTCCTAGGGTCTGCCTTTATTTAAAAAGACCAAACAAGGAAACAAAAAAAGAAGGGCCAGAGGGAAGATGAGGTTATGAAAATCCCAGGGTTTGTTTCGTGTTTTTTTTTGCCATGTCAAGTTTCAAATGAGCTAATCCAGCTGCTAGCACCTATCTGCTTCTTCATGATTGTGTTGCCCAAAGGTTCGCAAGCCATCGCCATGTTTGCATATGTCCTCTTGTTTCCATTAAATAAATAAAAAAAAAAGACTTGATTTGACATCTCTCAGTGCGTTGTGATCAAGAAACTGATACTGTAGGTAAACGGAGCCGAGGGTGGGTAGCGTGGTAGGCCGGGCTTTCCTTTCCCCACACACACACATACACCCTCCAGAAATAAGAGCCTGGCTTAACATTGGCAGTAAAATGCGGTACGTTAGGTTGTGATGTGAGATCCTTAGAGGAGTCCAGAAGGAAAAAAAGTCACTTTTTTCCCCTAAAGGGTTCTTCTGAAAACAAAAAAACATCCCGTCTCCGTTGCCCGGTTCTTCTTTCTTTTCCCTCTTAGAACTGCAGCTTTGCCAACTTTTTTTTTTGCAGGAGTGTAGGATCGGAAGGAAGGAAGGAAGGAAGGAAGGAAGGAAGGAAGGAAGGAAGGAAGGAAGGAAGGAAGGAAGGAAGGAAGGAAGGAAGGAAGGAAGGAAGGAAGGAAGGAAGGAAGGAAGGAAGGAAGGAGAGGATTCCCAACTGGTACCAATGAAGAGCTTCAAGTAAAAAAAAAAAACAACAAACCAAAAATAACCCCAGTAAATCCCCAGCTTCGGGTCTCGCCACGGGCACTTTCCTCTCGTGAAAAGCGACTTTAGCCAGGGGTGTAACAGCCGGTTTTTTGTGTTTTTTTTTTTAAGCATTCAAACCGAACCAGTTGCGTCCCGAAAAAAGAAGATCGAAGTCGTTCCGTCACACCGTCCTTGCATCGTTTTAGAAGCTGCTTTCTTGCTTTCTTTCTTTTTAAAAAAAGGGGGTTTATGGTTCCGCTCGTTTATGATACCCCGACGGTGAAACCTAGCCCAGTCTCTCGCCAAAGCCGAGTGTCATTTGCGATTCTGGGTCTTCTTTGGCACGGCGGGCCGCTTGGGTTGCCACAAGTGGTTGTGAATTGTCAGAGCGTCTACGCTGACCGACATGGTTTTGGCCGGGATCAGGTTAAACTGCTTTCTGTCCGAGCTGTACTTGTACAGCTTGTCGATCATCTTCTTGGCGATGCTCTTTGGGCCCGTCCCGATCAGCTTGGAGATCTCTTCGCTGTCGGGATAGTAGCAGTAAAGTGCTCTGAACTGGCAGCCGGCATCGCGGAATAAAATGATGTAGTGGTTGGCTTCGCTCTTTTCGAGCTCCTGCGGGCGGAAAGAGGAGATTGAGGGCTGGGAAAAGCGAAGGGTTCAAGGGGCCCTTGGCTGGGTTGGTAACGAAGAGGGCAAACCTCACGGCCTGCTGTTGAGGATGATGTTACCTAGTTGGGTCATGAGAGGTCTGCAAGGAAACCACCAAGCTCAGAGAGCACCAAGGACCCCACAGTCCTCCTCCTCCTCCTCTTCCTCCTCCTCCACTCAACAGACCCCATTCCCTTCTAGCACTGATGATGTTGCCTAGTTGGGTCAGGAGAGGTCTGCAAGGAAACTACCAAACTAAGAGAGCATCAAGGACCCCAGTCCTCCTCCTCCTCTTCTCCTCCTCCTCTCCACACACCCAACTCCCTACTAGCACTGATGATGTTACCTAGTTGGGTCATGAGAGGTCTGCAAGGAAACCACCAAGCTCAGAGAGCACCAAGGACCCCACCGTCCTGGTCCTCCTCTTCCCCTTCTCCTCCTCCTCTCCACACACCCAACTCCCTTCTAGCACTGTTACCTAGTTGAGCAACAAAATGTCTGCCAGCAAGCAACCAAACTCAAGAGAGCACCAAGGACTCCACAGTTCAATCCTAAGGTACAAATATTCTCCGCTATTGGTATTCTAGGAATTTACACCACTGTGAACAGCATGCAGACCTAAGAGGTGGGCCAGGAGCTTAAAGCCAGGCTTCCAAAAGGGCAGCCTTGTAACCGGACAATTTTCATCTGGACGGAGCCCCACAGACGCTACATGAGTTTGAACTATGATTTCTTGAATTCATCACAACGGGAAAGGCTGGAAAACATTACGCTAAGCCATCACTCCTATTGTTTCGCTTCATGCATCCTGGGCAGAAGCTTGGGGAGAAGTTTGTCCAGCACTTTCCCCCCCCCCCCAAGAAAACTGGGAGCCAATCTAGTCTCCTTTAACAGATGACGACCAGTTAACAGATGACCAATTAACAGATGCCCTTACAGACTCCGCAGACAGACTCACCTCCAGGATGGAATTCTTGTGAGGCTCGTTCACTTTTCCAGCAAGGCAGCAGTGGGAGATGGCGTTGTGAATGATGGGCTTGTTGGATTTGCTACTGGGCTCCTTAAAGAGCTTCGGGCCTGGAAAGAGAGAGTTTTGTTAAGCAGGGGAAGCGTCCCTTGCCATCGAATCAAAAACCTTTAATAGCTCCGCCCACTTGTCCACCTTGCCCTTCGGTTTCAAAACAGGTGGCGAACTTGAAATCTCCCACTCAACAAGGACGTCGTTTCTCTTTTGGCGAGGGATTGTCATGGTCGACTCGCCACGCAGCCTGTTGTTCGCAACCGGACAACGACAACAGGAGGGGGAAGAGGGAAGGGAATGTGAGAGAAACGCTGGAAACTTCCAACTCCAAAGTCATCCTTTCCGGGAACGCCATCCAAGGCGGACAGATCATCCTCAAAACGACCCGGGTGCAACCGATTGGTGGGCAAAAGACAATGGGAGGACCAGGGGGAGGGGAAAAGGGGAATTTATCTTATGCTTTTGGTGCACAAAATGTTAGAACTGGCCTTTCCACTTCTGTACCCACGTGGCTTTTCAGTATACTCTTGGGAGGGGGAAAAAACCAAAAAGTCTCAGGAGTTTGGGACGGTTGACACGGATCAACTTTGGAGGCCGTACAGAAACTGCTGGGATAGATCCACTCGCCTGTATATTCTGCCACGGAGGCAATTGAGGAGGCGGTCGACGTGTTCTCCCAATCGCGCTCCATGTTTCGGCTTGGGTTCCTGCTCAAGATGGGCAAGGATTCCATGGACTCCACTCTGCCAGAAGAAAGACAATCCCACAGTCCGCATGTTTTCAATAAATAGTATTATTGGTGGCTCAGGGATGAAGAAAGGGGTCCTTGGTTGTTTTCCTGAAGACGTTTCATGATCCAAACTAGGCATCATCATCAGTGCCGTTACCTAGTTTGGTAATGAAACGAGCCAGCGCAGAGCTACGGTTTGTAAACAGGGAGCGAGTCACACTCGCTGGCACTGATGAGGTTACCTAGTTGGGTCAGGAAAGATCTGAAAGAAAACAACCAAGCTTGGAGAGCACCGTGGACCACCCACCCCCCATATATTTTCACCTGGACCATCTCCAGTCCAAGAAAAAGAAAAACCTGCCACCTAAGTTAAGCTGCTTTCACTTCCTTCATTGCCAAAAAGATAATAAATAAATAAATAAATGAGCTGGATGGAAATACTCTGTTCTAGATTTTTTTTTGAAAGGTAGCTGAAAAAAAAAATCTTTCTACAGAGGAGTTAGCAGAAGGCCCATACATTTCCTGATGGTTATTTTTCAAACGTACAGAGCGCCTTTGTCTTACAACAGCTCGTTTAGTGACCGTTCGACGTTACAATGGCGCTGGAAAAAGAATTTATGACCATTTCTCACAGTGACAACCACTGCAGCATCCCTGTGGCCACACGATCAAAATTCAGCCACTTAGCAACCGGCGTGTATTTATGACGGGTTGCGGTGTCCTTTTGATCCCCTTTTGCGGTCTTCCAACGATCAAAACCAAGGGAGATTTCACTTAACAACCGTGTTCCTCCCTTAACAGCTACAGCGACTCACTTAGCAATTGTGGCCAGGAAGGTCGTCGTAAAACGGGGCAAAAATTCATGAAACAAATGTCTTGCTTAGCCACAGAGATCTGAGGCTCAATTGTGGCTGTAAGCCGAGGACTCGCTGTTCTTCTAAAGGGGAAAGGTAGTTATCCATCCGTTGACATTCTTGGATCACGGTCAAACAAGGCAGAAAAAGGGAAATATCCCTCTTTCATTCCCAAATTGTCTTGTTGAGGGGCGCTCCTACCTTTGGGAAGGGGTGCCCCCCGAATGGATGCTCTCGGGCTCGGTTGTCGCTGCCGATGCCAGGGACAAGCTGGACCCCGACTGGGCGCTGCTCAGGTTATCAGCTGACCGGAAGAAGAAAGGAGAGAGGTTGTAAGTACAGCGAAACAATTGGGAGCATCCTCGGATCCACCCCAGGCCAAAAGCGGGGCTGTGCCTTACGGGTAGAGGAACACTTGGTCCCCGAATCGCTGTAGGATTCCTCCCGGTGGACCGATTTGGGCCGCGGCTTCTTCGCTTTAGCCCTGGGCTTGCCCAAACCCTGCTCTTCCAAAATCTGCTGCTGCTTTCGCCGCAAATACTCTTGTTTGATGAGTTCCCG
This sequence comes from Azemiops feae, assembly GCA_023970755.1. NCBI lineage: Eukaryota > Metazoa > Chordata > Lepidosauria > Squamata > Viperidae > Azemiops > Azemiops feae. The sequence goes on along the minus strand of JALGBA010004187.1, from coordinate 254,432 downwards.
GCGGGCTTTTTCCTCCTCCTTCCGCAGACGGTCTTCTTCGGCTTTGCGTCTGCCCCAAAAAAATATAAGGAGGGATTCCAGACTCTCAAAAGGAGGGAAGAGAGGAAGTCAAAGGAGATGGGGAAGTAGCCCCCAACCAGCTCCGCACTTCTTTCTCCTTCCTTACAGAAGGGGGAAAAAAAGATACTTACCGAGCTTCGTCCCTTTTTTGTTCAACTTCTGCCTCCAGCTGCTGTTTCCGAAGCCGGGTTTCTTCGGCCTTGCGCTGCTGTTTTAACAGAAAAGCGGCACGCTTCTTCGCCAGCTCATCTTCGGCTTTCTGTTCATCCTAGGAAAAAAAAAAAGAGGAATGTCCAAATATTGCCCAGATCGACACGGAGAAAATACACGGACAGTGGCTTTCCTAACCGTGCAATTGTCCTTTCGTCAGTTTACAATAAACTCCAGTAGTTAACTCTTGGGCTAGCTAGTAGATCTCCCAAGACCCTGATATTCCTTTTGCAATCTTTTATATTACTCTCAGAATCCCAAAGTTTTTAAACTCAACAATACAGCATTTTTAGTTGGGTCTTTGACTATCCCAGGTTCAACTAAGCAGATCTCTCCTGCACCTGGAAATTCCTAAGTCTGCAATTTTGACCTCTGTTTTGGAGAAAAATAAACAGGACACACAAGCACACACACACAGATGCATATATGTATGTTGGGGAGAAAAATAAACAGGACACACACACACATGCATATATGTATGTAATAAATCAACTAGCTCCTACTGGTCACATCAACCCCTCAATAAAACGTCTTCCCCATTTCCCTTTAATGATTGCACCCAAAATGATAGTAAAGCACTAGTTAATTACAAAAGTTTTAACACAGCCTTCTTTCAGCTGCGTCTCCCCAATCTGTGGTCTTCATCTTCCAGAGTTCTCTGCCCTGCCAATGTTGGCTGGGAAATTGTTAAGAATGAAAGATTAGGGAACACTTCCAATATACCGTGGTTTTCAGAAAGAGAAACGAGACCGTGTTCAAATTAGCTACATTTCCCCTTAAACAGTATCCTCCTAACGAAAACACTCTGGACTGTAATGTTACGTAGATACATCCTGAGCAAAAGTTTGCCACTGACTCCCTTGTGTAATTAAATGTGAGTCAACAGAAAGTTACAACTTCACTCCAAAACCATTTCCCCAAACACAAACACCTGCAAGGTTACAACTTCGCTCCGAAAACATTTCCCCCTCAAAAAAACAAAACACGCCAAACGACACAATGATGCCATTATTTTGCCAAATTAAAAAAAAATATATATCTATATCTGCTAACTTGCACTCCCGTCTCCAAGAGGCAGGCTAGGAACCTGGAATTATTCCAAGCGGTTTTTGATCTCGGAGGTCCTTACCTTGAAGAAGAACCCAACGCCTGGTTTCTGATCCGTTTCGTTCATCAAATCCGAAGAGCTGCCTTGGCTTCCCACTTCTTCGTCGGCAGCTTTTAAATCCGACAGGTCCACTTCGATGAGGCTACCTTTGCTCTTGGAAGCTTCTTCCACGCGGACGTTCTCCTTGCCCGAGACCTCGAAGCAAGCCAGGTGAAAGCCTTCCACGTTGCTGTTCACATCTCTGAGGGCTTCCGTGAGGATGTTGGTGTCTTTGGAAGAGGACAAAACCAACGGCCCTCTCTGATTATCGTCGCAGAGCCGGTAATTCTCAAAGGAAAGCTTCTCCTGAGGAGTGCTCGCTGGAGCCAGGTGATTTTCAAGAGCCGTCTCCATCTTGGGCGAATGGCTCGATGGGAACTGTCTCAAATGGGGCAAGGTGTCGACGCTGGGCGTCGGGGTCTTGATGCGAGGCGTGGTGTGGGGACGGTCCTTGGCCACTTTGAGTTCAGACGGCCTTCCCGAACGGGGACTCCGGCCTTGACCGAGCCTGGGTGGCTTGCGGAGATTATGGGTGCCAGTAGGGGAGAGGGGCTCCACAAAGTGGATGGGGGCTTTTATCTTTTGGTCCTGAGAGCCTCCTCCTCCTCCTCCTCGCGTTGAGGACATGGTTGGGGCCTTCATGAGAAGTTCTTGCTGCTGAGAGATCTTCAGGATGGCCTGCTGAAGGGTGCTGATGGTTTCGTTCAGCTTCTCGATGGAGAGGTCGCATTCGCCGAAGTCGGCCGATTCCATGTTCTCTTCCAGGAGAGCGGCGGAGATCATTTTGCTTTTCTCGATTTCGTGGATGGCTGGCTCTCTGGGAATGTTCTCCTCCACAAAGCCGACCGTTTCCTGAACCTTCCCCTTGGGAAGTTCGTCTTCGCCCGCTTCCTCTTTCGTAAGGAACGCCTCCGTTTTGGAAGTCAAGGCGTCCTCCTCCAGGCCTTCCCCGTTGTGGCCGGAGAACTCCTTGGCGAAGTGTTCCGGCTTCAGGGGTGGAGACATCTCCGACCCCTTGCCTTTCTTCACCACGTGCAAGAAGGCCGCCTTGCCTAGTTTTAGCCGCTGCCTGGCCGAGAGGGCCTCCATCTTCTTCTTCTGAGCCTCGATGGCTCTCCGCTTCTCCTCCAGCTGCATGTGCAGCTGGACCAGCTCAGAGGCCAAGACGTTCACGTTGTCTTTGCTCTGTCTGGTGGGACTCTGCTCCCTCTTCTGTTTCCAGGTGGTGAGCGGAGGCGGACAACACTCGGATCCATCCGGGGTGGTTTTCTGAGAGCTACTGGTGCTGGATTTGGTTTCGTAACTGTTCAGCCTTTGAAACTTCCTCTCGGCAAAGCTGGTCATCCGGGCGCTCCCGCTCGTCATGGAGACGCTGCTCAGCTGGGAGATTGTGCTCAGGCACGGGCTGGACCGCCCGCTGGCGTCGTCTTTATCTTCGTGTTCCTTGACCTTCATGTCTTCCTGAAGCTTGGCCGATTCCTCCTCTCCTATGTACTTGGCAACCAGAGGGTGGTCCTCGGCCACCATGTCTTGGTCAGCCTCCTCCATATCTAGGATGGACGAGTCGGAATCTTGCCGAACCATCGTCCACGAGGTCTCCGCGAGGTGGGAATTGGGGCTTCTGGGACAACCAAGGTTGGTGCCGCCGGACACGGCCTCCTCTGCTTTGGCAGCGTGCAGGAAGAACCCCGCCAAAGGCCGCTCTTGAGAGGAGGGCTCCACACTGCTGCTTGCTTGGGGACAAAAGGGCTCTATCCTGACATCGGAGTGTAGCAAGGGCTCGGCCAAGCTGGGACCCGCAACCACGGTTAGTTCAGAACTGGAAGCCACGCTGAAAGTCCTATTAAGGCTGTGATCGCCGTGACTGCTGTTGGTTTTCTTGCGGGCCAACGCCGCGGGCCCTTCGCTCAGCCTCTTGGCCACGTAACCTCTGGTTTTCCCTTCTCCGCATTCGTCCTCCTTATTGATGACCTGCTTCTCCTTGGCTGGCCGTAAAAGGGCGGGCATTAACGGTTCCAGGAAAAAGCTCTCCGGCTTATTTTCCGAAGCCTCGCTCGGCGATTTCTGAGTCCAGGCGGTGCCGACAAACCCCGGCGATCGAGCTGGCCCGCACTGAAGTTCCAGGCTGCCGTGGTTTGGGGTGGCGTCGGGCCGAATGATGGCGATCAGCTCTTCCTCGTCGTCCTCGATCTCCACGTTATTCAGCAAGCTTTTCCCGCTGCTTTTCAGGGGGGCAGAGGGGAGCTGCTGTTTCGGGGTGATGTTGACAATGTTGGAGGCCAGGCTGTCTTTGCTGATGGACCTGGCCAAGCTTATGCTGTCGCCAGAGCTGGGGTCTGCGTCGCCGCTCGCCGCGTGGTGAAGACCAAACGGTGTGGGTTGTGAAAGAGGCCTAAAGGAGACAACTGTTAGAAGTGTGCTTTGGGGAGAGGAGAAAATATATATATATCTACATCTATCTATCTCTATCTAAAGCTCTATAACTCGATATCTATCTATCTATCTATCTATCTATCTATCTATCTATCTATCTATCTATCTATCTATCTATCTATCTATCATCTCTATTTATCTTTTATCTATCTATATCTATATCATCTCTATATCTATCTATCTATCTATCTATCATCTTATATCTATCATCTATCTCTATTATCTATCCATCCATCCATCTCCTATCTATCCATCCATCTCCTATCTATCTATCTATCTATCTATCTATCTATCTATCTATCTATCTATCTATCTATCTATCTATCTATCTATCTATCTATCTATCATCTTATATCTATCATCTATCTCTATTATGTCCGTCTGTCCGTCTGTCCGTCTGTCCGTCTGTCCGTCTATCTAATCTATCTAATCTATCTATCTATCTATCTATCTATCTATCTATCTATCTATCTATCTATCTATCTATCTATCTATCTATCTATCTATCTATCTATCTAATCTATCTAATCTATCTATCATTTATTGATTAAATGTATTGGCCGCCCAGCTTACCACAGGGTAACTCTGGACGGCTTACAATATTTTAAAAAAAAGATAAAACTATTTAATCAAACAGAGTACAAATTAAAGGGAAAAAGAACACTATATCAGAGTTGACCAAGTCTGGACTAATAAAAATATACTTTTGATGTCTACAAAAAAGCCTTACGGATTTACAGGTAGCCATTGAAGTTTGCTGCCTTTAACAAGTGACGCTCAGGGATTTGAAACCGGTCACTGATTACTTGGTTCAACCTCAGCGCAGACCATCTTATTTTAAATAGGCCTGATCCACAAAAGAGCTGGTGGGGAGGGGACTACCTTTGTTTCTTCTCTGGCCACGCCAGAATCGAATCCCGAGGCTGCCTGTCTGCCCGAGTCAAGGAATTAGACCGATGCCGTTGATCTACAATAAAAACACCCAAGAAATCACGCAATCTTTTACAAGCACACTTGCCGATATTTAAATCCTTAAATAAAACATATTTGTTCCATTTATATGGTGGCCTAGGACAGCCTGAGTAACTAGTAAACCTCAAATTAAGTCCATATAAAAATAACACAGTGAACTAATAATAGATGCATGAAAACATTAAGGACATAGAGCAGAACTTTGTCCGACAGGATCCTACCCCTTCCTGAGCCAGGAAGAGACAGCTCTTTAATGCCTTTTGAAAGGTATTAGAAGCTCCCGGTAAGGTAACTGGGGCGGGTGGAAAAATAGAGGTATAATAAGGGCATATTATTAAGCAGGATGACTTGCCTGGCACCTGACCTCTAAAATGTCATTCCTCCAGTGATTAGACTGGCTCCCACCCGGCTGTCCTTTTTTTTAAAGCCTTAAAGACATAAATTTGTCACTGGACCTGGGGGACAGATGTGGCTGAGCCCGTACAGTAGTTTGCGTTTAGTTCTGGTGAATTTATTTTTGTTTTCCCCCCCAACTGCAGTTAATAAAAAATTGCTGTTTTTTTGTTTCTTATGCTGTTTTTAACTGTTTTTGAGCTGCCCAGAATCATGAATTTGAGATGAGAGGGAGGGAGGGAGGAAGGAACAAAGTCTAACAAATTCTATAATTCAAGGCACCCTTGAACAGGAATGGAATGGAATGGAATGGAATGGAATGGAATGAATGAATGAATGAAGGAAGGAAGGAAGGAAGGAAGGAAGGAAGGAAGGAAGGAAGGAAGGAAGGAAGGAAGGAAGGAAGGAAGGAAGGAAGGAAGGAAGGAAGGAAGGTCCATCCTCAGGGCAGTATTAAAATGATTAAATGCCCCTTCAGCAGCCATGATGAGACCTTCACACATCAAATCTCTCTCTCTCTCTCTCTCTCTCTCCATGTAGAAAGTTGCTCATACATGAATCAGGAGAACAGGAATTGTAGCAATTACCTGAAGTATCTTCCCCCTGTAGAGACTTTTGTTGCTTCTGCCTTAAAGGCAGCAATGGGTGCGATGTGCTGAAGGCAGGACTTCCTTTGCCACTGTTGGAAAACACACCAGAGGTCAGTCAGTTTTTCAGAGGCTTTTTTTTTTTCTTTTCAAAACAGAACGGGCGAGGAAACATCGACCGCTCGAACCCCTTCCAAGCCTTTTTCCTAAATATCAATCACAGCTAAAAGGAGTCCGGGCGATTCAGCCTAAAATCACGCTCAAGCAGCGAGCTCAAATTGAAGAGGTGCTTCTTAAGCTGACAAAGCACAGAGGAAGGGTTTTTTTAAAAAAAGGAAAGAGGAGTGAATAAGAATCTAGTCCTCAAGGGTTCTTTCTTCACAATTAATTACTGTCACTTGGCGAGGGAGGAGGAAGCGACCGAGACGGGAAAACAGGCCCACAAGGTCACCGCAGGAAGCAGTTTAGACGCAAGGATGAAGATTATCCCAGAGGAAACTAGGACAGCCTGAAAGCCCAAATTATTTGGGTCAGGGATGTAAGGAATAAATCCACAAAATAAATTCGGTGAACAGCTTTCCTGTCAAGCAGCTGAAATGGGGAGCCTCCTTAAAACTCCCCTTTGCCCACTTCACGTTCTTGCCGACCTTGCCTCCGTGTTTCTTCCTGCAAACTGCGCCCGTTTTCAACCCGAGGAGACGAGGGAAAGGAACAAAGGACTTCCAAACCGTCAAAATATTTCAGGATATTCGTAATTACCTGTTGCACGTCTCCGGCGGGACTTGACTCGGAGGCTGTAGGTCGGCGGAACTGGAGACCACTGGGCTCGGCATGAAACTCCGCTTGGTGGCATTGGAAATGGGGACCGAAGGCCGGCTGCTTTTCTGATGCAACATGGTTTTAGCTGGAACATTGGTTTACCAGGGTTAGTTTTATCTGATAAGAGCCTTCTGGAGCCCCCAACATTCAAAAAAGACACCCGAAGAATCGGCTAAATGTTCAAAGATAAGAAGCCAAAGGCTGAAATGCAGTGAGTTGTAACCTGTGTGAAATTTTAAAACTTTCCTAAAGGGAGTTCCAGCAGGAAGATCCTTTGAGTGGTTTTAAAACTTTCCTAAAGGGAGTTCCAGCAGGAAGATCCTTTGAGTGCTTTCAAAGATGGGAGGGGGGGAGGAATCGAGGAGTTTGAGTCTCTCTAAGGAGGAGAGAGACGGGGAGAGAGGGGAAGGACTGGCCCAAAGCCCCTCCTTTTTAGCCATTTTCAGCATCCTGACAACAACAACAAAACAATTTGCCATTTTGAAAACGAAGACTTGAGAATATCCATCCAGGTAAAGGACAGGGAACCCAACTCCACTGTAAAACACTTTTTTGCTTCCTTTGACGAATCCTCACCACCCAAGTTACTCACCATCTTTGACTTCCTGGGGGTCCCTGGGCCGCACAAAATCCGGCTTGACGTTCTCAAACCACCAGAATAACTCGGCAATGAAAACCATTACATTGGACTAGGGAAAGAAAGAAAGAAAGAAAAAAAGAGAGAAGAAGAAAAGGAATATAAACCAGATCACCTGCCCGTTATTGAAAAGAGTGTTAACCGTCTTCCCTCTCTCTTTACCTTTAGAACTAAGGGGGCATACAGCATATCCTCCAAGGTAAGGTAAAAGCATTTGTTCAGGTACTCGTTTGCAAATTCTCGAAGCAGCTGAATGTTGTAGATGCTGTCCGCAATCGAGGTGACCTCTTTCAAGCAAATCTCTAGCAATTGGAAGGAAGAAACAAGGGAATTACCCCGAAAATAACCTCTCGCTTCCCATGATTTTCCCTAACAGAAAACACCATCCGTAACCTGACACCTTTTGCTGTTTGAAGGCTGCAATTTTAAGATTTCCCTAAAGAAATTCCAAGACTCCAAACGCCGAGCACATCCAGAAAATGCCAGTGTGTGTGTGTGTCTATGACAACTTGGCACAGCCAACTCGCTGTGGGACAAGATTTACACTTAATATCAAAGATACGGTAGAATAGAATCATTAAAGGAAGGTTGCCAAAGGAGGGACCAGAACGAAATGTGAATGACAAAAATTAAAGTTATGTTTTTGTTTATTTTAAATAATTAAACTGAATTGTTGAAATTGTCCCGCGGTGAGTTGGCTATGGTGAGTTGGGCCGGGACGAGTTGTCCCTTCCGATTGGGGGAGGCTGCTTTTGAGATGGGAACTTCTTTGTCCAAGTCCCAAAACGGTGACAAAAAGCCTTATTTAAGAAACTTATGGATCACCGCAAATCAAAGCGCGTCAGTAGGGTCCATAAAGGCAAAGAAACGGGCCTCTTTTCCGCAGAAATCTGATCTGAGCAAAAATGAAGCAATTTTGTCCAGTTGATTTTAGCCAGAAAGATACTTTAACCGGAGCTAAATATCCCCCACTGGAATCAACAGTACTAAACAGATCATTTCCTTGAATATGATAAAGAGTTATAAGGGACACCACAATTAATCAAATGTCACTGTCAGCTGCCACCTTATGCTTGCTTGTGCTTATGCTGCTAGGCGGTGATAAACTGCCATGGGGAGGTTGAATGAAGGAGGGGAACGCTTGGGGAAATGGAAGTAAGTGCTCCATCTCCTCGAGATGCTGCCTCAAGGCCACCCAGCTGGAAGGAGGGATCTACATACCAAACAATGCTTGGACTGACCGTTATGAAAACATCCTGCCTGAACCTGATTGGTTATACCGGGGTAGGGAGGGTCTGACAGTCACCTATCAACTTTGGCATCTCCTAACATTTTCCATTCAGGAAACCAGGTTTCTTTTAAACTCTGCTATCAACGTACCATCAAGCTTCATTTGCTCAGGGCAATAATAATGGATTACAGCTAGTAAAGCTGCCCCATCGCTACAATCCTTCATCAGGTCTTCAAGTAGTGGGAAAAAGGGCAGCTGTCGGCTGGAGAGATGATCTCGGCGGTAACGGACCTGAGAAAGGAAGATAAAACTTGTGAGGTTTTTTTACATCCCGTCTTTCGTGCATGTTTTTTCCACCCCAACCCTCGACACGTCGATTTTGATTGGCCCAAAGTCACCAAATTAGATTCCAGGCTGGGTTAGAACTCAGTTTCCCCACCGGCGTGGGGCCCTTTTTGAAATAGTTCTGCCCTGTTTTAAACCCAGCAACCTTCTCTTTTACAAGGTGTTATAATCCTTTTGCGGGTGACAAGCACTTCATTTTGTGAATACTTGCTTTCTAATTTTGGAATGGTCTTCCTATAGGCAGACCCTACACTAAAGCTAATGCAGGCAATCCTCGACTTACGACAATTGACCCCAACGTTTATGTGGCTATGAGAAATGTGTTAAGTGAGTTTTGCTCCGCTTTACGGCTTTCCTTGCCTCGTCTGTTAAATGAATCACTGCACTTGTTAAATAACACAGTTGTTAAGTGAATCTGGCTTCCCCCTTGACATTAATAATAATAATAATAAAGATGGAAGGGACCTTGGAGGTCATCTAGTCCAAGGTTGCAAAAGGGGATCGTATGAGCCCGGGACACTGCAACCGTCGTAAATGTGAGTCAGTTGCCAAGCATCCGGATTTTGATCATAAGCGTGACAGTCTTAAGTGTGAAAAAGGGACATACATCACTCTTTTTCAGTACTGTTGTAACTTTGAACGGTCACTAAATGAACTGTTGTAAGTCAAGGACAACCTGTATTCTTTAGAATATGATTCTTTTTTAAGAAACACACAGAACAAAAACAAATGTTTGTAACCATCTAATTAGTATTTTCATTACAAGGGTATATCTCTTTCTCCACCCACTACCAACACATACTAATTTAACTATTAATCTGATCTTTGGTGCTCCAAATCAACAACTTTCATAGCTTGTAAGCTGTCTCTGACAAAATAATTAAGACTAATCTCCCAATGTCCCTTTCCAGTACTTTAACTAAGCGTACAAAGAATCTCCATAGATTCTTCACTCCCTATTCAAATAATTATATATTACTTTAAATATTTAAATTAAACTTCAAAGGCACTCTATAATATTGCAAAACAAACAAAGCAGATGCAACTGAAAGCTCTACCAGTGTAGCAGAAAAAGCACAAGTAAAAAAAAATAAAAATGCAACATTTCATAATATTATATTGAGATCTTACAGCCTTTAACTGATACTTACCAGAGCTATACCTCTTTTCTCGAGAATAACCCAAAACATAAAACACAAACTAGCTAATTCAGCTAAATTCATGTCTCCGTATGAAATATTTGAGGAAAGCAAAGGCTGAGAAATTATTTTTTTGCAGCTCAATCTTGCCTGGTTAGAAGTTCTGAGCCAGAACAGAAAATGCAACGTTGCAGAATTGGCATCGAATTTGAAAACTGGCATCAGCTAGGCAAGAGATCTGCCAAATCTTGAAATAATATTGCAAAAAAAAAAAAAAAAAGGGACCAAGAGATACGACCTAATCCGTGGGGCAAAGGTCCCACAGGAACATTTGAATTGTGAGATTTTTGGGGGTTTTTCCTTCAGCCTGAGTCTCTCCACAAACTTGTTGTGTAATGTGAATCATACTGTACCATGGAGCATAAGTCACTAGATGGATCATGCGCTTAATAAGGCATACGCGGTATCGGTCTTAAGCAAAATAGTGTCATCATTGCAGGCTAAAAGATGGCAGCCAGAAATCTTACATAACTCCAATTTAATGTTAGATTAAATCTTGAGCACGATTATTTTCCACGGTAAGGTGAACCTGTGGGCTTAAAATTCTCACTCAAGCTGAAGCAGCAAAAGGGGGGCTGAGATTCCTATTCAAACTGCAGGTCCTCCTTATAAAATCAAGGCCTCCCACTGAATCCCGGGCTCTCGCCTTCATTGGGAGAAGTCTTAAAACTGTATTTAATTCTAATTTTAGCCTATCATAATGAACTGGAAGGACTTTTGCGTGGGGTGGCAATCTCACCTAATAAAAGTATGGGAGGAACAGAATTTGCTGACCTCTGCATGGTTGTGGTCTCTCACAAAAGGATCAACGGACCGTTCTAGCGGAACTCGCACGAGAGGGTGCCGTTGTGCTAAATAAACTTTTTCAAACCCAATGTTGACAAGCTGGGGATGGCCTCGGGCTGGCAGTTAACTTTTCCAAAAACTCAACCACCGCTTGCTACTCTTAATTAGCGTCGGATGCCCTGCTGTCAGAATCGACCCAAGTCGGCATTTATGAAGCCCTTGCATTCTGTCACGAACGCTGCTCAGAAACAGGGAATTATTATGCCACAGGGCAGCTGGAATCCTAACCTTCCAGTTAATTGAGCAAGTGTAGGCTCAACAGTCAAGACTAGGGAGAGAATTAACAGGACACAGAAGGACCAAGCTGAAATAGCCCCTTTGTCCATCTGCAAACACTGTGATGGAGCTCAAGAAAAAGGGAAGTCTAAGTAGGGTCAAAACGAGAATCTGCTTTAGACTTAGTAAAACACCAAAGAGGGCTTTTTTTGTGTCTACGTGCAAGAATTGTACATTTAGATCTTTGAAACAAGATATGGTAATATGCAGGAATTTAGAGGGGGGGGGACTTTTACTACAAGTTAGGTTTCCCAAAACAAGCTATGTAAATCCAAATATATGGACTGATTCCCTCATTTTCAGGGAAGGGAGCCCAAATTCCTTTAAATTGACCGGCTTCACCTTAACGCTTGCAAAGAAGGAATCTTTTGAAATAGAACAGGACAATCTAGAGTTTATCTTTTCTTACTATAGCTAGAGTTCCAGCATCGGCCACGCGATGAAAATCCGCCTAGTGATGGATGCTGCAAGTTACAGTACGTAGAACCGTGAAATGAAATCTACATTTTCTTGGTTTAAAGAAGAAAAAAAGAAAAGAAAAGAAAGAATGCCGGGAGCCGAGAAAACATGGCGAACGGTGAAGGCTAGCGCTTTGAATGGAAGCAAATCAAAGACCTATTTAAAAAAAAAAGCCATGGTTTTGTGGATAATAACTCTTCAGACAGGAATTAATTGAACTTACAGGCACTAATTTCCAATACCACTTGGAAGGAGACTGTTCGGGAAGCAGGGGGGAACGGAAAGGTGGGAACAGGAGAGGAACATCATCAGAGCATGTTAACAAGCAAAACTTTACATGAGCCTCATCGGGACCACGCTTTCGTGTTGCGAACGGTTTTTTGACATCCCAAAGACGCAAGAAATCGCGACATCTTTGAGACAAGCGTGCGGAGATCTCTTCGGGAACTCATTTAAATAAGTCTTGACTGTGCAATATGAAAGTTCCAACAGCAGCCTTTCCCACACCAGTTAAGAAGGTCTCAGCAGGGCTTAGAAATGCACGCCCAGAGTTGTGCTACTGTGCTCGGGGTGCTTCTCATAATATTCTAATGCTGGAAGTGTAACAGCGCATGTTAGTAACGTCCAATACGTAAAAGGAACAAAAGAGGGGAAGGATTGTATACATGCACTACTCATTCTTCTGAGTCATTCTATAGATCGGTGGTTCTCAATCATTTCTTCACCGCGGGCCCCCTTTAAATGGCCACGGACTATGGCCACAAACCCCCAAGACTTAACTCAAGATTTAAATCATCCTATTTCTTCAAGCCTTCGCGGGACCCCCTGTAACTTCATGCCCCCCCCAGGGGTCCGTGAACCACAGGTTGAGAGCCACTGCTATAGATGTTACTTTCCTTAGCACTTGAGAAGACCCAAATGGCTTCAAATCAAGATCTTATAATAATAGTAATAATAATAATAAAGTTGGAAGGGACCTTGGAGGTCTTCCAGTCCAACCCCCTGCTCAGGCAGGAAACCCTATCCCATTTCAGACAAAAGTGGTCTGTGGCAAATGTGAGCCTACAAGGTCTTCTGAGCAGGTGTGAAGACCTCCCACTCTGTCTCAAGACTACGTTGCCCCCCCCCCACAAGATGACGTATCAAAGCTTAAACAAGACACAATTTTAACAGGTATTTTTTAAAAAATATATATATCTGGAAAATGTGAATATAAACTAAATACAGGTGGTCCTCAACTTACGACCACAACGGAGCCCAACATTTATGTTGCTAAGTGAGACATTTGTTAAGCGAGTCTTGCCCCACTTTACGACTTTTCTCGCCCCATCTGTAAAGTGAATCACTGCAGTTCTTAAATTAGTAACCCGGTCGTTAAGCGAATCCGGCTTCCCCAATGGACTTTGCTTGTCAGAAGGTCGCAAAAGGGGATCACGTGACTCTGGGACACTGCAACGGTCATAAATGCGAGTCAGATGTCAAGCATCCGAGTGTAAATCACATGACCGCAGGGAATGCTGCAAAGGTCGTAAGTGCGAAACCTGGCCGTAAGTCACTTTTTTCAGCGCCGCTGTAATTTCGAACGGTCACTAAATGAACAGTTGTAAGTTGAGGACTAGCTGTATAAAATAAAACGGGGAAGGCAAACCAAACTTTTAAAATTGGGACTGTCGCAGCAGCCTCCAAGTTCCATATTTTTGAAACCCATGGCACCTTTGCAGACCGTGAGTGACATCTCTTTAAGTATTCAAATCACTCCATATAATTTTAAAAGAAGAAAAAAAAAACAAATTAAGAGCATCAGAATCAACAAAGCAATTTTGTAGAAGAGGTACAAGACAGGATAGTAAATTCTACTGATATAAGGGCAAAGGCAGATAGAAAAAATGATGAGGTTTGTTGCTTTAGTGAATCAATTAAACGTCCCGTTTCATCTAATGTGCTTTTACCTTTTGATGACCTGGGCTTTCCAGTAATTGCTGTTTTAATTTAATCTCTTTTTCTGTGATCTCTCTCATTTTTAGGTTCACCTAAAAGAGCAAAAAAAAAAAAGGTAATGATGGCAACTGTATTCCATTCCCTGATTTTTTGTTTTAACTGCTAAAATTCAGGGCTTTTGTTATTTCTTTATGCTTTCTCAATCTCCCTAGCATTCTGGATATCCATAAGTATGTGCTTCACTTTTTTTTTTTTACCACCCAATCCAGATGACAATCAAATATGATTAGCAGTTTCAAATTCCTAATCATATAGATGCTCCAAATACACACACACACACGTATCTATACACACATACGTACTTCAGATATATCACAAATCTAAATCACAATCACAATCTAAATCACAAATCAGCCCCCAAGCCATAAAAAGAAAATTACTCCCGGACCTAAGTAAATGGATTTCCCTTGTTTTATTCCCTACCCAATTTCTAAGGCATTTTCGAAATGAAGTCCAATATCTCTGGCTAAATACTTGTTTTCTGAAATACAAGCAAGAGAATTAAGCAGGAGAAGGAGATTTTACACAGTATTCTCTCACTTTTGGGACCTCTTAGCTCCCCTGCACTAGCCAATTTTACTTATCCAAGGTTTCGTTTATGTTGCTTAAAAGCGAGGCGTTGTTTTTTACGACATTAGGTGAAGTTACTGCCTGGTTACTGTAGAGAAACACTTACATCCCCCCTCATTCTCCTAATATTGGAAAACACAAATTGTATCCCGCTTGCGGGTCCCATGCTGGTGTTTTACCGACAATCAGAGACTTCCCCATAACATCAGCTCAGGATTTACCTTGTTAATCCAAAATATCATCGCGTCTTCCAGATCGTAGGGCAACTCCTTTGAGGCGCTGAACGTAGAAAAACACTTGACGCTCGCCACAACTTTCTCAATGCTGATCATCTCTACTGTGTAGGCCATCATGAGGGCATCAATCATAGCCATGTGTGGACTCTACAGGAACAAAAAAACAACAACGCTGGGTTCGATCCCCTTCTCAAGAAGACTGGGAAAAGGGGTTGGTCAGTTCAGGCCGCGAGGGGAAACAAAGGAGAGTAAAGCACAGGAGCTCAACTCGCGGTTTTCTTTTAAGCTCACCATTTTGATCGGCGCAGAGCTGAGATCGGATTCGGACACGGGCATGTCGTCGCTCTCCATGACGTAAATCCCTTTCCGGGAGAGCGTCTGGATGACCGAGTGGTGTCCCTGCAGCGTGGCCACCTGATCCCCTTTGAGAATAAGACTGCAGACGCGGTAATACAGCTCGCTGGATAACAACAGCTTGATGACAGGCGGTTTAATGTGCTCCTGCTCATACTGGTCTATATAAAAGGGATTTTTTAATTCCTCCGGGATGTTATCTGAAAGGAAAAGACGAGCCAGTTCAAAGAGAGAGAACTGGTGTTTGACACCACCAGCAACTTAATTAAAGATGTAGCCAACCAGGGGGGAAAAAAAACAAGACACACAATTTCCTTATTTTAAAAATTGCTGAAAGGACAAGTTGCTTTCTCAAAGAGGCGGGAATGTCATTCATGAATAGCTGTGGTCAATAATGCTCGGCTAACCGACCACAATATATCTATCGAAACCCAGGAACGCAACTTCCTTCAAAACGACTATCCTTCCTCAATATCTACAGCACATCTATCAAAAGGATTAGAACTCAAATTCTCAGATTTCCCAGAGGATACCACCATGCTGGGGAAATCTGTACCATGGTGTCCCACCCACCCTTTGCCTCCTACAGACCCAATCCATGGGAAATCTTCAAAGCCCCCCCCCCCGCTCCCCCAAGTTCTCATCCAACACTTTAACCACTTTGGCACACCGGCTTTATCAAATCAAAACTTCAAGGGCAACTGCTAGACTACTGCAGCTTGGTTTATGCCTTCAACTAGATAGATGTACAACCTCAGTAGTCTAGCTTGGATGCAATTCATAATCCGTGCATGAATTTCTACACTGAGGCAGGACTGCAACTGGCACTCCTGGACACTGCAAGCAAGAAATGTAGCCCCAAGCCCAGGAGGGCCACCAAACTGTAAACTAGTTCAACACCTTTATCCAGATCTGCCAGCTTTCCCATTGCCTTTTCTGGGTTATGTTTCAGCTTGTTCGCCTCGTCCCAAAAGAAGTTTCTTAAGATACCTGTTCTCTTGTCCCACAAGCTCTCTGGAACCACCTCATCTGAGTGCAAAGACAGAGTCGTGTGTCATCACAAAATTACTATTTGACACACAACTCAAAAGGTGATTTACTCTCAGCAGTGCCATTCAAACATTACGAAGTAGGTGCTGGCTTCATATTTGGAGGAAATCTTGAATTAAGGTGAGGTTGTGCAGATAGCTAATTGAAGCAAGATTCTTCTGAAGTAGAGTTAATCTGAAGCAAGCCTTGCAAAGAGTTTTAGAAGATTGGAGATTTGGGGTATGCAGGACCCACAGTTTTATACTTTATGAAAAGGGAGGGGGGAAGAGGAGACATAAGCCTTAACGCCAAACATCAAATCTGATTTTTTTGCAATTGACCAGATGCAATCTGACAGAAATGGAATCAAGTATGTCAATTACATGACTGTGCAGCTTCTGTACGTTGACAGAAATTATACCAACTATCTGGAAGGCTAAGGAAACTTAGCCAATTATTTAGGGAACAACCTGAAATCAAATTCTGAAATCCACTCAATTGGGGTCTGTAAAATGAAGTCCCTAAACCTGATCTGGAACCCCAAGAGATATGTTTATAACTCTGCTATCATTCAAGCCTAGTTCCCTAGTTTCCATGGAAGGTAAACATAAACACCACATTTACTAATCAGTGGCTCCAACCTATACAGTACAGTTCTTAAAATCAGATACAAAATATCCCAACAGATAAACCATGATTATGGAGGAATACAAAACACCATCATCTTAACTGTAGTTGCGGCCTAGGCTATGGTGAACTTGTTGTTGTTGTTTTTTTTAAACTTCAATTTACCAGAGCTGCAGTATACTTTCATCTGTGCAGGAAACTTTTGGTTAGCATTCCTAATCTCAATCTAACACATGGCACAATTTTTATAGAACAAAAAGGTACTGCGCTAGGCGAAAAGAAATAAACCTGCCAGTAGAAATATACTGCATTTTAGCCCTAGTAAAAAGCAAACAAATGTTCATTTGTTAAGCAGTGGGCAAACTGGACTTAATTTAAGAGGATCAACAACTCTGTAACTCTGAATTACATATTTCACACTTATTTCGGTTAGAAGCACCAGGCCAATAAAATACCTAGAAATCTTTGCTCAAAAGATAGAAAGCAAGACATGAAAACAGATGAAAAGAATTTACTGCAATGCAAAACTCAAGTTGGCAAGAGAGAGAGAGAAGAGAGAAGAGACAGAGACAAGAGAAATTGGAAAGGTCCCAACATACACTTTCAGGCTAACACAGGAGTTTACCAGCAAGATGTTTTCCATCAATAGCTTCCCTTTATTTTTATACCCACCGCTCAGAATCCCACACAAAAGGGATGTGTGGCCTTCACACCACTTTTCAATTCAAATGCTGCAGGTTTTTTTTAAAGGAAGGTGGCCGACTGACCTTCTGCATACCACAAGATTTTTATTTTTTTTAAAAAATGTAATCAGTTAGGAACCCTTGCAAACTAAGCAGCAGGCATCTGCCAAAAAAAAAAAAAAAGGACTTGCAAAGTCAAGTCCTACAAACGCTGGGCTGGGATTCTCGCCGGCCTTTTTAAATGATGTGTGGGACAGAACAGCTTGGCGATACAAAAACAAACAACTGCACGGCAGGGTGTTCTGCACTTAAAACTACAGGCCATTCATGACAAGAAAAGGGGGTGTCTGGGCAAAGCATGGAAAGGAAGCAGTTCTATACGTTTGCTGTTTTTTTATTTTTTTATTTTTAAAGCACAGTTCCAAAGCCATTTAGTGAGAAGGCAGGGAGGAGAGGTTAAGAAATAAAATAATATTTTTGCAACGGGATTTTTTTTTTTTACCTATTCCATAAGCTTTAGCGCAGATCCACTGTAGATTAGCAGCTATTTTGGCTCGGGATGAATCATAGAGTTCCAACGGAACAATCTCGGCGCTACTATCTGTAAGAGCATCCATTTTTCTTCTGGTGTTATCTCCACCAGCACCGATATCAACATCCACCATCTGCAATGACAACAACAAAAAAGAGAGAGAGAGAGAGAGAGAGAGAAACAGAACCTAACGTTTTGAAATGACAGTTCAAAATTCAAGCGGATGATCAAGGACGGATTCCTATTGTCCCACAAACTTGGGAGGGGGAGATTTTATTTGTTTTTCATTGTAAAGGTTTGGTATAACGGTCGGTTGGAAAATCACCCGCCCCAAAGCTCTGTACACAATCAAAACTTAACAGAAACAAGATAACCAGCACACCAACTCAGTAAGGGTAGTTAATGTTCGTCTTGCTTTACAGGATCCTTGCTCATCCCTGTGGTTCTGCCGCAAATATTGGCTCTGATGAGTTAAGCAACCTCTAATAATATGCACAGGTCCAAAGCACTTGACCAGAGAGGGAACATTTATCATCCGATTCCCCCAACGCCAGGAGCAACACCTCCTGTTTCCTTCGTCCTTACTGCTAAGAGGGATCAGCGGCTGGCCGAAAGGAGCAGATGCTCCAAATATTTTCAGCAAAGAGATAATAAGCCAAAATAGTCAAACCTCTTACCTTTTCTGCTGGCATGTTTGGGGGGTGATCAAAGGAAAAGGGTCTCAATCCAATTTCCTGCTAGAAGGCTTGACCACCCTCCCAAAAAAAACCCAAAGACAACAAAAGAGATCTTGTCAAGATCTCCTTGCTTTGCATCCATCGCCCAGTTCCTTCTCTCTTTTTTTGCAATCTCACTAGCTTCCCCCCCCCCCACACACACACACACACTTCCCTATGCCAAAATCTCTCCCGGTTCTGTTTTCTGCATGCCCTGCTTTCCACCTTCAAAATTATGGATGCTGATTCTTATTGTGATCACTTCTTACAACTGTCTCAGCCCTTTTCCACCTGGGAGGGAGGGGGTCCCTTCTCCTTAAGAGACCTTACGGTGAGGGTCCTCGGTGCTCTCCCAGATTGGCTGAGCAGAGAGCTCAGAGAGCACCAAGGACCCCTCATTTCAACCCTGAGCTGCAAATATTCTCCTTTCTCGAGACTTTACAGACGAACAGCCTCCTCCTTCATTCTCAATCTGCCCCCAATCCTCATTCACGTGTGCTTAGTCCCCTGTCATGTTAGGGCCTCCTTTTATCCAACTCGACACCTCGCCTCTCCTTCCCACAACCGGTGCCTAATTCCGGCCCCGTTTTTGAAATGTGCACAAATGCAAATCAAAGAAGACACATATCCCTGATTTATTTAAATACAAATAAAGGAAGACACGTGTCCTATCGCCTTTTATTACTGCCTTTTCTGGACTGAAGGAAATTCTCCCAAAAGCACTTAGTAAAAACTCGGATCCAGGCTTCTCTATTGTGCTAACCCGTCACCCTACCCTCCATTGCCTAAAACCTAGCCCAGGCCTAGTGGGTTCTTAAAAAGTTCTGCTAGACAATCATACGCACCACATATACAAATCAAACAAATCCTATCCCCCGCATCCCCACACACACACACACACACACACACACACCTTTCCTCTTCTCCAGCTTCCCCTTGTCTTAATACCCAAGGAATCAATTTCTGCATGATTGCAACTGGGCTTTTTTATTGCTTTTTACTGCTTGCTTGGTTTTAACTACGCCTACGAAGCCTGTTTATTTTGCCTTTGTGTTGATTGTGGTTTCTTCCGCCCCCCCCCCTTTTAAGCTCCCAAAGAGAAGAAAGGAAAAAATAAAATAAAATAAAATAAAATAAAATAAAATAAAGCAAGGACTTCACACACCAATAGTGAAAGTGACTCACAAAGAGTGAAACTGATCAGGGTCCTATTATTGTGAGCCTCCAGGCTTAGATCTGCCCCCCCCTTGCTCCGTAATGCCCCATTAGCCCCCTCCCTGCACACAACAATCACACACACCCCTGGTTGTCACTTTGCACCCCATCAACCCCCCATGGCCTTAAAACCCTCCCCATCACCCCTCGCAAGTGCTGAAGACAATAGAAAGTGACACTTTTTTTAAAGCTCCCCCCTCCTTTAAGGTGGGGGAAGAGGGGAGGGGGGAAGAAGAAAAAAAAAACAAAAATGCAAGGCTAGCCCAGTTCTTCCCTCCCCAAAATAAGCCACGGTCGCCCTCCCCCAAATCACCCCCCAAGATCAGCAGGCCTATTTTTTGCAGACACCCCCCCACCAACCCCCAATTGGGGGGGCACACTTATGGGGAGAGAATGCATGGAATAAAAACCCTCCCTTCCCCCTTGATCCCCCCCTCCCCCTCCTGATGCCCCCTCCCCAAAATAAGCCACGATCGCCCTCCCCCAAATCGCCACGCGTGTTTTGCAGAGATACCCCCCCCTTCCTAACCCAATTAGGGGGACACTGATGGGGGGGGAATTCATTGGAATAGACGCCCCCTCCCCACCATGATGGTGGGAATCAGGGCCCCGCTTTCGTGGGTGGGGGGTTGGGCGCTCGTGGGGACGTGTCGTGCGGGGGTCCCCGCCCCTGCCAAGCCCCCCCTCCCCTTCCTTCGGGGGGACGACCCCCGCCCCTCACCTTGCGTCGGCCTTTTCCCCGGCCTCGGCTACTCCATCGCCGCCGCGCAGGCCGCGCCCAGGCCGGAGGGGGCCGCGGCCACCCCAGAGGGACGCGGAGACGGGCGGGCGGGCGAGGCGGGCACGAGGGCGCGCGCACGGCGGCGGCGGCGATGGGCGGCGCGTTCCCGACGGGCTGAGGCGCCTCCTCAGAGAGAGAGAGAGAGGAAGGGAGGAAGGGCGGGCTGCCGCGCCTGCGCAGTCCCTCTCCCGGGAAGGGGCGGGGCGCCGCGCTCGGGCGCGCGCCGAGCGACGTCACTGGGCGCACCAGACTGAAGGAGGGGAGCGGCGACGGCGTCGCCTCGCCGGCGTCTCTCGCCTCGGCGCGCATGCGTCCAGGGCACGGCTTTTTCTTTTTTTCTTTTTTTTTCTCCCACCCTCCGCTCTTCTCCTTCCTCGCAACCGTCTCCAAGGGAATAAGGCGAAACCCGTCCGGGGGGGGGCGGGAACGGAGGCGGGTCTTCCTGGAAACTCGGCCAATGAGAGCCCGGTGGGTGTTTTGATTGACGGGCAGGCCGGTACCACAACTCCCATCCTTTGGGCTGGGCTGAGGGAGATGATGGGTTTGTAGTCCATCGCCCCTCGGGGGAAACGGGGCTTGAGCTTAACCCCCATTAAAGTCCATATTCAACGTTTTTATTGAGGAGGGTGACGGGATATTAATTTTAATAGCTGATATTATATATTAAGGGTATTTTTTTTTATTTCCAGGCAGATCCTTAATACGGGATAATACAAAATAATAATTTATAGTATGTTGTTTATTTGAGTTTTTGTGACTCGTAAGAGGTTGAATAATTACTAGAGAAGTTGTATTGCCAAATAATTATTTGGGGTATTTTCCATAGGAGGAATTATTCTTTCAAGAAAGGGGTTTAAACTAAGTTTAGTCAGATACTAGAATAAATCTTGTGGATGGCAGCGTACAGAGGGTAAATGCTGTTAAGCACCATCCATGCTTTTTCTTTTTAATTTTTTTTTTTTTTAAATATTATAAACTCCTGGTTTAATCATGGGGGAAATGAGGCTTGTAAATCTCCTAAAATGTTGGATTGCATTATAGACATATTGAGTCTCTATAAACGGCATGGGATGTTTTTTTCCATAGGATATCAAAAGTTTCAGCGGCATATAAATTTAAGAAATAGAATAGGTTTTAATTACTGGAGTTGGGCAACGTATAAATTTAATATTATTATCATCCAGGAAGAAAAATGAGACATTGCAACCAGTTGGAGAAATAGTTCAAAACCTTGCTCAAGCAGGAGACCCTATACTATTCCGGACAAATGGCTGTCCAATCTTTTATTAGGCTTGATATTAATGTAATAAGACCAAGCAAAAAGATAACGGTAGTAGAGACCCTTAGGTCACACACAGAGTAACAGAAGGGACCTTGGAGGTCTTCTAGTCCAACCCCTTGCTCAAGCAGGAGACCCTATACCATTCCAGGCAAATGGTCGTCCAGTCTCTTCTTAAAAACCTCCAGTGATGGGAGCACCCACAATTTCTGGAGGCAAGCGGTTCCACTAACATAATAATAGCATTGGAGGGATCTTGGAGGTCTTCTAGTCCAATCCCCTGTTCAAACTGGAGCCCCTATACCATTCCAGGCAAATGGCTGTCCAGTCTCTTCTTAAAAGCCTCCGGTGATGGAGCATCCACAACTTCTGAAGGGAAACCCACTAATTAATTGTTCTCACTGTCAGGAAATTTCTCTTTATTTCTAGGTTACTTCTCTCCTTGGTTAGTTTCTATCATTTACTTCTTGTCCTGCCTTCAGGTGCTTTGGAGAATAGGTTGATTCCCATCTTCTCTGTGGCAGCCCCTGAGATACTGGAACATTGCTATCCTGTCACTTATGTGCTATCATGATAGAAACAACTCAACAGAATCTGCTTAGGATCCATAAATTTAGTTAGATGAGAGCAATACGCCCTTGTTTGCCTTGCCTAAAAGTTGAGTGGGGGCATTCCTTCCATCCTGATAAACAAGGATTTGTTTCTTGCAGGGCGGGGCTGAAAAATGCTTAGCCACATGTCTTGAGAAAGGGTGAGGTTGACTTGCAACTCTGTTATCTTTAAGACTCATCTCTCATAGAGAGTGGATCTCTCTCCCAGGGAGTGCTCAGAACCAATCTGGATTGGTGCAGGTTAGCTTCTGTAAATGGGTCTACCACATTCTTTGCAAAAGAAACCCCTGAAGCTATATTTAATCAAGTTGCATTTGGGATCATTTCATGCTCGGCATCTCTGGAGCTTTATATATTGTAATCAACCTACGTGTGCACCAAAACAAGCTCAATTTAATTCAATTTATTGCGGTCAAAGACCAATCTTACAAGCTCAGAGGCTGAGAAGGAAGCAGGAGAAATTCCTTCGGTTCTTCATGCATCCTTTTTGATGCTGCTTTAATTGGGCTCTCTGGTTTCCAGAGTTCTCCTGATCTACTGCTAGACAATCTGGTACACGGTCATCTGCTTACAGGTCTTCTCAAATCTTCTCAAGATCTGGCCTTCTCTTCCCGGTCCAAAGGATAACAATCTAGTTGAGTAGTTCTCAACTTTTTATTTCTTTGTTTTATCCAGGAGGGACCCTGATAGGTTTACAGTGATTTTGTAACTCTTCAGGTTTTCATTAAATTTCAACCCTTGCCCCATCTCCAACTTTGAATCCTGGCCTGTTTGAAGGTATCTGGTGCCTTTGGAAAGGTAATAGATGAGAGTCATCTACTTGAAGACATCAAACCCTGGGAAGGACTGTGTGGATTATGAGGGGTCCTTGGTGCTCACTGAGCTTGCTTGTTTTCTTGCACACGTTTCATTACCCTAACTAGGTAACGTCATCAGTGCTAGTTGATGTCCAGTTTAAGATCCATAAGAAGAGAGAACCCATGAACTTTGAAACCCCTAATTCTGCTCACTCGCATTTCTCCTCTTTGTGAAAACATATTACATTTCCTTTTTCAACGGTTTCTGAGTTTTCCATATATACAAGCTACACATTAGCTCTTGGAAATTATGGACAAATCAGGGTCCTCTTTTGTGGGGGTGATGCCTTCCTCCCCCCCCCCAGTGATGTGCAAACAGGGTTGAAGGTCCACCCTGATTCGGTGCCGAAGCGATGCTCAAGAAGCCGTTAATCTTAAGAGGAGCAGACTGTGCTCCATAAAGGAATGCAAATGTTGAAAAAGCACGATTACATAGAAACACCATGAATCTTTTTGCAACCTGGAGAAGAAGGACACCAGCTTGAGTTGGGTGAAACAGTGACTGCGTTCTTAGGCGTTGCCGCACAACGTGCCCCATATGATTAATCTGGTTTTCCTTTCTTTTCCGAAGGATGGATGGCGTAATAAACTCTCCTAGCCATTATGTTTGATGGAGGGTAAGATCCAACAGACAGATGCATCTCCCACGTTGCCAAGGTAACCACCGAATTACAGCTTGATTTGGCAATGTCAGGGCTGTGGCCACGAGGTCGTATTTATTCTTTAAAAAAATCTTCATTTCTTCCCATTCCAGAACTAAACACTCTCATTCCTTTCCATTCCAGAACGGGCAGATGGAAATCAAAAGGAAAAAGAAAAGAAAAAAAAAACCTGCCACCAAAGAGGTAACAGATGTTTGTAAAATATCCGATAGTGTTAGAATTTCTCTTACCATGCTGGCACTTATCCAAGTACTAATTAGATCCAATCTCACTTCCGTGTTTGTTTGTTGGTTAATTTAAGACCAGCTCCAGTTGGAGGAGAAAGAAGAAAGGGACGATTGAGACAATTAACGATTTTTATGAAGTTGATGAGATCCTGGAAAACAGAAAGGTGAGAAATTTAAAAAGGACAGAAAGCGAGGCATTCAGTCACTTGTGGATCTGAGAGAAGCGAGGATGATTTGCGAGGAAAAATAAACAGAAGCCCGAATAGTGCTGCCCTAAACCAGGTTTAGTTAGGCTTTCTTTTCTTATTTCTTGCCCGGTGTCCTTTGGCTTGCTGCCTTCTTTCCTTCTCGTATCCTTTCTCTGTGTTTTGCATAATGTGGCTTATCTAGAAAGGAAATAAAAGGATGGGTAGCTTTTCTGCATATATGCTCGCGCCCAGATGAGCAGGAATGTTACCGAATGCAGAAAGACTGGTTTAGCACATTTGAAATAAAAAAAGAGGCGATTCAAGTTGCTGTATCAGCTAAGGAACCTCCGCCTAAGAGTGCTTGAGATGCTACCGACCTCAGGCCGGCAAAGCGGGCTCAGATTTTCAGAGTATCTGGCTTGGGAGACCCTCAGAAAATCCAAGATTGTATCACTTCCAAACAGTTGTCAAGGAAACTGGCATCACCAAGGCTTGATCCACTAAGATGGATTATTTCCAGCCACCATCAACTCAACACGCCTTTATATTTTTATAAGTAACTCAAGGCGGCCAGCTTACCTAATGCCCCTTCCTCCTATTTTCCATACCGTGGGAGGTGGCTTGTGGTGACCGAGAAAGGCGGAACTAGAACTCACCATCCCCTGGTGATTGGCTCAGTCACCCAGCTGGCTTTCCCGCCTAAGGCGGAACTAGAACTCACCATCCCCTGGTGATTGGCTCAGTCACCCAGCTGGCTTTCCCGCCTAAGGCGGAACTAGGACTCACCGTCTCCTGGGGATTGGCTCAGTCACCCAGCTGGCTTTCCCGCCTAAGGCGGAACTAGGACTCACCGTCTCCTGGAGATTGGCTCAGTCACCCAGCTGGCTTTCCCGCCTAAGGCGGAACTAGGACTCACCATCTCCTGCTGATTGGCTCAGTCACCCAGCTGGCTTTCCCGCCTAAGGCGGAACTAGGACTCACCGTCTCCTGGGGATTGGCTCAGTCACCCAGCTGGCTTTTGTGCCTAAAGTGGGACTAGAACTCCCAGTCTTGGTGATTGGTTCAGAGTTACCCAGCCGGCTTTCAGACCTGAGGTGGGACTAGAACTCATTGTCTCCTGGTGACTGGCCCAAAGTCACCCAGCCACCTTTCGTAGCTAAGGCAAGACTAGAACTCACCGTCTCCTGGTGATTGGCCCATGGTCACCCAACTGGCTTTCATGGCTAAGGTGGGACTAGAACTCACCGTCTCCCAGTTTGCAGCCTGGATCACATTGTCCCTCTATTCTCTTAACGATGAACACATCATTAAGGGTACGTTATTCAGGAGTCGATATTCTCCTGTTGTAATTCTCTCCAGTTCCACCTACCCAAGTGAGAGGAAAATAGAACTGGGATTGTATTCATGCCCTAGCCCCGTGCGGATACCTCATTCACATGTTTCCAAGACCCTCCCAGTAGTCATGGGCCAATGCCTCTCCCTGGGTACCCAGGGATGCGTGTGCTATGACACGCTAGAAGATAAGTGGGCGGCCGGTGGAGGCAGGTACGCATTCCCTGAGTCACAAGAAGACAGGCACATGGCAGACTCCCTTGAGCGCATAACCTGGTGTCCCCATGGCAACCGCCGTGATGATGGTTTGGCAAACTGACATCCCAAGAAGCAAATGAACGCCTGTGAAAAATCTCCTAACCAAAGCTGTTTTCATGCAGTCACTGAAGATCTTTCAGTTACCTGCGATTATTATAGTAACGGGGTAGCAAACATATTTCACGCTGAAAATTATATACCTCATTGCTTTCTCTTTAGCAGAGAGGAGATCTGAAGCTGAGGTTTTTCTGTCTCAGTGGCCAAACCCTCAAAAATTAAACACATATTTAATTTTTTAAATAATTGAGAATATTTGTAGCCCGGGCTTGAAATGAGGGCTCCTTGGTGCTCTCTGAGCTTGGTTGTTTTCTTGCAGACGATTTGTTATCCCCACTAAGTAACACTGAGGATGTTACCTCGTTAGGTAATGAAACGTCTGCCAGAAAATAACCGAGCTCAGAGAGAGCATCAAGGACCCCCTCGATTTTTAAAATCCCAATTTTCCAACAGTAGCGAAAGCCAAGAAAGGCCCAATCTGAGTCAGGAAAAACAAAACAAAACACAGCTCAGTTCTTTTTGCCAGCTGAGAGAAAGTTTCAATCTCTGCTGATTTCATCTGAACAATGTATTTTTCTTTCTTGATTTCTTTTCCTCGCTGTCCCGGTCAATTGCCAAAGTCTCCCCATTGACAAGGGAGCCTATATAAACCCTCTTTTTAAACTTCCCATGGCTTAAAACTTTTTATTTTATTTTTAATTTTAATTGGTGGCCTACATTGACCTAGCTCCAGGAAAGGCCCATTTCTGGTGAACATAACACACACTCATCCTGTTCAGCAACCTGTCAGGGATAATCCTATTATTAAACTTTTCCAGGTCAGGGATTCAGGTTTCTTGTCATTCAGGGATGTCCCTTAAAATTCAGGACACAGGGCTTGCCTCTTTTACAGGCAGTCCTTGACTTACGACCACAGTTGAGCCCAACATTTCTGTCGCTAAGCGAGACATTTGTTAAGTGAGTTTCGCCCCGTTTTACAACTTTTTAAGGAAATCACTCTGGTTGCTAAGTTAGTAACATGGTCGTTAAGCAGATCTGGCTTCCCCGTTGACTTTGCTTGTCAAAAGGTCGCAAAAGGGGATCACGTGACTCCCGGGGATGCTGCGACCGTCGTAAATATGAGTCAGTTGCCAAGCGTCTGAATTTTGATTTGGTGACCGTGGGGATGCTGCGACGGTCCTAAGTGTGAAAAGCGGTCATAAGTCAGGTTTTTTTTCCGTCGTAACTTCGAACGGTCACTAAATGAACTATTGCAAGAGGAATTCCTGTGCTTTCAACATAGGATAGGATAGGATAGGATAGGATAGGATAGAATAGAACATAGAAGAATATAGAATAAAAAAAAATAAAAAAAATAAATAAAAATAAATAAAATAAATAAATAAATAAAATAAATAAAATAAAATAAAATAAAATAAAATAAAATAAAATAAAATAATAAAATAAAATAAAATAAAATAAAATAAAATAAAATAAATAATAATAGATGCAATAGAAGATATATTAGTCAGGAGGCGGTGTCAATTTCCTCCGCTA
The DNA here is from genome assembly GCA_023970755.1 of Azemiops feae. Lineage (NCBI taxonomy): Eukaryota > Metazoa > Chordata > Lepidosauria > Squamata > Viperidae > Azemiops > Azemiops feae. Next base: position 227,070 of record JALGBA010004187.1, on the reverse strand, counting down.
TTGTAGAGGTAGCCCCTCAACTTACACCAATTCATTTAGTGACCGTTCAAAGTTACGACGGTGCTGAAAAAAGGGATTATGACCCCTTTTCACACAGAGGGCGCTTGCAGCATCCCCTTGGTCACGTGATCAAAATTTGGATGCTTGGCAACTGGTTCATACTTGTGACAGTCGCACCGTCACGTGATCCCCTTTTGTGATCTTTTGACAAGGAAAATCAACCGGGGAAGCCAGATTCCCTTAACGACCAGGTTATTAACTTAACAGCTGCGGTGATTCGCTGAACAACTCTGGCATGAGAGGTCATAAAATGGGGCAAAGCCCACTTAACAAATTTTTGGGCTCCGTTGTGGTTGTAAGTTGAGGACTACCTGTATTCTCAATAAGTGAATGGAGGGAATGGGCTTGACTGTTCATTTATACGTTGGTTTTGGCTGTGGTTTTTGGTGGTTTCTTAGGATGCTTTTAACAAAAGAACTATAAATGAGTTTCCTTAATGCATATTTAGGATGTATTGTAGATGGATCTGGCTGGACTCAGCAGGATACTGGAGCATCTTTAGTTTTAGGGGTCCCCCCCCCCAGTGTCTTAATTATCTTTTTCTTTCCGTTAGCCTGCCTGGACCAATAAACCAGAGAGCAAATGAGGCATTCAAAATGCCCTGCCTGAAATTAATGGTTGAAATCATCTCGACGGAACGAAACTTTGGGATGGTCCCTACTACGTAAAGCCGCTTAGAACCAAAATCAACAATATTCGGAGAATGGGTCCTTTGTTGACTTAATCTGAGGCTTGCAAATCTCTGATTTGGGCTGCCCTTTGCTTTTCCTCTCCTTCCTTCTGTTTCGATTCTGCTTTTCCTTCTGAAAAGTGCAATTTAAAAATAAAAATAAAAATGCTTAGTCTTACATGCCCCTTTCTTTCCTAAAGAGCCAAAGTGACTTCATTTAAGGGCAAATTATCTATCTATCTATCTATCTATCTATCTATCTATCTATCTATCTATCTATCTATCTATCTATCTATCTATCTATCTATCTATCTATCTACCTATCAATTTATTTTTTCCTTCCTTCCTTCCTTTTTCTTTCCTTTTCTTCCGTCCTTTCTTTTCTTTCTTTCCTTTCTTCTTTCACTTTCCTTTTTTCTTTCCTCCCTCCCAACCTCCTTTCTCTCTCTCTCTCTCTCTTCTTTCTTTCTTTCTTTCTTTCTTTCTTTCTTTCTCTTTCTTTCTCTTTCTTTCTTTCTCTCTCTCTCTTTCTTTCTTTCTTTCTTTCTTTCTTTCTTTCTTTCCTTTCTCATTACCCTTTACATGCTCTGTGCATATGCATGCTGCTCTATGCAAATTAGAAGCAGTGTTAAATATTTCATGGTGAAATTTACAAATTAGAGGACTGGGAGCACAATAGAAGATATTGCCTCTCCCCCCTCCCTGCCTCCTTCTCCATCTTCTCCCCCCCCCCCCCCACCTCTCTCTCTTCCACCCTGGGGCCCGGTGGACAGGCCTTTTGGATTGATGAGCCAGCCTCCTGAACCAGCCAGGGGATTCAGTGGCAGCTCCTCTGAAAGGCAAGAGGGAGGAGGGAGAACCCAACTCTCAGCTCCCAATTGCCCTTTGTCTGATATCATCTGCAACTCTTTTGCTCATCTTCGGCGACCATATCCAAAAATGCTTGTCTTACAACCTACAGCGGATTCCTTTACATTGAATTTCTTAGTACTCTTCTCCTTAGAGATCTGGGGGGGGGGGGAAAGAAGTGTGAATCTGTACGAACTGATCTAGGTCCCTTTTCCACCCATTTCCTCCCCCCCCTCTTTTAATCAGAGTCCATTCCGCAGATGCATTCTTGCAAATCCCCCAATTTAAGACACGACACCGTGCAGCCTAACCCTTGACTTAGGGTGGAAGGATTGCAGCCATTTTTGTAAAAAAAAAAATTCCGCTTGGGCAGATGTTATGTATATGTAACCTGAACTAGACTGTTGTTTCTCTGTGTCATATAATATATGTGGGTAGGTGCACAATTCTGTATTTATTTATTTATTTTTGTCATATTTATGTAGTGTAGATCGGAGGTGGTGACCCTTTGAGAGCTGTATGCAACGAGATTTCATTTTAACGTATGCCGATTAGCGTACATTCAAAGTGACAATGAAGTTGTTATTCTATTCCGTTCCATTCTTTTCCATTCTAAAGTTATTTCCACAGTTGCTTTGAAGTGCTTGACCAGACTCGGGGCTAAACCTTTCTGACGAAGCCGATGCAATTTTCCCCCAAGGGATCAGTTTGGGGGACGTTTTTGCTTAATTTCTGTTTTTTTAATTTTTTTTTCGGTCGGAACGAGGCGACGACGCGCGTCCCTCTCGGCCCGCGCACCGATGCGGAACCTTCGGCGAGGGCGCGGGCGGGCGCGGTTTCCCGGCCGGACGCCTAGAGCGGCGGACCGAGGGCCGCTGGGGGGCGCCTTTCGCCGTTGCACCGCAGCCGTTAACGGGGCGGGCGGGACCCCGCGCGGGCTGCGGAGCCTGGCATCATGTTCGCCGGCTTGCAAGAGCTCGGCGTGGCCAACGGGGAGGACTTGAAGGAGACGCTCACCAATTGCATGGAGCCCCTGAAGGCCATCGAGCAGTTCCAGGTGGAGGGAAGGGGGGTGGGGTGGGGGGGCTCTCTTCCGCGTTCCCGTTGCCATGGGGACTAGTCCCGGGGCGAAGCATGCAACTGCCCTCTTTTGAGTCTTCTTTTATTTTCCTACGGCTTGCAAAACCTGGAAGAGTTTACGCTTAGCACTGGTGCAAAAAAAAGCGTGCCAATTCCCGGGCCAAGCTTGCCTTGTTCTCTCCCGCCCCCATCTTTTTTATTATTTTTTTTTTTTGCTGAATTGCTCTTTAAAATCTCTCCCGACGCCTCTGGGTCTGTTGCGGGCCGCGCATTCGGCTGTGCACTGCATTGGGTGCAAGGGCTAACAGGTTGCCCACGTTTGAGGGTTTCCCAGCCTGAAAATCTAAGATGGGTTTTAGTCTGTTTATGGCCGCCAGATATTTGAACTGCCTTCCTCTTCTCTGCGCTCTCCCCCCCCCCATGCAGCATTTATTTTCTTTGCAAAGGGGAAAATCCTTTTATTTTAAAATAACAACAACAAACAATAAAACAACAACCATAACAATAACGCAATGCTTTTTCAAACTTGGCAACTTTTAAGATGCGTGAACTTTTAACTTCCACAATTTGCCTCCAGAAGTTGTGGGCGCTCCCATCACTGGAGGTTTTCAAGAAGAGACTGGACAGCCATTTGTCTGAAATGGTGTAGGGTCTCCTGCTTGAGCAAGGGGTTGGGCTAGAAGATCTCCAAGGTCCCTTCCAACTCTGTAATTCTATGTCCTCAGGGATGGAGTTCAGTCAGGCCTGCATTGCTTGTTCGTGGTGGGTGAGAAATGTCAGAATGATCTGCCCTAATCTGTTTGAACCCCACATGTGCCATGTTGACAGACAGAAAACGGCATCCTGTTGCCCTCTCTTCAGTCCGCCCTCCCTTTCCTGGACCTCCATGGCACCCCTAGGCTGGAGTTCCACCAGTCGGTGTTTGATGAACTGCGTGAGAAGCTTCTGGAGAGGGTCTCGGCTATTGCCGCTGAAGGAAAGGCCAATGAAAGGTAGGTTGGCTGGACCACCATAGAAGGGATCTGCACCTCGGGCTAAAAATGAACCTCTTGTCTTCTCCTTTCTTCTCCCAGGTACAAAAAGCTAGAAGATCTCCTGGAGAAGAGCTTCCCTTTGGTAAAGATGCCGTCCATCCAGCCAGTGGTGATGTGCGTCATGAAACATTTGCCCAAGGTAGAAACTAAGAAAATCACTGTTAATCTAGGTGCCATCTGAGTATATAGTAAAAGGGTGATCCGTGGTTTGCTTAGGTGGAATTCAGGATCATTCTTAGAAAGTCCTGTGACTTACTTCCTTCCTTCCTTCCTTCCTTCCTTCCTTCCTTCCTTCCTTCCTTCCTTCCTTCCTTCCCCCTCCCTCCCTCCCTCCCTCCTTCCTTCCTTCCTTCCTTCCTTCCTTCCTTCCTTCCTTCCTTCCTTCCTTCCTTTCCCCTTCCTTCCTTCCTCCTTTCCCTCACTTTCCTTCTATCCTCCCTCCCCCCCCCCTTTATGTAGAAGTTAATTTCCTCTGTTCCTGTATAAAATTCCCCTTTATTCAGGACCTAATGTGTAAGTGCTATCAGGTTCAGAGGAGGCATTTTTCATCCAAGGTATTTCTTTCTCCCTTCCTTAGTGGCTGAGTTCCATCGCCAAAAAGGACTGACGTTGTGAATTATGCTTGCTTGACTCAAACCCGCCCTGTGTCAACATCTTTACAGATTGTGTCCCATGTTTTTATTAACGTCTTGACAGGGAAAAAGAGTAGTCTATGGGACTCCAGCAGCTCTGTTCCTCTCTAGCTTTAGAAACAGTTTTATCAAGCCTAGAAAATGGTGAGGTTTGCATATTGTGTCAACGTTTGATTTGGCTTTGTTTTGCTTTGGCCTGTCGTCAGAAGCCAGACATTAACTGGGCTTCCTGGTTTAGCCAAACTAAACCACGCAGGAACTCAGCCAATGAGGAATTGTCCAGCCAACCATATTTTTAAAGGAACATGGCTTGGAACAATGGGGGAAAGCCCGCCCAATACCTACCCTTGGCACTCGGTTGGTTTTTGAAATGGCTGCTTGTTGGGGCAGGGAATGAGTGATCTTTTGAGTCCTGAACAACGTGGTGTTGTGAAAAGACACTAAGGCCTAACATCCAGAGGTTAAAACTATGCTTAACTAGGCGCTCTAGATGTAGAAATGCAATAGAAGCATGGCAGAACAAGAAATAAGGACGCTCCAGAAGTAGAACTGGAAAAACATTCAGTACAAACCCTCCTTTTCCAACTGGCTCCTGATCACATGCTTGAACCCAGGTTCCCGAAAAAAAGCTGAAGCTGGTGATGGCCGACAAGGACCTGTATAAAGCCTGTGCCGTGGAAGTGAAACGCCAGATCTGGCAAGACAACCAGGCTCTCTTTGGAGACGAGGTATCCCCATTGCTGAAGCAGTACATTCTGGAGAAGGAGAATGCTTTATTCAGCAGTGACCTCTCCGTGCTGCAGAACTTCTTCAGCCCTTCTCCTAAGACGAGGCGGCAGGGGGAGGTAAGCCCCAAGCTCTTTGCACTTCCGGGACCCGTCTGTTTCTCCCCCTACAAAACCTGGCCCTCCGTTCATCTTTCTCAATTCAGTAATTTCTACCTGTTGGCTTGCAATGCCCGCTGTCCCCGGCTGGAACAGCCAGGTTAAAAGATGACACACACGCACAGACACACACAGACACACACAGACACACACACACAATCCCTCCTTTCTGGAGCCCCTTCCTCAAAAGTTTGGTACCAAAACGATGGCGGCGAGGATGTTTTCGTTTGGATTTTGCACTGTTGCCTTTTCATTCATTCTGAGACGGCTGAACATTTACCGGCCTGTGACATTCTTTCCTCTTAAGGTTGCTTTGACGTGTTTGATGAATCTTAAAGAAGAAAGTTTTAATAAATGTTGACTTGACTAAAAAAAAAAAAAGAGAGAGACTAAGGGAGACTTTGGGGGGGGAAAACTGAACTTTCCCACCGCAAAACAACGGGAGGCACCCAATTCTAACCCCCCCTCCCTCTCTTTCTCCCCTCCCCCCCCCCAATTGCTGGAGGCACTCAGAATCTTGCTCTGTCTCTTGTTTCAAAGGTGGTTCTGAAGCTGACCCAGATGATCGGGAAGAACGTGAAGCTGTACGACATGGTGCTTCAGTTCCTCCGGACCCTCTTCCTCCGGACGCGGAACGTCCATTATTGCACGCTGAGGGCGGAGCTGCTGATGTCGCTCCACGATCTGGACATCAGCGAGATCTGCACGGTGGACCCCTGCCACAAGGTACCGACGCAAGAAACAGCTGTGCAGCTCTCCGGCCCTTCGGCAGCAATAGAGTTTTGCTGCCATCCCCAAAAAAAAACCCATCCCGGCTGAGAGAAACCTTGTTTGCATCTCAGATATGTCCCCTTCCCAAACTAAGCGGGGATTGCTGCGGCCTGAAAACAGGCCACTCCATCTAAAAAGAAACCTAATGTTTAATTTTTACTTATTTGGTATTCCGTCTTTCTATACTTCTTACAAAGAACTCAAAAACGACAAACATATCCGACACAAATTCCTCCTCCTCCTGTTTTCTGCTCAACGGCGACCCTGTGAGGTGGGTTGGTCTGAGAGAAAGAGAGGGCCTGGCCCAAAGTCACCCAACTGGCTTCCATGCCTAAGGTGGGACTAGAACTCACCGTCTCCTGGTGATAGGCCCAAAATCACACAGCTGGCTTTCATGCCTAAGGTAGAACTAGAATTCACTGTCTCCTGGTATTTGGCCTTAAATCATCCAGCCAGCTTTCATGATTAAGGTGGGACTAGAACTCACCATCTCCTGGTGATTGGCCCAAAGTCACACAGCTGGCTTTCATGCCGAAGGTTGAACTAGAATTCACTGTCTCCTGGTATTTGGCCCTAAATCATCCAGCCAGCTTTCATGCCTAAGGTGGGACTAGAACTCACCGTCTCCTGGTGATAGGCCCAAAATCACAAAGCTGGCTTTCATGCCTAAGGTAGAACTAGAATTCACTGTCTCCTGATATTTAGCCCTAAATCATCCAGCCAGCTTTCATGATTAAGGTGGGACTAGAACTCACCATCTCCTGGCGATTGGCCCAAAGTCACCCAACCGGTTTTCATGCCTAAGGCGGGACTAGAACTTACTGTCTCCAGCTTTCTAGCCTCACCACTTCCCTTTCCAGGTGCCTGCATTCTTTCAGGAGGTGGCCAGCTCTCCTGTTCACACTTTTATGTCAAATCTTTTTCAAAAAAAAAATTATTATTTTTTTGCTCCCTTGGCAGTTTACTTGGTGCCTCGACGCTTGCATTCGGGAGAAGTTTGTCGACAACAAGCGTGCGCGGGAACTGCAGGGCTTCCTCGACGGAGTGAAAAAGGCCCAGGAGCAAGTGTTGGGGTAAGTGCTGAAGAATCTGGAGGCAGGCTTAGAGGCTTTTTCCGCTGCAAAAAACGATTAAAACCATTCACGAAACGGGATGCGTCAGCAACGGGGAATCGGCTGTGTTTCCTTTTGAGGCTTTGTTCTCAAACAGCCTGGATTGGAAATAAATAATAATAATAATAATAATAATGATGATGATGTTGGAAGGGACCTTGCAGGTCATCTAGTCCAACCCCCTGCTCAGGCAGGAAACCGGAAAGTCCAGTTGCCTCTTGAAAAAAGCTCCTTTGGGACAATTTGCATTCAGCAGCACTCATTCTGCTTCACATTTAATAATAATAATAACAAAGTTGGAAGGGACCTTGGAGATCATCTAGTCCACGGGTCGGCAACCCGCGGCTCCGGAGCCGCATCCGGCTCTTTGAGGGATCACCTGCGGCTCCGGAGCCTCCGCCGCGGGGCGGGTGCGCGTGCGCGAACGGGTGCGCGTGCGCGAACGAGCATGCGCGCGTGCGCGGGCGGGCGCGGCTCCCAGGGTTTTTTTTTTTTAGGGAAACGGGTCCGTGCGGCTCGTTGGATGTTTCGGCTGGCCGACCCATGATCTAGTCCAACCCCCTGCTCAGGCAGGAAACCCTATACCATTTCAGACAAATGGCTGTCCAGTTTCTTCTTAAAAACTTCCAGTGTTGGAGCATTCACTGCTTCTGGAGGCAGGTTGTTCCACTGGTTAATTGTTCTAACTGTCAGGAAGTTTCTCCTTAGTTCTAGGTTGCTTCTCTCCTTGGTTAGTTTCCATCCGTTGCTTCTTGTCCTGCCCTCAGGCGCCTTGGAGAATAGCTTGACTGCCTCTTCTTTGTGGCAACCCCTGAGATATTGGAAGACTGCTGTCATGTCCCCCCCCTCGTCCTTCTCTTCATTAAACTAGACATACCCATGGCTGTAAGTCGAGGACTGCCTATATGCAAGTTCTGCAGAAGTCTTCGTCAGCCAGGAGGTTACTCGAGACAGCAGAGGCAATGAAAGCAGAACAGGACTTAGGTTTTAATCCACTACAAGACCAAAATTGGGAGGAATTCTACCTGGGGAAACCGAGCCTCGAAAAGTAGCTTGCTGCAAAGGTGCATTTGATGCGTTTGTTTGTTTTTTCTCTCCTTCCCTAGGGACCTGTCGATGATCTTGTGCGATCCGTTTGCCATCAACACCTTGGTTTTGAGCACGATCCGGCATTTGCAGGACCTGATTGGTCAAGAAGTGTTACCCAGGGTAAGTTAGACAGCATTATCCTCTGGATAGGATTGGCCCTGTGGGGTTTAACCTCAGGGAGAAACGATGAAACGTACCTTAAACTCCTTCCCACCGGTTGTGGAATCCTGCAACACAGTTAACAAAGGGTGGACTTTGCATTGTGACGTCACATTCGGGGTTGGTTCCGAACGCCAATGCAGCCATCGTAGCTTGTTTTTCACTTGCTCGTTGAATGCGTAGTTGACCCAACGGATTTGAGCATCCGGAGAATTCACTTGGGGGTGCTTCCATGCCCGACATTGTTAAAAGAAGAGACTAGACAATCCCCTGTCTGAGATGGTATAAGTTCTCCTGCTTGAGCAGGGGGCTGGACTAGAAGACCACCAAGGTCCCTTCCAGCTCTTCTTCTTCTTCTTCTAAATTTTCAGGAAAGCCCAGAACTCTTACTACTTCTGAGGATGCTGTCCCTGGGACAAGGAGCTTGGGATGTGATTGACAGCCAGATCTTCAAAGAACCCAAGCTGGTAAGGTACCACCGGGAACGCCATCACTGATGGTCTTGAAGGTCCGCTCCTTCCTTAGGAGCTGTGTTCTTCTGAATGGATGATGCTCTGTCCAGAAAGACCTTAGGGATAAGATTAGGCGGCCTTCCACACTGCCTTTCTGTATCTCAGGAAGTGGATTTGATCACCAAGTTTCTGCCAATGTTGATGGCCTTCGTGGTGGACGACTACACCTTCACCGTGGATCAGAAGCTGCCTTCGGAAGAGAAAGGTCCAGCTTCTTACCCCAGCACCATCCCTGAGTTGTTCCCAAAGTAAGTAAATTTCAGTTTGGGAATTTTTTTGTCCCATCAGTCAAAACCTGCTGCTCAGCGGGGCTGAAGGAGCTGGGCCCACTGAGAATTGTGAGTTAGAAAAGGGCATTAAGAGGGGAGGAAAGTGGTAAGGCACCTAGCTGGACAGCAGGAGACGGTGAGTTCTAGTCCTACCTTAAGCCATGAAATGTAGCTGGGTGACTTTGGGTCAGTCGTCAGGAGACGGTGAGTTCTAGTCCCACCGTAGCCATGAAATGCAGCTGGGTGACTTTGGGTCGATCACCAGGAGATGGTGAGTTCTAGTCCCACCTTAAGCCATGAAATGTAGCTGGGTGACTGGGTCAGTCGCCAGGAGACGATGAGTTCTAGTCCCACCGTAGCCATGCAATGTAGCTGGGTGACTTTGGGTCAGTCGCCAGGAGACGGTGAGTTCTAGTCCCACCTTAAGCCATGAAATGTAGCTGGGTGACTTTGGGTCAATCACCAGGAGATGGTGAGTTCTAGTCCCACCTTAAGCCATGAAATGTAGCTGGGTGACTTTGGGCCAATCGCCAGGAGACGGTGAGTTCTAGTCCCACCTTAAGGCCTGAAAGCCGGCTGGGTGACTTTGGGCCAGCCCCTTCCTCTCAGCCCAACCCACCTCACAGGGCTGTTGTGGGAAAAGTAGGAGAAAGAAGGTGTGTGGGGTACCTTTGCCGCCTTGTAATATTTGTAAAAATAATAAAGGCGGCATCCAAATGAATGAGTGCGTGAGTGAACGAATGAGCCAATGACCGAGAGCGAATGAATGAGCAAACGAACAAACAAACAAACACAGCAGCTGAAGCTCTTTCTCCTGTGTCCCAGGTTTCTCCAAGAACAGCGGATCGCCTGTGAGGTGGGCCTTTACTACGTGCTCCACATCACCAAGCAAAGGAACAAGAACGCCCTGCTTCGCTTGGTCCCAAGCCTGAGTAAGTCCCCTCTTCCCGTGTCCTTATCTCAGTGGAAAGGCAGAATACCGGCCAAGCGTCCTCCTGGCTTTTCAAGCCAGGAAGAAATTGCAAAACCAAAAAAAAAATGAAGGCATTGTGGTGCAATCCGCCGTGGATTCCACCACCCTCTCTCTCTCTCTCTCTCTCCTCCTCCTCTCTTTAGAAAGAGGGTGAGAGAAAGAGGTCCCCCCAGTGGTGGGATTCAAATAGGCGAACAACCGGTTCTCTGTATGGATGCCACTTCCGGAAGTCCATTCTGGGCCTGGGCAACAAAAAATTAGCTACCGGTTCTGCCGAAGTGGTGCGAAGTGGCTGAATCCCACCACAGACAGGAAGGAAGGAAGGAAGGAGTGGTGGGATTCAAATAGGTGAAGAACCGGTTCTCTGTATGGATGCCACTTCCGGAAGTCCATTCTGGGCCCGGGCAAGAAAAAATTAGCTACCGGTTCTACCGAAACGGTGCGAACCGGCTGAATCCCACCACTGGGTCCCCCCACCTTCTCAAAGTCGCCCTCTCTCTCGGCATTTTGCAGCGGAGACCTTCAACGACCTGGCCTTTGGGGACATTTTCCTGCACCTCTTCACAGGCAACCTCACCCTGCTGGCCGACGAATTTGGGCAGGAGGATTTCTGCGCTGTCCTTTTCGACCGCTTCTTCCTGCCTGCCTGCCCCAGGTAACGCTCGTCTCCTTTCCAGAAGGTGACCGTGTTCTGTCTTTCCTCAGGAAGTGAGGGGAAGGGAAGGGGGAAAAAGAAGGGAAGAAGGAAAAAGGAAAGAAAGGAAGGCTAAGGAAGGGAAGAAAAGAAAGGCTAGGGAGGGAAGGAGGGAAAGGGAAGGAAAGAAAGGCTAGGAGAGGGAAAGGGAAGGAAAAGGAAGGCTGGGGAGGCAAGGAAAAGGAAAGAAGGGAAAGGGAGACAAGGAAAGGAAAGGAAAGACAGCCTAGGGGAGGGAAGGAAGGAAAAGAAAAGGAAGGCTGGGGAGGAAAGGAAAAGAAAAGAGAATGGGAGGGAAGAAAGGAAAGGCAAGGAAAATGAAAGGGAGGAAAGGAAAGGAAAAGGGAAGGAAGGAAGGAGAAAGAAGATAGGGAAGATAGTTAGGTCTTCTGATTGGGAGAAGCTGCAGGGCTTCAAAAGCGGGGCACCCACAGTCTGTTTCAACCACCTCCCAGGAAGGACAACGTCCATCGGCACCTGCTGAGGCTGCTGCTTCACCTCCATCACAAAGTCTTCCTTGCCAGGCTGGAGTCGCTGCAGAAGGCCTTGGAACCAACCAAGCAGGTAGGAGGGGGGGGGGAATTGGGGGGCTGCATTGTGCTCAAGCACTCAAGCACTACTGCTGTTCCTCCAGGCCAGCAATTTACCTTTTTTTTTAAATCTCTTCTCCTTGGAACAGAGCAGCGAAGCGGTGAAAGAGCTTTACAACCAGCTGGGCGAGAAACTGGAAGTCCGCAAAGCTAGCCCCGTCCCAGAAGCTGAGGCTCCACCGATGGATTTGCCCCTCCCAACAGTATCTTCCACCCCGGTGCCACCATAGATACACCCCCCCTCCCCTTCCTCAATTCCCTCTGGGCTCTTTCCTGGCGTCGGGGACAAAGGTTGGACACACTGAGCTTGCTTGGGACACGGTCACCTGGCCAGCCTTGAACGCAGCTTCTCAGATGCCTACTCCGCGTCTCATCCCATGGTGTGGTTGTCTCCCAGGAAGGGCGCTGCACAATTAAAGATAGTGGGTTATTGTTGTTGTTTTTGAGGGGGAGGATCTCTTAGGGCAGGGGTCTCCAACCTTGGCGACTTTTAAGCCGTGTGGACTTTACAACTCCCAGAATCCCTCAGCCAGCCGGTTGCCAAAGTCCACCAGTCTTCAGTTTGCCAAGGTTGGAGACCCCTGATTTAGGGTGTCTGGATTAGCCCTGGAGGGGCAGGGCAGGTTTAAATCCAGATGTTATTTTTGTAAAAAAACAAAACAAACAAAAAACACCTGTGTGTTCTTGTGTGGCTATAGGAAACGCACAAAACGAACGATAGAAGGTGTGGAATAATTTGTTCACTCCTTTTTTGTTTTTGGTTTCTTTTTTTCCTAGCGTAGGAAAAAATAAACTTTTCAAGCCCTGCCTCTGTTTTGGCATTTGCTTTTTTTTTTTTTTCTTCTTCTTCTTCTTCTTCTTCTTCTTCTTCTTCTTCTTCTTCTTCTTCTTCTTCTTCTTCTTCTTCTTCTTCTTCTTCTTCTTCTTCTTCTTCTTCTTCTTCTTCTTCTTCTTCTTCTTCTTCTTCTTCTTCTTCTTCTTCTTCTTCTTCTTCTTCCTTCTTCTCCTTCTTCCTTCTTTTCCTTCTTCTTCTCCTTCTCCTCTTCTTCTTCTTCCTCCTCCTCCTCCTCCTTCTTCTTCTTTCTTCTTCTTCTTCTTCTTCCCCTCTTTCGTTGTGGTTGATTTACTCTTTGCATCCGCCGTAACTGGATCCCTTGGAGGTTTTCAAGAAGAGACTGGTCAGCCACTTGTCTGAAGTGTATAGGGATCGCCTGCTTGAGCAGGGGGCTGGACTAGAAGACCTCCAAGGTCCCTTCCAGCTCTTGTCATTCTGTTACAAATTGCACCTTCTCTCTCTCACACACACACACGCACCCCTCCCAACTGGGGATCAACTAGGAAGGCTTGCTGTGCCCCCCCCCCCAAAGCTGGCAGTGCCAGAGAGAAACCACGTTTGTTTTCTTTAGACGCTTCTGTTCTTACCGGATTATGTTAGCAATAAGGACAAAGGGAGGCTTCCAAACTTTGCAAAATCAAGTAGAAACTAGGTCAGTTTCAGGTTGCTGAAAGCTTTAATGAGCCACGTCTCCAAACCAGGACTGAGGAGACACTGAGACATTTGGAGGAAGATGCCTAAAGTCCCCCCCAGAGTCTTACATTTCCAGCAAAAGGAGCTATTATCAGCAATAGTTTCTTTTTTCCCCTTTTCTTTCTTCTTTTTTTTTTTTTAGCAACCCAATATCCTCTGCTCCAATCTTCTCCAATCAAGCAAACTTCCAGAGCTGGGGCAACTCCGCTTTTAAAACTCCGTAGGGAAGGCATTTTTCAAACGGGAGCCCTCCGCTCGCCCGCCGGATGCCCGTGGGAAGGTAGCCTTCCCCCCCCAGCGTGCATTCTGGGCAGCTTAGCATCCAGGAAGACAAAAAAAAAACCCACCCCAGATCAGTTCTTTCCCCTTGAAAAGAGGGCCGTGGAATAAAGTTTCCTCTCTTTTTTCTTTTTTTCTTCATTCCGTTGTGTTGAGTCCCTGTTGGTCTCCAGCATCCCCAACGTTGACGTCTCTCACTTGCTCTGCTCGATCTGGCTCGCCGGCACCCGTAGGGCAGGTTTCGTCTTTGGGGCTGGTGCCCGAGGCCGCCGCAAAGGAACTGGGTCCCAATTCCTCCTGGGAACCGTCTATCGGAACCCCGTCGGGTATTGTTTTCTCGGCCAGAAACTGGGCGGCGGTTTTCCACCCCAAGGGAAGGCCTTTCGTGTTTAGCTTTTCGCTGGAATGATACTGGCTGATGGTGGGGATGACGATGGCGCTCTTAGTTTGAGGGATACCCTCCATATCCACCCCTGGCCTGTTGGCATCTCCCCTTTCTTTTCCAGCAAGCTTCTCGTTTGGGATCCTTTTCCTGGCCAACATCTGATCCGTGGGTTTCTCGTGGTGTTCCTTAGCCGACACGGGCCTCAACCTGGGGGAGTTCCTCAAAGGAGCAGGGAAGCCCCTGAGTTTGCTCCAAGCCTCCGTGGCTGGCTGCTGCTCAACCCGGTCGTCTCTCTTTGCCGAGCGGCGCTTTGACCTCTGGAAAGCTTCGGTTAAGGGCCCGGCTTTTTCAGAGACGGGGTGATGCTGCAGGTGAGGGAAGTAAGAGTTGACGGTCGGGACGGACGGGATGTTTCTAGCCGGCGCGCGGTCGTTCTCGTTCACCAGGACCAGCTTGTTGATCTTGTAGGTCAGGCTTCTGAGGGCCTGAGTGGGGTTCCTTCTCAGGAAGTCGCTGCCGACCGGGCAGTTGGCATCTGCGGCGGCATTTCCCCTGGGGGCGAAAGAGGGGCGAGGGAATGATGGCGAAACAAGAAGCTGGTAGCCATCCTAGATGGAGGTGGGATTTGGATCGTCTGCTTGTTGAAGTCACCAGTGTAAAAGGAATGGATATGGTTGAGGGTTTGTGGAAATGAGGAGGACTGTGGGGTCCCTCATACTCTGAGCTTAGTTATTTACTTGCAGATGTTTTATTAACCAATTAGGTAACATCAGTGCTAGAAGGGAATGCAATAACCTCACTCCCTTCCAGCATTGATGATGTTACCTAGTTGGGTAATGAAATGTCTGCAAGAAAACAACCAAGCTCAGAGAGCACTAAAGACCCCACAGTCCTCCTTTTCCTCTTCCTTCCTCTCTCCCTTCCTCCTCCTCCTCCTCCTCGTGTCCACAAACCTTATTCCCTTCTAACACTGATGATGTTACCTAGTTGGGTAATGGAATGTCTGCAAGAAAACAACCAAGCTCAGAGAGTACTAAGGACCCCACAGTCCTCCTTTTCCTCTTCCTCCTCCTCCTCCTTCTCCTCGTCTCCACAAACCTTATTCCCTTCTAACACTGATGATGTTCCCTAGCTGGGTCATGAAACATCTGCAAGAAAATCACCAAGCTCAGGGAGTACAAAGGACCCCATAGTCGTCCTCTCCATAAACCCCATTTCCTTCTAGTTCTGATGAGGTTACCTAGTTAGGTAATGAAACGCCTGCAAGAAAACAGGCCAGCTCAGAGAGCACCACGTGGACCCCTCATTTCAATCCTGAGTTACAAATATTCTCCTTTATCGGTGACCAGGTTGGGCTTCTCCCTAGCCAACATTGTAAGGCGGAGGGTTATGACTTTAGGCATGGAGTTTTTAAATCAAAAGAATGACTCCCTGTACGTTAAATGCACGCAATTCTGCCCTCTGCAAAGCCCATTGGAAAAGAAAAGGCTTTGGAGAAGGGAGCTGTTGTCCAAAGTCAACCTTGGGCTCCAGGTTGGAAATGTAGGAAAGAGTGGGATGATGTCCCATCCTCATGTCTGAAATGTCTACCGTGTGACACCCATACACCCCTTCCGTGAAGTCACTTTCCAGAATAAAACCCACTTCTATGAGTCTAGGTCAGCGGGCAACTTTACACAGGTGGACTTCAACTCCCAAAATTCCTCAGCCAGCATGGGGAATTCTGGGAGTTGAGGTCCACCTGTCTGCAGAGGTTCTCCATCATCCAGGTCGTGGATGCATCCAAAGGTGCTTTTTCAGGAGGACTTCTGGACAACTGGACTTCTCTTGTTTTTCTTTGAAGACGTTTCGCTTCTCATCCAAGAAGCTTCTTCAGCTCTGACTGGAGGGTGGGGGGAATGGAAAGATTTATACTCCTTGCAGACACAGGGCAGAAAACATCCTGCAGAAAGCACGGCTCCACAACACAGCCCTTTTAGCGGTGCCAAGAAGGCTCCACACCCATTTGCACCCCTCAGGTGACCCCGAGGACACAGGTAAACCTCCAAGTGGCCTCAACGACTCTCTTAAAAAATGCAAATGACCAATGTCTGCAAGGAATGTAAATCTTTCCATTCCCCACCATCCAATCAGAGCTGAAGAAGCTTCTTGGATGAGCAGCGAAACGTCTTCCAAGAAAAACAAGAGAAGTCCAGTTGCCTCCTGAAAAAAGCACCTTTGGGAGGTCCACGTGTCTTAAAAATTGAGAAACTCTGATCTAGGCAGTCGTGTTTGAGGGAGGCAGATCCTGGCTATGCTGGAGAGGAGGAGAAATAGCAGGCACCCTTCTCCCGTTCTCCAGTTTATTAAGGGTCGCGATCAGACAAAACCCCGGTGACCCAGGGCTCTAGGAGCAGATACCTTTGGGATTTGCGCGTGTCCCACTGACAGCGAGGCATCCAGACCGACAGCTGAGTTGAGCTGGGCGGCTTCGGATCTACCTTTCCCTGGTAGATGGAGCGCAAATTCTGCTTTGTATTTTCTGGGGGGGAGTGGAAATTAGATTTTCCTGGGGAGCAAGGAGGAAAAAAATCGGCAGGATTGGGCCGTTGTCATCCGATGTTTTGGCTTTCCTAAATCGTCTCCTGACCGGTCTGATCCCTTCCCGCCCTTCGCTGGGAGAAGGCACAGTGGTACTCAAAATTTGAGTTTCAGCCTTGAATTTGTCCACCACTCTGGTTCATCTCAGCCAGCCTGGTTTAGCTACGTTAAGGTGGAATGTCTGCAGATCTACAGCCATCAGGACAACGGGAGAAATAAAAACGTTCCGGGATGACCTGGCAAATCCATAAAAATGAATCTGGAGGCCTCCAAGAAGGATTCTTTTGAGAGGGAAGGAATGCAAGGCAATCTAAGATGGTTTTCTTTGATTTACCTGGGTACACAAACTGGAATTCAGAGACGGTCTGATACTTCCTCTTCTCCACAGCGTTGGGGTATTTTATTTTTCTGTGCGGGGAGACAGAAGGCAAAGAATACGATTGCTTTCCAAATCAGTCGCCCCCTCTACTTCATGCACAATCCTCACAGCTCGTGTCATCCTGGGTTGCTTCTTGGTGATGGACTGGCGGATCCTTCCTATCACATTTCTGTTGGTTGCCACTATCTAGACAGTTTACATAATTGTAAAAGCCAAGAGGAGTTTGGTAGCACCTCTCCAACTGACACATTTTCTTAAAAGGCCTAATAATTTATTAATTTTTTTTGCCAACATTGATTAAGCTAGCTGTCCTTCACTGCCTATAAAAACCAAATTTAAAAAATGGGGTTTCTTAACGATCACCCATATCTGTCTGTGTTATCTATCTTTCTATCTATGTTTCTATCCATTCCTCTCTATCCATTCTATCATCATCTATCTATAATTCCTTCTTTGCATTCTCCCTCTCTCCTTCTCTCGCTCCCTCCCTTCCTTCTCTCATTCCTTCCTTTCGTCCAGCCTTCCTTTCTTCCTTCAGTCTGTCCTTCCTTCCTTCTCTCATTCTTTCCTTCCTTCCGTCCAGCCTGCCTTTCTTCCTTCAGTCCTTCCTTCCTTCCTTCCTTCCTTCCTTCAGTCTCTCCTTCCTTCCTTCCTTCCTTCCTTCCTTCCTTCCTTCCTCCCTCCCTCCCTCCCTCCCTCTTTCTTTCTTTCTTTCTTTCTTTCTTTCTTTCTTTCTTTCTTTCTTTCTTTCTTTCTTTCTTTCTTTCTTTCTTTCTTTCTTTCTTTCTTTCTTTCTCAAAAATTTGGTAGCTACTGCCACCTAGCTGGGCATTTTAAGTATACAGATTGGCTATCAAAGTAATTCAGCAAGCAGATGGCTAGCTTTTGTTAAGACTTTATATTACCTTTTGTTTTCTCTACTGTTGCTAACATCTTTAGGTTTTTCTGATTGCTCCGTTCTCCCTTTCCTGGGCGTATTTTTCTTTTCGGTCTCCAGCTTGGCATTATGGGTCTCTCCCTGCATTTTGAAAAATAAAATAAAATAGAAGAATGGTACATGAGTGCTATATGATCTACCTCTGCTTCAATATTCTTCAATAACCATGGTTACCTAGGAATTGAATACTAATTCCACCTCACACTGAGCGTGGCTTGCTTAAAAGGATACCGAAATAGCAACCCGTTATCCAGGTTCTTCTCCCACTCACCAAGTTGTCTGTCTCCGAAGATGCGTTTCCAGTGTCCTCATTGCTGCTGCAACACAACTTGGTGGTGCTGTCTTGGCTTTCTGGCGCCAACCTGGATGAGACAAACAACAACATTTCAGAAATGTCATGTTTACTCAAACCAAAATCACCACCTTGTTGCCCGTGCATTTTCAAAACTTGTCTTTCAAAGATCTCCAGAACTTTAGGAAGCCTCCAACCTCAGCAGAATGTCCCCCAACGGCTTAAGAGTCCAGATCTATTTAAGTCCACTGCTGGGCCTTAATAGGAAGCTGGAAGTACCTGGGTAGATTAGACCATTTCAGACTGCAAGGGAGAAGATTGTTCCTAGTGATGGACTGAACCAGGGGTCTTCAAGCTCGGCCCTTTTATGACTTGTGGACTTCAGCTCCCAGAATTCCTCAGCCAGCGTGCCAAATAAGACACGACAACAAGGAAGAACTGGGGAATTATAGACTCTAGAAGCTTCTCGTGATTTTATTTCTGTTACAAACTGGTCAGGGACCATTAGGTGCACCTCGTTCTTAGGCTCAACAAGCTCCTGAGTAGCTAAATACTGGGTTGAGCGTTTTAGTTTTGAAGTTTGGATCCCCCCCTCCGGAGGACACAACATTATTATCTTCCTGGCGAGCCTCCAGTTAATCTTCACAATGATGAGAGTGAACAAAATAACATTTGAAGGCCCTTCAACAGCCAGAAGTTCCTTCAAGGTGGGTGGAGCTGACCGCAGCCAACATGAGAGTCCCTATATAAAGCCTTCGGTCAGGCTTAGGAGAAGGGGGGGAGATAGCCTTCTGCTCCTTTTTCCAAAGCCAGTTGGAGCTACTCAAGGTTCTGGTCTCCCTTGCAGACGTCAGCCTTACCCTTTGGAGTCGAGACTATGAATGGAACAGCTCCTGCCGTGCACAGTAAGATGGGTGCGTTGGGTTCTACTCCTCTTTTTCTTGCTACGCTTTCTCTTCTTATGTCGAGGCTGCTTAATGAACTGGGCTGAGTTGGGCTCCACGGCGGTGGGTTTCTTGTCCTTCATCAGGGCAATCTTGGACGGGCTTTTCTGCCGTGCCTTGCTTCCCATGGGCCTGCGGACACAAGTGAGGAAGGAAGGAAGGAAGGAACCGAGTTAAGATTTTGATGGCCCTTCTCATTCCGACGTACTTCATCTGAAGCAGTGCTCCTTAGTTGGAGCAAAAGCTTGGAAACCGGTGATGAAGGTTAGTGGGGGTCGCTCTAGGGCAGGGGTAGGCAACCGTGGCTCTTTTATGACTCGTGGACTTCAACTCCCAGAATTCCTGAGCCAGCCATGCTGAGGGGAAAGGGAGAGGTTTCCAAGCTGAGCCATGCTGGCTCAGGAATTCTGAGAGTTGAAGTCCATGAGTCATAAAAGAGCCAAGGTTGCCTACCCCTGCTCTAGGGGAACAATTCTTTCTCCTACCCCCAGATTACCTTGACGGATAATTTCGGCAACTACAAATCTGACTGGCAACTATCTTAATTTTTTTTCTGAAGGTAAACAGAAGAAGCAACAGTTAAGCAATGGAGATTTTGACTCGGCCTTCACAGAATGATTTGCTAAGCTGTTTTGTCTCTTCACCAAAAGACTTTCTATCACTTAGAAACAAATGACCCCCACAGGGAACTTGAGCAACACCTTGACAAGAGGCCAAGTCAACAGTTGGCCATCCCGAAGATTAAAGATAGACTTGGACCTTCTCCTCATGACATCTAGAACTATTTTGCCATTGCAACCGTGATCTGGCAAAGCCGATCATGAAGAACCCAGCAAAAGTGACAACGGACAACGGTGACAGTGATTGTATGGCATTGGCATTTATCACCTTTCCTTTTGGCAATGTAGAGTAGCTCTCTAGATAGGAAGTCAAGGAGATGCCAGAAGAAAGAAACAAAAGACTCAGTGATGAGTCTGTAGACCAAGGACATGATGGACAGCTCTGATTGGTGAATACTCAAACACATCAGCAAGTTTGTTAATGACTGAGGTCTTGAGAATGGAGAAGAACAGCAGGTCTTGGAGAAAAAGAAAGTAGGGGAACAATTCCTTCTCCTACCACCAGGAAAAAAAAGAACTTTTTTTTAACAATTGGCATTTCACTCCTTGGCCCTTAAAACCTTTGAGGTGTTACATGGTGGTAAAGTCAGACCTTTGAAGTTTTGGGGGCTAACCAAGCCAAGGTGGGCTGAATGAGCAGTTCTTCCATGGTTACCCCATCACCTCCCTCTCAAATAAAGTCTTGGTTGTAGCTGAATATACTCCTCTTATCACCAACAAGGAAGCGAAACCAGATTTTTGCTAATCTAGCTCAGTTCAGATTGTGGAAATTCTAGATGGAGTAAACTGCACTGTTCATCACAATCGGGCAAGTATCGTGGCTTGCTCTACCTTGCATGTCCTTCAAAACTTGACGAGGACAAAGAGGCAGAATTAATTTCCATCCTCTGTGCAGTTACAATCTTGATCCAAAGCCGAGTAAGACAGAGATCACCCCCACCCCTAAGCATTTCTCCTACACTTCCTTGATCCTGTTGCTGTTGCTTTTCTAGACTTAAACCTGACGTACACTGGGTGAAAAGGTTTTGTGAAATTGTGTGTCAGCTCCTGAGCCCATCTGCCATGGGACTCCCTTTGCTTGGTGGTATCTAAAATTGAATTGCTCTGCTTCCCTGCTCCCCAACATAAGGATTCCGTATAAATTGGATTATTTTTTATATTAAAAAACAACAACTAGTTTCCCACTTTTGGCTAAACCAGGATTTTCAAACCATTGTAAGTTGACTAAACCTCAGTTGCCGGATTGACAGTACTCTAACTGCAACCCAATCAACTCACTTAAAATAGAGGTGAAATGACCATTCCTGATCTTAAAGGTGGACCTGAAGCCACTTGCTCCCCTAATCAAATCCCTTCCCGTCATATCTTGAAAAGACACCCCAAACTTATCCATAAGATGAAAAGATGAACATCGTAAAATGAATCTCCATACACAAGATGGACAGAGTTTTTTGTGAGGATGCGAAGCAGGGATATGCGAAGCAGGGATATGTCGGATACAGGACACGCGACTTACTTTAGATTTATTGCTGGTTTCGCAGCAGAGGCACAAAGAGACACTTAACAACAAGAGCAAAAATCTTGGGTAAAATAGGGCCATGGGTAAAAGCGTTGGGCGTTCAAGATCCAAAGATGGGCTATAAGGTGAAGCTGTCTCTGGATCTCAGCAACTGCCTCTGTTGCTATGGAAACAGGATTCTACCATCCTGGCTGGTCCTCTCTTTGGTTTTTTGCATCTATTCAGGTTTTCTAACGATGCATCCTTCAAGCATCCTACTGGTTCTTTTTTAGACTGGTATTTTTAAACAGAGAAGAAAAGCAATCCCAAACAGGTAAGGAAGCAGCCAACATATAGAGAAACAGGGATTTATTTTGACAGACACTCTGGTACGTGTGAAACGATCCAGCTTAGCTTTGTTTGTAGAACGCTTCTTTAAAAATATAAGCCAGAAATAAGAAACTGTGGGGTTTTTTTAAGCTCCCTAATTTATTAGAGGATGAATAGATTACCTTTTACATCAACTTGGCATCTGATGAGATCATGAAGACATCCATATTGTTTGCTAAGTTGGAAGGCAGAAGTGTTTTGTTGTTGATTTCTTTCGGGCTAGGGTATTTTATTTTCATTCTTAAATTGAATTGAATTTATTATTTCATTCTTCTTTATTCTTCGGGGTGGTTAGATAAACTCAGGCTGACTCTAACGTTTTGGGCAAACCCTGCAAATGGATTTATTTTGTAACCAGTTCACCTTCCTTGAATTCAGCATACTTAAGGCAAGAAAACTTCAAAGCAAAATCCGAAGGTCTCCTGGTTTGAGCAGAGGGTTGGACTTGAAGACCTCCAAGGTCCCTTTCAGCTTTATCACTCTATGTTCTAAATGTTGTTTCCATAGAACAAATGCAGAGTCAAACTTAAGCCTACTGTAAATGACTTTTTAACTCAAAAGAGGGGAAAAAAAGGGGATTTGGTAAAATTTCATTTTATTTTCCCATTCTTTGCCATGAGGACTGTGACTTGAACAGAACAGAATAACAGAGTTGGAAGGGACCTTGGAGCTCTTCTAGTCCAACCCCCTGCTCAGACAGGA
Source organism: Azemiops feae (assembly GCA_023970755.1). Classification (NCBI taxonomy): domain Eukaryota; kingdom Metazoa; phylum Chordata; class Lepidosauria; order Squamata; family Viperidae; genus Azemiops; species Azemiops feae. Next base: position 205,158 of record JALGBA010004187.1, on the reverse strand, counting down.
AACCCTATAACAATTCAGACAAATGGTTGTCCAATCTCTTCTTAAGAACCTCCAGTGATGGAGCACCCACAACTTCTGGAGGCAAGCTGTTCCACTGGTTAATTGTCCTCACTGTCAGGAAATGGTCTCCTTATTTCTAGGTTGAATCTCTCCTTTTGACCAGTTTCCATCTGTTGCTTCTTGTCCTGCCTTCAGGTGCTTTGGAGAAGAGGTTGACCCCCTCTTCTTTGTGGCAGCCCCTTAAATATTAGAACACCGGTATCCTGTCTCCTCTTTTTTCATTAAACTAGACATACCCAATTCCTGCAACAGTTCTTCGTGTGTTTTAGCCTCCAGTGTCCCTTGATCTCCAACAACAGAAACAGGAAGCCCACAATTCATGATTGGAAACCAGGTCGAGCTTGTTTTGGGCTGGCTGAGATGTAGGACTACCGTAGATGAGTCTTCAGCCTGAGTTAGCATCTCTCTCCCTGCAGTGGACCTAACGCTTTAAAAAAAATGCCACGGTATTTCAAGAGCACGTCGATTTAATAGGGCTTAAATCCGCAGGAAGGAGAGATCTATGTGTCAAACAAGGAGGAGAAACTGAAAATATTCATGCCGGCAGCCTCTTCGTAGCAACCCAGCATGCATCCAAGTAAGATACATTATTCCAGCTTTTTTTTTTTTCTCCTTGGAGGTGAGGTGGGGGCTGTGGCCGTTTTGCAAAAAAAAAAAGGGATTTCTCTCTCTCTCTGTGTTTCTGCCTCCTGCAGTTCTTGCTTCCTCCAGAGAGAAATCTCACTGGAAGAGCGGAAAAGCCTTTGTCTTGTGGGCATATGCGTTCCTGCAAAAAGCATAAATGCATCAGACACCGCCGGAGAAGGATGGAGGCAGGTTGAGGTCTGAAAGTGAGCTGAGCAAGCAAGCCATGGCTTCCCACCCCACGAGTCTGCTCGCTGGTTTCGCAGCTGGCCAGCATCAGAATTTCTGGGGGCTTGATTTGGGTGCAGAAAGGAGAAACTGCTAGCAAAGACCGTCCTTCTCTGGCCTGCCAGCATCCATGACCCCCAGGCCCCATGAAGCGGGCTCTGAGGTGCCACAGATGGACCCGGCTGTCCTCATCTTCCTCCTGTATCTGATGATCATCCATGAGCTGGTGAGTGGGTGGATGGCGTATCAGAAGCAGGCCACCAAGCCGAAGAAGCAGACCGGTCCTCCTTGGTCAGGCAGGTAAACTGTTTGTGTGTTTGTGGGTCTGTGTGTGCCGAAGGGGGCTCCATGCTGAGTGAATCATCTTGGCATCTTTCGATGAGGGCCAAAGGATGCCAGCTTTGGCTTCGTCGCTTTTTCCAGACCTTCTTTGGAGACGCTGCCATTGGGATCGGGATGATTTTTTTTTTTTTTTTTGCACCCGAACAGTGTGCTTTCCCACTAAGCTACGGCTCTGCTGCTGCTCTCTCCAAATAAGCAGAGGTTCTAGTCCTCATGGTTTGGGAGAAAGGGCAGAATTAAGAAGGGAAAGATGGGAGCGGTGGACGGCACTTTATTTTGAGTCGGCTCTGGATTCAACACTCTTTTTACACCCGAACAGTGTGCTTTCCCACTAAGCTATGGCTCTCTCCAGATAAGGAAAGATTCTAGTCCTCATGGTTTGGGAGAAAGGGCAGAATTAAGAAGGGAAAGATGGGAGCGGTGGATGGCACTTTATTTTGAGTCAGCTCTGGATTCAACACTCTTTTTACGCCCGAACAGTGTGCTTTCCCACTAAGCTCTGGCTCTGCTGCTGCTCTCTCCAAATAAGCAGAGGTTCTAGTCCTCATGGTTTGGGAGAAAGGGCAGAATTAAGAAGGGAAAGATGGGAGCGGTGGACGGCACTTTATTTTGAGTCGGCTCTGGATTCAACACTCTTTTTACACCCGAACAGTGTGCTTTCCCACTAAGCTATGGCTCTCTCCAAATAAGGAAAGATTCTAGTCCTCATGGTTTGGGAGAAAGGGCAGAATTAAGAAGGGAAAGATGGGAGCGTTGGAAGGCACTTTATTTTGAGTCCGGCCGACGTCTACCCGGTCCAGCGAAATCAATTCAAGCTCTGGAGGTTCAGAGTCTTTCCCATTCTCACTTGAAAATATTGAGGGTTGAGTCAGATGCAGAAGGGCGGGTGTTTTCCCAATGATTTCCACATGCTTTGAAAAAGTAAGATTCTAGTCCTCGTGGCTCCGAATAAAGAACAGAACTAAGTCGGAATTTATTCAAACACCAATGTTCCTAGACTCGTAGGCTTTCAACTTACAGTTCTGTGTCGCTTCGCCGAAGTGCTACTACCGAGTTGTGAGCTTGTGAGGTGTTTCTGAACTGTAGCCCCCGGCAGATGATGAAAACACACAAACGCCGACACATACACACACACACACACACACTTGCATTCACACATTATCATCCTACTCTGTGCTATTTAGGCTGGATTGGAGAAATCGGTCCAGGCACATGCAGTTGCTAATGAATATTGAAACTTTTGTTCAAATCCACTTTTTTTTTTTTGACAACGAAAAGAAATCCTTAGAAAGTGCCACAAAGATGACAACGGGTTTAGAAGCTAAACCGCATGATGAACAGTTAAGGGAACCAGCTATGTCCAGCCCAATGAAGAGAAGGATTGGGGTGACATGATAACTGTCTTGAGGGGCTGTCACAGAAAAGAGGGGATTGATTTATTCTCCAAAGCAACTGAGGGTAGGACAAGAAGCAATGGGTGGAAGCTGGTCAGAAGGAGATCCAACCTAGAAGTAAGGAGAAATTTCCTGACAGTGAGAATGATTAATCAAAGGAACAGCTTGTCTCCTGGAGTTGTGATGCTCCATCACTGGAGCTCTTAAAAAAAAAAAAAAAGATTGACAGCCAGTTGTCCTCGCTAGAATAAGATCTCCTACCTCGTGGTACCTATTTCTCTTTCCTTGCTTAGTTTGCATTCATTTCTACTACTTGGTTTGCATTAGCTTCCATAAGACAAGAAGCAATTAAAGTAAACTAATCATGGAGAGAAGCAACCTAGAACTAAGGAGAAATTTCCTGACAGTGAGGACAATTAATCAGTGGAAAGACTTGCCTCCAGAGGTTGTGGGTGCTCCATCACTGGAGGTTTTTAAGAAGAGAATGGATAGCCATTTGTCTGGAATGCTTGAGCAGGGGGGGTTGGAGTAGAAGACCTCTAAGGTCCCTTCCAACTCTATCATTCTATTCTGTTCCGTTCCGTTCTCTATTCTATTCTATTCTATTCTATTCTATTCTATTCTATTCTATTCTATTCTATTCTATTCTATTCTATTCTATTCTATTCTATTCTATTCTATTCTATTCTATTCTATTCTATTCCATTCCATATTCTATTCTATTCTATTCCATTCCATTCCATTCCATTCCATTCCATTCTTTGTAATGTTTGCTAAAATTTATTTAAAAAAATAAAATAAAACCACCATCCTGGACAATTCCTACCTTCTTTCTATTTGGTGTCCTTTTCAGCGTCTCTTCCCAAGGAAACCGTGCCAGCGTGTCCCACTCGTTGGCCTATCCAGTGCCACGAGACCGATGCAAGGACTGGAGGAAGCCGGGCAGAATCATCCGGAAAGCGTAAAACTGAGTTTACGATCTCAACCCGCCAGGTTTGGCTAAGGAAGCTGCGAAGAACGTGGCTGATTGGCGTTCTCCACATTGATCTGGCTGTGCGGCTGTCCTGTCTTTGCTGTGACTGACCTCAGAGCATCTTCCAAACACCTTAGCCTTGTACATCCAAGATCAGGCATCCCACCTGACACTGAATGAAACAGGCATCGGTAAATAGTGGTCCACAATTGACACAGTGCTTTCAGCATCCTCCAGAGGAACCGATGAACTGATCCTCACAGAGCATGTGGCAGAATGGAGAAGGGAACTGGTGACTATGGAACAGGCCAGGATGGACAAAGAAGGGGACGCAAGAAAGTAGCAAGTCCCTGAAGGGATTGGAGTACTAAAACATTGGGAGGTGACAGTGGAAATTGAGGCACAAGGGGGTGACCTCAAAATGTAGCTGACACAAGGATTGACCAGTGGAAGGAGAAGGTGAAGAGCATGTGAATGAACATACGGCTAGGGAAGGGGTTATGAAGAAGTCTGCTAGGATAGAAACATCTCAGCTCTCCTCTGTCAACCTTGCTAATGATGATCTTTCTTGATTTGGGCAACCATCAACCTTTGGGACAATTCCTCTCTGTATCCAAGCATTTGTGCTCAGCACTCTTCTATCTGGTAGCAACCTCTTCTGATCCTCCTCAGCTTCCATTCTTCTTGTCCTCCTTGAGGAAACTCCTAATGGGTGTTTGAACCTTCTTCTTTTGCCAAGACCTGCTATTCTTCTCCCTCCACGAGACCTCAACCATCAATGACTTGCTGATGTCTTTGAGTATTCACCAGTCACAGCTGTCCATCATGTCCTCGATCTACAGAGTCATCACTGAGATCTGTTTTCCCCCTCTCTTTCTTTTAGCATCTCCTTGACTTCCGATCGAGAGATCTGCATTGCCAAAAGTCAGTTTTCAATACCAGCCCCATGCAGACCATTGCTGTCATCGTGGTCACCTTCGCTGTGTGCTTTATTCTGCTTTGTCAGACCACGGTTGCAAAGCTGAAATAATTCCAGATGTCATGTGGAGAAGGTCCAAGTCTGTATATCTTTAATTTTCATGATGGTCAACTGTTAACTTGACCCTCTTCATCTATAATCTTCTCATGGGGAAATCGAACATGTGTTGTTTAAGTCCCCTATGAAGATCATTTGTTTCTAAGTGTTAAAAGAAATAAATAGCATGAGAATGGATGCTTAGCAAATCATTTCCATATATGTATGGAGTCATCTATTCATTGAGGCCAAACTCAAATTCTTGGGCTTTAATTAATTTAGAAATTTTTTGTAAATTTAATTTAAAAAAAACCCAACCAAATTAGCGGTGTTCCAATATCTAAGAGGCTGCCTCAAAGAAGAGGGGGTGAACCTCTTCTCCAAAGCACCAGAAGGCAGGACAAGAAGCAACGGATGGAAACTAACCAAAGAGAGAAGCAACCTAGAACTAAGGAGAAATTTCCTGACAGTGAGAACAATTAATCAGTGGAACGGCTTGCCTCCAGAAGTTGTGAATGCTCCATCACTGGAGTTTATCAAGAAGAGATTGGACAACCATTTGTCTGAAATGGCATAGGGTTTCCTGTCTGAGCAGGGGGTTGGACTAGAAGATCTCCAAGGTCCCTTCCAACTCTGTTATTCTCTTATTCTGTTAATATGAACTTGGACACCAGGTGGTGCTTCATATTATCCAATGTGAACTATGTCGAGGAAATTTCAGTATTAGGGTTACTTTCTAATTGTGTCCAAAGAAAATATGTTATGATACTCTTTTACGCTACGTGGCTGCGTACATTCTAAGTTGGATAAAAGCAAAAATGATGCGTTTCCCCCGACCCTTATGATTTGCTTATTCTTTGAGGAGTTGGCCAACCATGAAGAGCTGAAATTTCTTAAGATATCGTTGAAGTTCCAGGAGACATTGTCCCATTGCAGATTTAACTGAATTGCTAGACCAGGGATGGGTAACTTTGGGGTGCTTGGGGTGACAGTTAACATTTGAGTGGGGAAGCAAAGAGATGGCTCCAGAAGTAGAAGACACATTTGTGTAGAGTTGGGATTATGAACTTTCCTCCTTCCTTCCTTCCTTCCTTCCTTCCTTCCTTCCTTCCTTCCTTCCTTCCTTCCTTCCTTCCTTCCTTCCTTCCTTCCTTCCTTCCTTCCTTCCTTCCTTCCTTCCTTCCTTCCTTCCCTCCCTCCCTCCCTCCCTCCCTCCCTCCCTCCCTCCCTTGTCTGGATGGATGGATGGATGGATGGATGGATGGATGGATGGATGGATGGATGGATGGATGGATGGATGGATGGACGGACGGACGGGTGGGTGGATGGACGGATGATAGGCAGACAAATAGAAAGATAGATGGATGCATGGATGCATGGATAACTGGATGGATGATGGATAGAAGGGAGGGTGGATGGATGGATAGAAGGGAGGATGGATGGATGGATAGAAGAGAGGATGGATGGATGGATATCTCTTGTTTGATCTCGCAATTCAGCTAAATCTGCAATCAGGCAACGTCTCCTGGGACCTTCAGTTATGACATTGTCACCACCCAGGTTGTGCTGTCAACTTACAAATCCACCTACCCTCTGTAAACAACTCTCTCACCGCACTCAAGAAGCCCAGCTACCTAAGAGGGAAGTAGGGACAGGTTGCCCAAGTCAATGGCCACCTTTAATTATTATGATGTAGGCGGGCTAATTCAACGTTCGGGAAGCTCATTCCAGCAGCCCAGATCCAGAGGCTGCCTGCTGTGACGCAGATACAAGAAAGCCTCTTGGCAGAAGGAAAGGATCCACACGAACTCCGACGCACGTTTGTTTTCAAAGAGTCACTTGGAGCAGGAAAAACGGAGGCATAAAAATTGAGCAAATTAAACTTAACAAGGGTAGCGTGAAGGACAACTCGTTGTGGCACCCCAGGCGAGGAATGAAAGGACTGCGGAAACCACGTCCGGCAACCGTTAACCAAAGTCATCCTTTCTGCAGGGAATGAGATTCCCACTTGTGCATGATTAGGGGATAAATGATCTATTATTTTATATATCCAATAAATATTGGGTCGGTGCCCTGGAGCAGATTCGGAGGAGATCAAGGAAGATGATCGAGGGATAGGAAGTAGTCTGGGGAAGAGAATCGGAGGGGAAAGGATAGGTTTAGCTTGGGAAAAATATTATGGCGGCATTTTTCAAATTCTCGGAAGGCCATCACCCCAAAGAAAGGGGCAGGACCCAGAATACAGATAGTCCTCAAATTACAACCACTATTGGGCCCGAAATTCTGTTCCTAAGCGAGACCTTTGTTAAGCGAGCTTTGCCCTATTATACGGCCTTCCTGGCCACCGTTGTTAAGGGGATCCTGGCTTCCCCCTTGCCTTTGCTTGTCGGAAGGCCGCGAAAGGAGGATCACATCACCCCGGGACGCTGCGACCGTCATAAATATGAGTCAATTGCCAAGCATCCGAATTTTGATCCACGGGACCGTGGGGATGGTGCGACGGCCGTAAGTGTGAGACACAGCCCTAAGTCCCTTTTTTAAAAGTGCCGTAACTTCAAACGGTCACTAAACGAACCGTTGTAAGTCAAGGACTACTTCTAATTATCCTGTTACAAGAAGGCAGGTTCCAACTAAACCTTGAGGGCCAATATATATATATATATCTAAATAGTAAAAAAAACACTTCAGGGATGGAAATGATTGGCAGGCGGTGAGTTGCTTCCTGCTGTGTTTAAAGCCAGGAAACTTAAAAGTAGATAATCACCTTTTCAGGAAAGTTTGATCCGGATTGCTGCACTGATCAGGGGGGGGGGGGAGGCTTGATGGCTTTCCTAGCCGGTGTTGACAATGCACAGATTACACATCCTCCTAAAATTGGCTGCGTGACTCAAGAGCTTCGACACAGCGAAGGGTGGTGCAAAACAACAGCACAGATGTTGCAAGCTTTTCATTTCTTCCCTTGTTTTGCTAAGCTTCTCAAGCTTTCGAAACTGACCGACAGATCTTTTTAAGACCGAAAAATAACAGAGAAATGTTCGTTTTGTTGCAGTAGATCAGGAAAAAACAACAACAACAACAACAAGAGTGGAATAAATTCTCTCGAATTTTGCTGCAGAGAGAGGCAAAGTCCAATCCAGGAGCCAGCTGAGATTAAGAAAATCCAAGCGCTTACAAAAAAAAAAAAGAATTGTAACGATTAAGGCTTAGGTGGAATTGCTAACAGGTTTCCCTGCTTTTCCTTCCAGGCTGAAACTTAACCAGCAAAACATTTTACCATCATGGTTCGTTGGTGGCCTACAATGGCCCGGCGGGCCCCTATCTGGCTTGACATTTGGTCATCCCTGAGGAGAAGAAGATGGGAGAGCAAAGGGGAAAGCAGGTTTAATTCAAATGGATCGGATCCTCTCGGGGGGGTGGGGGGAAATTCAGGAACTAGGTCAGATCTTATTTACACCGTGATTACACTGTCCTTAGTGGATCCAAGGAAAATGCACTCGGAGAAGCTGACCAGCCAAATAGCCTTGCGGATCTTGTTAACTTTAATTGTGCGTTAAAACCACAAAAATAAAAAAGAGAACCGGGAGAAGAAAGAGAGCAAAAGAAAGAGGAGAAATATCAGCGACTGCATTGCTTTCAAAGCCTTTAGGCTGCACCCCTGTCTCCTAAAGAGCTTCCATTTCTGCAGCAGAAGACAAGAGAACTGGTCTGCGATCCCTTTTTAAAAGCCTTTTAGTAGCTATCTCCGCCTCTCGTGGCAATGAGTTCCGCTGTCTCCTTATCCGTTTTAACTGAACAAGATTGCACCAGAGTAAAAAATGTAATTCATTTTTCTGCTCATCTTCGACTTCCTGGCAAGGAGAGGAACCTGGGTTCGCTCCAGGCCTTGAGCCAACATGATTGGCTAAGACTCTCCATGCAAGCAGCCCGAAACTGGCTTGAGGAAGAGTTTGGAGTCCCTTAGATACGCAATCTGGGTTTTCCTCCTCCCTATCTGAAACATCAAACTGGGATCCTTCCTGGTTACAAACCCTGGGCTGGGCAGTTCTGTTTCGATCCGCCCACTCGGCCTTCCCTTCCTTCTTGTCTCTCCATCAAACTATCTGGGTCAAGAAGAGGCACGATGGAGACCACAGGGAAGAGTCCTTCCTGGAGCAGCAGGGAAAAAGACTCTGGCAGAAGAACCGGGACAGGGAATTAGGGTTAGGAGGTTGACCTTCGGGACCAAACAATCTTTTCTGCTCATTCCTTGGGCATTGCAATGCCTGGGTAAGGCCACACTTGGAATACTGCATCCAGTTTTGGTCACCACGATGTAAAAAAGATGTTGAGACTCTAGAAAGAGTGCAGAGAAGAGCAACAAAGATGACTAGGGGACTGGAGGCTAAAACATATAAGGAACGGTTGATGGAATTGGGTGTGTCTAGTTTAATGAAGAGAAGGATGAGGGGGGACATGATAGCAGTCTTCCAGTATCTCAGGGGCTGCCACAAAGAAGAGGGAGTCAAGCTATTCTCCAAAGCGCCTGAAGGCAGGAGAAGAAGCAACGGATGGAAACTAACCAAGGAGAGAAGCAACCTAGAACTAAGGAGGAATTTTCTGACACTTAGAACAATTAATCAGTGGAGCAACCTGCCTCCAGAAGCGGTGAATGCTGAAATGATATAGGGTTTCCTGCCTGAGCAGGGGGTTGGACTAGATGACCTCCAAGGTCCCCTCCAACTTTATTATTATTATTATTATTATTATTATTATTATTATTATTATTATTATTATTATTATTATTATTATTATTATTATTATTATTATTATTATTATTATTATTATTATTATTAGCATTCAACTTGGGCACCCTTTGCACATCGGAACCGAAGGTGTCTTGGCTGTAAGTGCAAAGCAGGAGGACTTAGTTAATAGCTGGGCGGGGGGCGAATAGAATAGTCCTCGACTTAGAATAGTTCGTTTAGCGACTATTCAAAGTTACAATGGCCTTAAAAAAAGTGGCGTACGACCGTCGCAGCATCCCAAAGGTCACGTGATCAAAATTCAGATGCTCGGCAACTGGTTCATATTTATGACGGTTGCCCCCCCCCCCTTTTGTGTCCTTCTGACAAGCAAAGTCAATGGGGGAAGCCAGGATTCCCTTCCCAGCCGGGTTCCTAACTTAACAACTGCAGGGATTCCCCTTACAACCGTGGCAAGGAAGGTCATAAAACGGGGCAAAACTCACTCAACCAATGTTTGACTTAGCACCTACCTGTATTTGGACATTTCTGGGAGCCAGGCTTGAGTGGGAAATCCAAGCGAACTCACAGAAGAACAAGCCTTGTGTGGCGTGTGTGTCTGAGAGAGAGAGGGGAGAAAGAAAGAAAGAAAGAAAGAAAGAAAGAAAGAAAGAAAGAAAGAAAGAAAGAAAGAAAGAAAGAAAGAAAGAAAGAAAGAAAGAAAGAAAGAAAAAGAGGGAAGAGAGAGCAAGAAAAAAGAGAGAGGGAAGAGAGAGAGAAGAGAGAAAGAAAAGAGAGAGAGGGAAGAAAGAGAGAGAGAAAGAGAGAAGAGAGAGAGAGAGGCAGTTTCTGTTCCCAGAATCTCAGACATCTTTTTCAAAGCCAAATAACAGGACGTTTCTCTGAAGCCAGCAGGACCCGAACACAGCTCAAAAGAGATTTTATTTTACCTGTCTTCCTCTTAGTGCTTTGTAACTGTGTGTTGAGTTTCACGCTGTCTTTGCAGTTAGCCTAACTTTTTAAAGTTGTAAACATCAGCTGAGGGGCTGCTGACGTCCTTTAATTAGTCCATCCAGTTTTGTAAGCAGGTGTGTGTGTGTGTGTGGGGGGGGAAAATAAGATCATGCTTAGTTATGACTTTTTCAAGAGAGCAGGGGAAAAAGAAGAAGAAGAAGAAGAAGAAGAAGAAGAAGAAGAAGAAGAAGAAGAAGAAGAAGAAGAAGAAGAAGAAGAAGAAGAAGAAGAAGAAGAAGAAGAAGAAGAAGAAGAAGAAGAAGAAGGAGAAGAAGAAGAAGAAGAAGAAAAGAAGAAGAAGAAGAAGAAGAAGAAGAAAAAAAACCTTAGTGGATTTCACTGGGGCGAAAGGTTATCTGGTTCCAGAAAACCAGCCTGTTTTTCTCCAAGAAAAAAACAAAACCCACACAATAAAACCCAAAACCTTCGTTTCTTGCTTCAGAAACACTGAAAGACGGAATCAAAGGGAGGTGGTTCCCCCCCCCCCCGAGTTTTGGTAAGCGAGCGTGGAGGGGAGGAATAGATTGCATGACTTGTTTGCTCGGTTTCAGTGACGCAAGAGCGATTACAAGGAAGGAGGGAACGGAGAAACGCCCGGAGGGAGAAATATTTCCTAGCTCATAACAGCAGAAAAAGGACAGAGCAATGGATTCCGTCTTACCCAGCGGGCATTCGTGCTACTATGATTATACACAAAGGGCATTTAAAAAAAAAAAGAGACCACAAGGTCACACTCCGGTGGGCCTCACCGGGAACCCTATTCGTTCGTTTTTTTCCGCCCGCACAATGAACCTCTTTGCAATTTTCTTAATTTCTCAACTGCCCTGTATAATTAACCGGCAAACAAGTCATCAAATGACAGAGCAAAAAAATGCTTGCAGAGAAGACATCTGGGTAAAGCCACAATCACGGTTTCATTCTTGCGCACCGTCTCGGGAGAAAATGTTGCTGGGGACGTTGCAAAGTTCCTGTTCAGCCCCAGTTCGTTGGTTATAAAACCAGCGTTCTTGGGGACTTTGCAACTGGGAGGAAAAGTGCTCTGGGCAACGGCATCGGCTTGAATCTGCAAGGCGAACCGCGGAGGCGATGTTCGTCAAAAGGATTGTGGGTCAGGCGACGTTTGTTAAGTGCAACCACCTCGCCTTCTAGTTTCCTGGGTATCCCTCTCTCTGCCCAGCCTCTATTTTGCTGATCAAGTCTCTCTTTACTGTTAATGGGTAACTGTTTCCATGGTGACGCTTGGGGAGGCTTGTGATGAAGTGTCTCCCAATTCCGGATGTGTGTCTTTTTTTGTGTCTCTGTCTCTCTCTTTTTTTATAAAGGAAATTAGCAACACTTGAGATGGGGAAGAGGAACTTTTTGGTAGCGTGTGCGAAACTCACCAGACTGAGTTTCGCACATGCTACCAAAAAGTTTCTCTTCCCCATCTCAAGTGTTGCTAATTTCCTTTATAAAAAAGAAACACAAAAAATGACACACATCCGGAATTGGGACTGAGTTGTCACCAAAATAGGATAAGAGGAAGCACTAGGCTTGGGGGTTAGTGGATTCTCAAGGCCATCTAGTTGATCCCTCTAGATCAGGGGTCTTCAAACTTGGCCCCTTTATGGCTTGTGGACTTCAACTCCCAGAATTCCTCAGCCAGCGTGCCTGGCTGAGGAATTCTGGGAGTTGAAGTCCACAAGTCATAAAAGGGCCACGTTTGAAGACCCCTGATCTAGATTGTAGTCCTTGACTTACAACAGTTTGTTTAGTGACCATTCAAAGAGACAACAGCCCCAAAAAACAGATTTAGGACCGTTTTTCACACTTATGACTGTTGCAGCATCCCCATGGTCACGTGATCAAAATTCGGACGCTTGCAACTCTTAAGAGGGGAGGACTTCAACTCCCAGAATTCCCCAGCCGGACCCAACCCCAGCTGTGCGAACCATCAATCAGAATAACGGAGCTGGAAGGGACCGTGGAGGTCTTCTCCTCCAACCCTCTCCTCAAACAGGAAACCTTATATCATTCCAGACAAATGGTTGTCCAATCTCTTCTTAAAATCTTCCAGTCTTGGAGCACCTACAACTTCTGATGTCAAGCAGTTCCACTGATTGTTGTCACTGCTAGGAAATTTTTCTTTATTTCTTAAGTTAGATCTCTCCTTGATTAGTTTCCCTCCATTGCTTGGCCAAATTTGACTCCTGCTTAAGAATACTGCCTGGACTTGTTGCCCTGTTCTTGGTGGGTGGTTCGGTCAACCTGGTCTGATAATGATCATCCTTAAGAGAATTTATGCTAGGCAAAGCCAAGGATTCTTTTTTCTTCAGCTTCTCAAGTTACCTTTTTGAGAAAAATGCCAGGAGCTTTCCACAGAGGTCTGTTTTTCTGAGTCCTGAATTATGCGTTGGGCTCGGTTGCTGGGTGTTTGTTCTCCCCGAAGAAAAATGCAATAAATAGCAGAGCAGTGACCTTGCTTTTGAAACTCTCCATAACTAAGCTTCTTGTCTTGATCTCTAGGGTTAAGGGGGGGGGAATCTGGGTTTGTTGAAGCATTTAAGAACCTGTAATTATGCAGAGTGGAATGAGAGTCTGCTCGGTCAGAGGAACCCAAAGGGAAGGCAAAATGATTTTGGCTGCAACCACACCTTCCGCTGTCTCCCTAGGAGGTCAAAATAACAGAATAACAGAGAGTTGGAAAGGACCTTGGAGGTCTTCTAGTCCAACCCCCTGCTCAAGCAGGAAAGCCTGTTTCAGACAAGGTCCCTGCTTGCTGGTCCCAGACTGGGCTGCACAGCATTAGGGAAGCTTTGCTGACTCGAAAACGGGGTTTCCAGCATCACAACACGAGGGACAAATGCTTGTGGCTCTTTTCAACAGCCACTAACTCATTTTGGGGTTCCTATTGTAAGCCAAGTCACCGTTGCAAGTTCCTTCTGTCCCACTCCTTATCTCAAACCCTAAAAACACCCCACTGAAGTCAAAGTCCAACGTCCAGACCGGAGTGACAGATCTTTGTTTGGCCAAGGAGAGATGAAACAAAGTGCAAGCTTTGAAGTCCTCCAGAGCTTTCCAGCAAGCAAAATATCTTTTCTGACAGTGCCAGCTTATGTGAGATGTAGCACTCACCAAGGATGAAGTGAAGGGCAGCTCAGAAAGCTGGTGTTTTTTTTAAAAATAAAATTGGAGATGGAAAAGTGGTGCCAGACCTCTCCTGATTTATTTATTTATTTATTTGCCATCATAGACTAAGACAAAGTTTCCTTGTACGGTAGAATGTCCAACGAGAAGGATGCCATTACTGTGTAGATAGTTGGATGGATGGATGGATGGATGGATGGATGGATGGATGGATGGATGGATGGATGGATGGATGGATGGATGGATGGATGGACAGATAAATAGCGATAGATAAAGGTAGAGATAATGTAGAGAACAGGTACAGGATGGATGGATAAATAGAATAGAGATAAAGATATAGATAGAGAACAGACAGATATAGATAGAGAAAGAGATATAGATAGAGAAAGAGATAGAGATAGAGAAAGAAAGAAAGAAAGAGAAAGAAAGAAAGAAAGAAAAAGAAAGAAAGAAAGAAAGAAAGAAAGAAAGAAAGAAAGAAAGAAAGAAAGAAAGAAAGAAAGAAAGAAAGAAAGAAAGAAAGAAAGAAAGAAAGAAAGAAAGAAAGAAAGGATTTTGGATCTCCTCCACCTTGGTAATTAGATTTTTTTTTTTTAACTTGTAACTGTTCTAAATACAGGAGAGCTTCCAGAAAGTCAGCTGGCCAGCTGCAAAAACCTGGAAGGTTCATTTAATCTTCTCCCAGGTTTGGCGCTTTCTGCAAATAACAAAAGCAAAATTATGGGGAGGGGTTAGGAGGGCAGAGAATTTACATTCTGGAACTTGGGCGTCCCAAAACATCCAAAATACACCCTTATGTGGGAGACAATCTGAATTGTAAAAAAAACGAAACAAAAAACCGAAGGGTGGCATCTGGCTATTTGCAAAGGATTATTTCAGTTCACCCACCCACCCCCAGTCCAAATAACTTTTGCTATTCCCTCGACTTCCTTCCAGCTCTGGATAAACGTTGACTGGATTAGGGAAAACCCAAAGGGCAAGAAAGCAGTGGGCCCAGAAGGTGTAAACATCGTAAAAAGATTAAGCAAATCTCCTTAGCTCTGCTGGAAGAATCTCTGGAATAGCCAGTCGGTTGAAGCCTGATGGATGTTTAGCCAGAAGAATGTCTAGCAAGCTTCTTTCGGAGAAATTAGTTTCTACAATGTTTAAGCTCGCCTGGAACTGCCTCTGCAGGACTATAAAGTGATAAAAATAAAACCACTTTTCAGAAATGCCAATCTTGTCCCTATAGCCTATTATACCATTTCTGACAAGTGGCTGTCCAGTCTCTTCTTGAAAGTTTCCAGTGATGAAGCTTCCCCAACTTCTGAAGGCAACTTCTATTCCATTGCTTGATTCTTCTCACTGTCAGAAAATGTCTCCTTATTTCTAGGTTGAATCTCTCCTTGATCAGTTTCCATCTGTTATTCTTTGTCTGGCCTTCAGGTGCTTTGGAAAATAGGTTGTCCCCCCCCCTCTTCTCTGTGACAGCCCCTCGAATATTGGAAGACTGCTGTCATGTCTCCCCTGGTCCTTCTCTTCACTAGACTAGACATACCCAGTTCCTGCAACCGTTCTTCCTATGTTTTAGCCTCCAGTCCCCTAATCATCTTTCTTGTTCTTCTCTGAACCCTTGGGGCGAAGCATCAAGGTTTAGAAGTTGCACAAACTCAAGTCCTGCAGGTTGTAAGTCCTGGATGAAGGCCTGGTGTGTTGTCCTCATTTGTCCAGGGTAGTTTCAGCCAACGAAGCAAGCTCAAGAAAACATGGTTGAGCAAAACTCCAAAACTTCTTCTTAAGCAACTTGTTCCTGGTGACTCATTGACTGATGGAAGAAAACAGACAGGGTTGCTAGCCAACCTAGCCACTGGGCAATCGGGCGGCCTATAAGTCAAATTAATTAATTAGTCAGTGGAGCTGCTGAGCTCAGAACTTGACTCAAATTCTCTTTTCCTAGTCTCTCAAGAGATGATCTAACCAGTCAGTTAGATCAGTTCCTCAGGGAGGAGTCCAGCGTTTGTCAGCTGAGGGACTCGCTGCATGTGAAGTTCCTCTTCAGGTTTTAATGTCAGCAAGTTTGTCGAATAGTCCCCATCCCTAGTGAACTTCATGCCCTGGGATTAAAAAACAACAGATGTTTACAACAGTTCATTTAGTGACCGAAGTTACAACAGGCCTGAAAAAAAGGGACTTAAGACTGTTTTTCACCCTTAACGACCGTTGCAGCATCCCCGTGGTCACGTGATCAAAATTCAGAGGCTTGGCAACTGACTCGTACTTATGACGGTCGCCGTGTCCTGGGGTCATGTGATCCCCTTTTGCGACCTTCTGACAAGCAAAGTCCATGGGGAATCCAGATTCACTCAACAACCGTGTGACTAAATTAACAGCTGCAGTTAATTAACTAAATTAACAGTTAATTAACTAATTAACTAGTTAATTAACAGTTAATTAACTAAATTAACAGCTGCAGTGGCAAAGAAGGTCGTAAAACGGGGCAAAACTCACTTAACAAATGTTTCGCTTAGCAGCATAAATTTTTGGGCTCCATCGTGGTCGTAACCCGAGGGCTATTATTTCCACAGCGAGGGGGAAAAAAAGAAAAAAAAAAGCAGAGGTGCTTAAATGGATTTCTTTATTCAAAGAAGAGAATATACTGAATGATGTTTTTTAATTGGGCAATCCCTTCTGGATTTTGTGCCTGCGGTGAAAAAGAAATGCAACTCGGATTTGGGTTTTGCCGATTCGACAGATCCGTTGTTATAAAAACGGCTCGTATGCAATTAATGTGTAGAAGTATCTTCTGTTCTGCTAAAAAGATGTCAGAAGTCAAGGCTTTTTTTTTTCTTTTCCCCCCTTTTTCTTTCACATTTTCTCTTCCCTTCCCTTCCCTCTTTCTTTCCCCTAGTTTCCCATTATTTTTATTTTCCTTTGCATTTTATATCTTGATAAGCTCATACAAATTTGAAACGGGGAGAAAAAAAGAAAGAAAGAAAGAAAGAAAGAAAGAAAGAAAGAAAAAGAAAGAAAGAAAGAAAGAAAGAAAGAAAGAAAGAAAGAAAGAAAGAAAGAAAGAAAGAAAGAAAGAAAGAAAGAAAGAAAGAAAGAAACTCTGGATTTCGGTGGCCAGCTGTCTGGCTGCTGCTGAACTATCCCTAAGGATCATTAAGTAAGGAAATGTAAGATGATTTCACCTTTCCAGGAAGAAGAAAAAAAGAGAGCTGTATCTCTTCCACAAGAGGCTTGGTTGTGCCTTCAGGCCATCTTCCACCCTGAGCACTAGCAGCTGGGATTGCAAAGCTCTCCGCCCTGAGGTCATAGCCAGCCAGCCACGGTGAAAAGACATGAGCAAGGTGGCTTAATATTTTGACTCAAGGCAACATCCTTCTAGCATCCGAGAGTTGAGCTTAAAGGAAAGGACGGACATTCCACCGAAAGGCAAGGTCCAGTTTCCAGGTTGCAAAACATCGGGCGCTAGATTTCAGAAATGCTGAAGCCGGTCTGTGGGTTAAGCGTTGATCTCAGTGGCCTACCTGGGCCAAGGGTCTGTCTTAGCCTGAGGTGCCTCCCTCTGCTCCCTCCATTCATGAAGAGCCAGCTCCAAATCAAACACGAGAAGCCACGCTCTGCATCTCCAAGTTGCAACTCGTCCCAAAATAGCATGCTTTGGAGGTAGCAGTTGATTGGGACAACTGCCGACACCTCCACCCACCCAACTGCGAGAAGGGATAGCAATAGCAATAGCGCTTAGACTTATATGCCGCTTCACGGGGCTTTACAGCCATCTCTAAGCGGTTTACAGAGTCAGCATCTTGCCCCCCAAACTATCTGGGTCCTCATTTTACTGACCTCAACCAATTCTCCAAAGCACCTGAGGGCAGGACAAGAAGCGATGGATGAAAAACTAATCAATCAACCTAGAACTAAGGAGAAATTTCCTGACAGTGAGAACAATTAATCAGTGGAGCAGCTTGCCTTCAGAAGCTGTGGGTGCTCCATCACTGGAGGAATTCGAGAAGAGACTGGACAGCCATTTGTCTGGAATGGTATAGGGCAGGGGTAGGCAACCTTGGCTCTTTTATGACTCGTGGACTTCAACTCCCAGAATTCCTGAGCCAGCCATGCTGAGGGGAAAGGGAGAGGTTTCCAAGCTGAGCCATGCTGGCTCAGGAATTCTGGGAGTTGAAGTCCACCAGTCATAAAAGAGCCAAGGTTGCCTACCCCTGGAATAGGGTCTCCTGCTTGGGCAGGGGGGTTGGACTAGAAGACCTCCACGGTCCCTTCCAACTCTGTTACCCTGTTATTAACTGCAGCTCTTTGGGCTCCAGTCCAAGCCTGCTACCCCTCACCCACTTCTGAAGCCCTTTCTCCTCAAAGGTCACGTCTATCTCTGGGCCGGTTGCAAAACCTCATCGTTCTTCTGCGATGTAATCTCACTGAACTTTTGCCAATATCAAAGAACGGCGTTTACTTTGCTTCAGGCTCCACCATCCTGTTCCTTGGTGTATTCTTGGAGGTGACACCTTCCACCCGGGCTTTCAATATTTGTTGTGCCTGCCCCACAAGGGGCACAAGGCAGAACCACACTCGTTCTTCTTACCCTTCACAGACTCTCTCTGCTTGGGAGAAAAGCTTCTGTAGACTGTGTTGCATCTGGAGAGAGAGAGAGAGAAGTCCCCTGAAGATGGGGACTGACGGTCCCGGTGACTGACTCAGATTGGATTCCGTGTTAAGACTACTGGAAAGTGACTAGCAGGTTGCCTTCTCCAGAAAGACTTGATCTGCCTTCTGCTCTGCCTCTCAAAGCAGTTTGCTAAAATCTGCCAAACTAATTTCCTGAGAGCGGTTAGTAGTGAAAAGTGAACTGGTGGGAATTCCACAATGGCAATTCTTCATTCACAGACGTAAGAATCTGGTGCTATCCGGTTGTATTTGGATCAAGAGACTGGACAGCCACTTGTCTGGAATGATAATAGAATAGAGTAGAGTAGAGTAGAGTAGAGTAGAGTAGAGTAGAGTAGAGTAGAGTAGAGTAGAGTAGAGTAGAGTAGAGTAGAGTAGAATAGAATAGAATAGAATAGAATAGAATAGAATAGAATAGAATAGAATAGAATAGAATAGAATAGAGCTGGAAGGGACCCTGGAGGTCTTCTAGCCCAACCCCCTGCTCAGGCAGGAAACCCTATACCATTTCAGACAAAGGGTTGTCCAATCTCTTCTTAAAAACTTCCTTAACAACTTCTGGAGGCAAGTTGTTCCACTGGTTAATTGTTCTCACTGTCAGGAAATTTCTTCTTAGTTCTAGGTTGCTTCTCTCCTTGATTAGTTTCCATCCGTTGCTCCTTGTCCTATATAGGACATCAATATAGGATCTCCTGCTTGAGCAGGGGGTTGGACTAGAAGACCTCCAAGGTCCCTTCCAACTCTGTCTATTCTATTCTATTCTATTCTATTCTATTCTATTCTATTCTATTCTATTCTATTCTATTCTATTCTATTCTATTCTATTCTACTCTATTCTACTCTATTCTACTCTACTCTACTCTACTCTACTCTATTCCATTTTCTATTTCTATTCCATTCCATTCCATTCCATTCCTTCTGTTCTGTTCTGTTCTGTTCTGTTCTATTCTAACCTTTGGATTAACTATTTCACCCATACGCTTGGGTTTTTCCCTTCCAAATTATGGGACGTTCTTTCTGTTAAGTAAAATTCTTAGAAGGTACAGAGTTGAATTTGGATAGCAATGAAATCTAAAAGATATCAATAACAATATAAAAGGTCCAAACTGGTGTGCGAGGGGAAGGAGGAGTCGGAATTTGATTCAAAAACAGCTGAACAATTCAAGGACAATGAGACTATTTTAGAAGTCCTTTTAAGGAGTCCCGCAGTGATAGGCCAGTGGAAATATTATCAACGAATATGTGTTATCAGCCATCCACAGCTGCAATTCAAGATTTGATTTGTTCTTTCAGCACTGTTAAATAATTTTCTGGACTCTGTGTCCTTGATATGCTGATAACTTCTATATCCTGGCAACTCAGCCTTTTAGAGGGAGCCGAGGAAATACACGTACCCACAAAATGCAGTGAAGGCATTTTCACACAACACCCGATTACTGACTTTGTTAGATGTACAGAGCATGATGAAGGCTACATGAACCAAGCCCAGCAGATAAGGCCACAGAGAATGCTAACCTAGGTTATTAGGGCTGCTAAGGTTTTCTTTTTTTATATATATATAGAAGTTTTTATTTATTTTTTCCCCATACATACATACAGTAATAATTTTTCAACCAACGTGCTGTCTGAGTTTACATTCGCTAATACTTATTTATTTCCTAATCCTTTATTCTTTCCTCTAGCCATCGATAAAATAAGTCCCAAATTGGATAATATTCTGTTTCTTCTTTTTCTTTCAGTCTCATAGTCAATCTGTCCATCTCTGCACATTCTAGTATTTTTTTTATTATTTCTTCATCTGATAAGCAAGTCAACCAAGGCTCGGTTCACACAGACAAAGCAAGCAATCCACATTATAATCAGCCCCATGGATGGACCTCAGATAGATATGGATAGGTGCAAAATAACAGACGTGGAAGGGACCATGGAGGTCTTCCAGTCCAACCCCCTGCTCAAGCAGGAGACCTTATACAAGTCCAGACAAATGGCTGTCCAGTCTCTTTTTAAAAACCTCCAGTGTTGGAGCACCCATACCTTCTGGAGGCAAGTAGTTCCAATGATGAATTGTTCTAACTCGTGACTTTATTGATGTTCCTAGTCTTTTGAAAAGCAACATCATAGCTTAATAACAAAATGACAGAGTTGGAAGGGACCTTGGAGGTCTTCTAGTCCAACCTCCTGCTCAAGCAGGAAACCTTATACAAGTCCAGACAAATGGCTGTCCAGTCTCTTTTTAAAAACCTCCAGTGTTGGAGCACCCACAACTTCTGGAGGCAACTTCCGTTGCACTGATTAATTGTTCTCACCGTTGATCAAACAGGGATCAAAGTTTGACGAAAGAGGATCAATTTTTTTTAGGGAAGTTGATTGTTCAGATGGATTTAAGGACCGCTCATGAAATGCTTATTTCTCGTGGAGGCAGCCATCCACTCTGTCTGGCCATTGTTTTGTTTAACAATCCCTTTGGAATCTGAGCATTTGTGATGTCATCGGTCACCAACCTTTTCTCTCTGCTCTTCATCTATCTGGATAAGTCACAAGTTGACCAGACGTCCATCCTAACACCACCCAACCACCATGAGGGAAGCTGATTAGAAATCCTGGTTGTCTGAACGGCTGCCCCTTTGTTGGCAAGGAACTTTTTTTTTCTTTCTTTCTTTTTTTGGCTTTTGGACGTTGTGGACAAAAGTGAGTCGGTTTGCGGGTGAGATTCGGCGAGGAGGGATGGGCTTGATTGACGGGAACGTGAATGTGACTTTTGTGAAAGGTACTTTAAAGGGTATTTTAAGTGCCAGTTGAGTAGAGGCAGTTGGCCAGGCTTTGTGGGTAAGTGATAATTACTGACAGAAGAGAATGTTTGTACTTGAAGGTGGAACTGTGGGGTCCTTGACGCTCTTTGAGCTTGGTTATTTCCTTGGAGACGTTTCATGACCCAACTAGGAATATCATCAGTGGTAGTAGGGAGTGGGGTTTGTGGAGAGGAGGAGGAGGAGGAGGAGGAGGAAAGTGAGATCCCCAGTGCTCTCTGAGCTGGGTGGTTTTCTTGCAGATGTTTCATGACCCAACTAGGGAACATCATCAATGCCAGTAAGTGTGACTTACTTCCTGTTTATATACAGCAGCTCTGAGCTTGGTGGTTCTCTTGCAGACGTTTCATGACCCAACTAGATTACATCATCAGTGCTAGAAAGTGAGGTCCCCAGTGCTTGTGGGGAGGAGGAGGAGGATTGTGGGATCCTTAGTGCTCTCAAGCATGACTGTTTTCTTGCAGACATTTCATGACCCAACTAAATTACGTCATCAGTGCTAGAAGAGAGTGGGGTGCAACTCCCATCACCCATCCTAGTCAGCACAGCCATTGCACCTTTCCCTGACCTGTACAGAGGTAGCCAGGTCTGGAATGGGGGTTCCTGGCAGGAAATGCCCCCCCCTCCTTCCTCCAGAACAAAACAACCACATGTGTCTAAATCCCTCTCGGGTGGCCTCGGTTTCCCTATTGACCCGCCTCTTGAGGACTGGGAAGTTGAATTCCAGTTGTAGAGGAGGGAGTCCGGGGGGGAAAACACAGCCTGGCTCGTCTGGAGGGTGTCGGTGGACTTCTCCACGACTCTGTCGCCCTCGTTTCTTCCACGCGCGCCTCAAGGGCGTCTAAGGACTTCCTCTGGGCATGTCTAGAGCGCCGGAGCTGAGGGCGCCCGAGGTGGTTCTCCTGCCCTCTTGTTTAGGCGGTTAAACCCAACCGACGGCTGCGCCTGCCCTTTTCCACGCTCCTCCTCCTCTTCCTCCTCCTCCTCCGGCACCGAGTGCTCTGGGTAGGCGGGAAACCAGCGCTATAAGAGAGGCAGCCGGTGCCGGGAGCCGGCCGCTGCCCCGGACCTGTGCCTTGAGATCGCGCCGCAGGGACAGCCAGGTGCCCTCGCCAAGCAGGTAAGCGCAGCGCGCCAGGACGCGCGGCTCTCGGGCGCTCGATCCTGCGGCGAAAGAAGCCTCGGGCGGGTGCGCGCCCCCCTCCATGCCCCCCCCCATCCCCGCTTAGCCAAGCGCTGGCGCAGGAAACTCCGCGCAGGATGGCGCGGCCACCGAGGCGCACGGAAGCCCTCGGAGGCTCCTTTCTCTCCTTTCCCTCCAACCGATTTAGAGGTTGCGCCCCATCCAGAGGGCAGGTTTCACCCTCCCCCCCTTCCCACTTAGAAAAGCGGGCCGCTTGGCAGCTTAAGAAGGACGGGGAAGGGGAGAAGCGGGGGGCGGGGGGGGGGTTTCCCCCTGACTCAGTTTTCTGCTTAGCCGGTCTCTCTCTGCCCGGCCTGAGCCTGGCGCAAAAACGCGCCGTTTCTCCACGTGGCTCCGGATGGAACTGGCTTCCGTCCAGCCTTCGCCGACTCGACCCTACTAAGAGCCCTCGGGCCGCCTCTGTTCGTGGCCGGACCTTCCAGGGAGACCCGGACCCACCAGAGCAGGAAGGTAGAACATTTCGGCTTTAATACCTCTGTTTTCAAGAGTCTGCAAATTTGGGTCTGGAGGGAATTCTGTCTTCTGGGGAAAAAATGGCTAGGAACGATCCTATAGGATGCTCTTGTACTTCCCAGTTAATCTTAAATCTCCTTTGGTCTACTCTCTCTCTCTCTCTCTCTCTCTCTCTCTCTCTCTCCCCTCCCTCCCTCTTTCTCTCTTCTCTCTCTCTCTCTCCCTCTGCCTCCCTCCCTCTCTCTCTAAGTCTCTCTCCCTCTCTTTCTCTCTCTTCTCTCTTCCTTCCCTCTCCCCCTTCCTCCCCCCTGTCTTTCTCTCCTCCCTCTCTCTCCCTCTGCCTCTCTCTTTTTCTTTCTCTCTTTCCTTCCCTCTCCCTCCCTCCCTCCCTCTCTCTCTCTCTCTCTCTCTCTCTCGTTGCATAAACGGAACTCAAAACTTCTACTACGTCAGCCTGGATGATGCAACTCTGAGCTAAATGCTAAAAGACGGCAGAGGGAATTTTAGAACGCTGGGGTAGCCCCCTCCCTCCCCCCAAGAACTAGCACCTTTCCTACCATGTCAACTTGCACAGTCTCTTAGGGCTGCCCCCAAATCTTGTTCTCTTAAAAGCCTCCACAAATGTTATTTGCTATCTCTGCTCTAAAAAAAGAAAAGAAAAAAAAAGAATGCAACATCTGGTTGTTATTATTCTATTCAACATCTTCCTGTAAGTAATCTAAATGCCTTGTCCGAAGCTCTGTCCGGAAGGAGGACAGGAGAATCCCGCTTAATCCCAAGAAGAAGAGTTTAAAGCCCTAACAACGTTTGCGATTTTTAATTGTCAAAAGGCCGGTGGGCTTGTTTGTTTTGTTCACAGGTTAACTTAGGCCACTTATGGGGGGGGGAGAAGCTTCACTTAGGGGGTGCCTTGGTCTTTGATGATGGGGAACAGCATGGAGGCAAATAGGTGGGTCGGTGAGAAGGAATCTCCTGTCACCACTTCTCTTGAGACGCACCTGGAAGGAGGCCCGACAAACCGACAACATTGGTTGTGTCTTTTGTTGATGGAGTAGCTTGCAAACAGATTCGAAGCCTCGAGTTCCCACGCTGAGCAAACAGGTTACATCCTGCTTTGCAGCGGGAGTAAGAAAATGGAGCTAAGGCACTGTGTTTAACCTGCCACAAAAGCCCATTTTAACATGTGCCTCTGCTAAGTTTAACAATGTGGTTCCTAGCATTGGCACTGATGATGTTACCTAGTTTGGGTCATGTAACGTCTGCAAGAAAACAAGCTCAGAGAGCACCAAGGACCCCACAATCCTCCTCCTCCTCCTCCTCCTCCTCCTCCTCTTCACAAACCCCACTTCCTTCTAGCACTGATGGTGTTATCTATTTGGGTCATGCAACACCTGCAAGAAAACCACCAAGCCCAGAGAGCACCAAGGACCTCTCATTGCAACCCTGAGCTACCACGAATATTCTCCTTTCTTAATACTGTTCCTAATCTGTATCTTATGCCCTCCAGGGAGCGATAGATGTAAATATTCAGATAGCTTTTTACATATGCTAAACGAGTGTTATCTTTCTTCTTCTTTCTCTCCTCGTTCCTCCCTTTTTTGTTTTTTTTTGCAGCATTGCCAACTTGGTGGCTCATTCTGTAGTAGGTGCTGGAAGCTTGCAGATTGCTGCCTCTGTTGATTCTGACTTTCCTTTTCTTTCAACCTCTCAGTTGGACTTCGGATAACACTGTTTGTTTTTCCACTTCCCTGTGTGTGTGTGTGTGTGTGGTGATTACCACCGAGCATTTCCTGGTGCTGGCTGAATCACAAACCGCATCACCCAGAATCCGAAGCTGTAAATTGTGGCCTGGTTAGGTGTTCCTGATGCATCTCTGCCCGTTTAAGGGGGCCGGGTTTTGCACAGCGTGCTTAGCCAAATCAGCCATTACTTTATCCTGCAGTCCTTTTCAGATATTGTTCGGGTTTGAACAACAACGGGAGGCTTTGGCAGTTGGACTACCAGCCTCTTCACCCAGCCAATCTCACTCTATACATGTTGTACTTTGATAATAAAGGTTCATTCATAGAGTGAAATTCCATTCTGATGCAAAGTTGACAACTTTCTCTCTCTCTTTCCTTCTCTCTCTCTCTCCCTCTCTCTCTCTCTCTCTCTTTCTCTTCCCCTCTCTTTCTCTCTCTCCCCCTCTCTTTCTCTCTCCTTCCTCTTTCTCCCTCTCTCCCACTCTCTTTCTCTCTCCCTCTCTTTCTCTTTCCCTATCTCTCCCTCTTTCTCTCTTTTTCCCTTTCTCCCCCTCCCTCTCTTTCTCTCTCCCTCTCTCTCTTTCTCTCTTTCCCACTTTCTTTCTCTTTCCCTCTTTCTCTCCCTCTCTTTCTCTCTTTTTCCCTCTCTTTCTCCCCCTCCCTCTCTTTCTCCCTCCTCTTTCTCTCTCCCTCTCTCTCCCTCCCTCTCTTTCTCTCTCTCCCACTTTCTTTCTCTTTCCCTCTTTCTCTCCCTCTCTCTTTCTCTCTTTCCCTCTTTCTTTCCCTCTCTCTCTTTCTCTTTTTCTCTCTCTTCCTCTCCCTCCCTCTCTCTCTCTCTCTCTCTCTCACACACACACACAGGTCCATTGGTGTGTATTTCTTTCTTCTCCATTTCTTTCCCAAGAAATATCTAAAGGCTACTTCCTGAAATCTCCAGACACACCTTTTCTGCCTAATCTCTTTGTAGATTAATAATCAAACTTGGTAGGGTTTGCTTAAGGCTAACTCTTTCAAAGTCAGGGTTTTGTGTCCCCCCCCCCCCTCCTTCCCTTGCCCCCCCCCCCCCGCCAGGGTGGGGGAGAGTAAGGCTTGTAGTTTCAGTTCCTTAAGAGACCATGATAGCAGAATATTCTGTCTGGAGTTTTTCTTTAGCCATGCGAATATTCCATCTGATATCCAGAACTGTTTACTCTTAAGTGGTGACAAGGGGTTGGTTTTAAATTTAGATAAGCTTAGAAAAGAGCCATGGAAGGCTGGGGCAACAGGAACTGTTGCACCATTTATTTATTTATTTTATTAAATTTATATGACCGCCCAACTCACACACATTACTTAAAAGAACTCTGTTCCGGACTCAGCTACAAATTCTCTTGATTGAGCCGGTTAGCTCAAGTCGCCTTTTCAATAAACCACTTTATACCGTATCGGGGTGCAAAATGTATTCGTTTAATGGGAGGGCAGATACTTATTTACTTTTCAACAGACTTTCTGTTTTTAGAGAAGCCGTCGCTTTTTAAAAAGCAATTTTAACTTGGGAAAACTCAGCAGCCGGGACTTTCTGGAGAAAGGAAAGGTTGATTTCTAGAGCTGGGAGAAATTAGGTTTGAAGCTTCCCGTAAATCCCAAAGCTTTCCCAGGCTGACCTACTTCACTGGGCTGTTGTAAAAATCAGGCTGGGGAGGGGAAATAGGACACCTGCCCACCCTGAGAGTGGCGAAGCCACCTCTTGAATTTAGGCGTGTTACAGGATTGTGTTGAGCAGGGGTCTTCCAATGTGGCCCTTTGATGACTTGTGGACTTCAACTCCCAGAATTCCTCAGCCAGTTTACAGTTTCATTCATCTCTAACCTGTGGCTATGCAGACTAAAACCCATAACACATAAAGTCCAAAACATTGGTGGGCCCATAAACACGTGGCAGAAATTTCAGCTGGTCTACCTAAACCAGGGGTCTTCAAACTTGGCCCTTTGCTGACTTGTGGACTTCAACTCCCAGAATTCCAGTGTGCCTGGCTGAGGAATGCTGGGAGTTGAAGTCCACAAGTCATCAAAGGGCCACGTTGGAAGCCCCCTGGTGTTGAGGATCAAACTGGAGTAGATTCTTAACGCATCACCTTGGAGAAAAGCTGGATGTGCATGTGGTTGTGAACCTGATTCTGAAGGCGTCTTATTTTTTCTTCTCCAGATTGCCACCATGTCTGTGTCACACAGTTCCAAGCTCAACAAGGGGGTCAGAGACCAGTACATGAAGCTACCCCAAGGCAAGAAAGTGATGGCCACCTACATTTGGATAGATGGAACCGGGGAAGGCCTTCGCTGCAAAACCAAAACCATGAACCAGGAACCAAGTTGCGTCGAAGGTGAGGTTGAACGTGGTCCGCCTCATCGTTTTATTCGCATCAAGTTGTGGATGCTCCAACACTGGAAGTTTTTAAGGAGAGATTGGACAACCCTTTGTCTGAAATGGTCTAGAGCTTCCCGCCTGAGCAGGGGGTTGGACTGGAAGACCTCCAAGGTCCCTTCCAGCTATTCTATTCTATTCTATTCTATTCTATTCTATTCTATTCTATTCTATTCTATTCTATTCTATTCTATTCTATTCTATTCTTCTATTCTCTATTCTCTATTCTACTCTATTCTATTTTCTCTTCTCTTCTATTCTATTCTATTCTATTCTATTCTATTCTATTCTGTTTTTTCCCATCATCCACCATTGCGCATCTCTCGTTCTCCAAGCACGGGAACTTTCCCCGAGAGCTCAAAACCCTTTTTAGTAAGTTGTTTCAGACAAATACAGGTCGTTCTCGACTTACGACCGTAATTAAGCCCAAAATTTCTGTCGCTGAACGAGATGTTGGTTTAAGCCATTTTTGCCCCGTTTTACGACCTTTCTCGTCACCGTCACTAAGCGAATCACGGCAGTTGATAAGTCAGCCACACGGTTGTTAAGTGAACCGGGCTTCCCCCATTGACTTTGCCGGTCAGAAGGTGGCCAAAGGGGAATCACGTGACCCCCCCGGGATGCGGCCACCGTCATAAATACGAGTCAGTTGCCAAGCGGCCGGATTTCGATCACGTGACCCTGGGGAGTTTTTTTTTTTAAAGAAGACATTGGACAGCCCTTGGTCTGGGATGGGATAGGGTCTCCTGCTTGAGCTGGGGGTTGGACTAGATGACCTCCCGGCTCCCTTCCAACTCTGTTGTGCTTCAACTATCCCGCAGAACTATCGGAGTGGAATTTCGATGGCTCCAGCACGGGACAATCCGAAGGGTCCAACAGCGACATGTTCTTAATCCCCGTGAAGATGTTCCGAGACCCGTTTTGCCTGGACCCAAACAAGCTGGTATTGTGTGAGGTTCTGAAGTACAACCGGAAACCGGCTGGTAAGGATTGTTCTCTGAATGTTCCCCTCTTCATCCCTTTTTTCTCCCCCCAGAAGGGAGAAGAAGGCTGGCCGCCGGCCTTTCCGCTTTGCTGAAATAGATCGAAGGAGTTGCTCTTTGTGGGGTCCTGGGTGCCTCTCTGAGCTGGGTGGTTTCCCTGCAGACGTTTCATGACCCAGCTAGGGAACATTATCAGTGCTAGAAGGGAGGAGAATTTCTGGAAAGGAGGGGGAGGAGGAGGAGGAGGACAAAGACTGTGGGGGTCCTTGGTGCTGTCTGAGTTTGGGGTTTCCTTGCAGACGTTTCATGGCCCAACTAGGGAACATTATCAGTGCTAGAAAGAAGGAGGAGGAGGAGGAGGTGGAAGAAGAGATGAAAGGGCAGTTGTGGGTTCCTTGGTGCTCTCTGAGCTGGGTGGTTTCCCTGCAGACGTTTCATGACCCAACCAGGGAATGTCATCAGTGCTGGAAGGGAGTGGGGTTTTTAGGGAGGAGGAGGAGGACTGTGGGATCCTTGGTGCTGAGCTTGGTGGTTTTCTTGCAGACATTTTATTACCTGATTAAGGAACATCATCAGAGCTAGAAGGGAGGGGGGTTATGAGAGGAAGAAGAAGGACAACTGTGGGGTCCTGGGTGCCTCTCTGAGCTGGGTGGTTTCCCTGCAGACGTTTCATGACCCAACTAGGTAGCACCATCAGTGCTAGAAGTGAGTGGGGTTTTGAGGGAGGAGGAGGAGGAAAGGAGAAGAACTGTGGGATTTTATTCTATTCTGTCTATTCTATTCTATTCCTATTCTATATTCTATATTATTCCATTTTCTATTTCTATTCTATTCTATTCTATTCTATTCTATTCTATTCTATTCTATTCTATTCTATTCTATTCTATTCTATTCTATTCTATTCTATTCTATTCTATTCTATTCTATTCTATTCTATTCCATTCCATTCCATTCCATTCCATTCCATTCCTATTCTAAAGTTCCGGGTTCAAATTCTCCATATCTCCTTTTCTCCCCTCCCGCAGAGACCAATTTTCGGAGCACCTGTAAGCAAGTCATGGAGTTGGTGAAAGAGAGCCAGCCCTGGTTTGGAATGGAGCAGGAATACACTTTGCTGGGCATGGACGGACGGCCGTATGGCTGGCCTGAAAACGGATTTCCGGGGCCACAAGGTAAAAAAAAAAAGCCTGCAGTGGAGAGAACGGGGGGGGGGGGGCTGCCCGATCAGGCCCAAAGGCAGGATTTTGTTCTAGCCCTCGATTTACGGCCACAACTGAGCCCGGGATTTCTGTCGCTAAGCGAGACATTATTGCGTGAATGGGGTCCCCATTGTACAGCCTGGCGTACCGCCGTCGTTATGGGAATCGCCGCCCGTCGTTAAATTAGTCACACGGTTCTTAAGCGAAGTTGGCTTCCCCCGTTGGCTTTGCTTGTCAGAAAGTCACCAAAGGGGATCTCGTCTCACACACACACACACACACACACAAACACACAAACAAGCTTGAGGTAGGAACCAATGTTTTGAAAGCTAAAAAAATACGTATTTCCACTTGCTGCTGAGTCATCACATACAACACAACTCGGCGCAAGAAGTCAAAACCCTGGTATAAGCCAGCTCACCAGCCTTGCACAATTGAACTGGACTGCGGAAAGATGCCGACACTGCTGATAAATCAGAGATTTTTCAAATCTCTCTGTGCAGATAAAACAGGAGAGAGCTCACTAGCAGCACGCAAGGCACTGGGGGTCTTGAGCATTTACTCACAAATGCAACTCTTGTCTTTTCTCCCAGGACCCTATTATTGTGGGGTTGGTGCCAACAAAGTGTACGCACGTGATATTGTGGAAGCACACTACAAAGCTTGCATATATGCTGGTGTGGACATCTGTGGCACCAACGCTGAAGTCATGCCGTCTCAGGTATTTTACGACAAGGTTTCCTGCAAGGATTTGAGGGGAGGGTCCGCTTTCCCATCTCTCATCCTGCCATTCCCTTTGGCATATCCTTTGCTGCATCATAGCACATTGATGACGTTACCTAGTTGGGTCATGAAACGTCTGCAAGAAAACAACCCAGCTCAGAGCTGCTATATATGAACAGGGAGCAAGTCACACTCACTAGCCCTGATGACGTTCCCTAGTTGGGTCATGAAACGTCTGCAAGGAAACAGCCAAGCTCAGAAAGCACCAAGGATCCCACAATCCTCCTCCTCCTTCTCCTCCTCCTCCTCCTCCTCCTCCCTAAACGCCATTCACTTCTAGCACTGATGATGTTCCCTAGTTGGGTCATGAAACGTCTGCAAGAAAACAACCAAGCTCAGAGCTGCTATATATGAACAGGGAGCAAGTCACACTCACTAGCCCTGATGATGTTACCTAGTTGGGTAATGAAACATCTGCAAGAAAACAACCAAGCTCAGAGCTGCTATATATGAACAGGGAGCAAGTCACACTCACTAGCCCTGATGACGTTACCTAGTTGGGTCATGAAACGTCTGCAAGAAAACCACCCAGCTCAGAAAGCCCCAAGGACCCCACAGTTCAAGCCTGAGCTACAGATATTCTCTTCTGTTGATAATTAACCAGACCCAATTGAAGAGAACATTGAGTGTGGTGGATGCTAACTGCTGGTGGGTTTGCTGCAGTTCGTTGCTTCCCTAGGCCTGTTACGTTGGGTGGAAGGGTTACTCAAGAGATACACCACGGCAGCCTGTTAATAACCAGGTTTCTCCTTGCGTCCCTGCAGTGGGAATTTCAAGTGGGACCCTGTGTGGGCGTTGAAATGGGCGACCACCTGTGGATGGCGAGGTACATTTTACATCGGGTTTGCGAAGATTTTGGCATCGTGGCCACTTTGGATCCTAAGCCGATGACCGGCAACTGGAACGGGGCTGGATGCCACACTAACGTCAGCACCATCGAAACACGGCAGAAAGGGGGTATCAAGTAAGTAGTTGAACTTAGAAGGGCAATTAAAGGCGAGGATGGCCCAGCTTACAACACTCATAAAATCCCCAAAGTGGTTTGTTTTTACCTGGTTTAAAATATAGGGTGGAGTAGGATTCACATCCTAATTCAGGAGATTCTTAAGGCCAATACAAAGATAAAACCAGGAACTTTTCTTTTGGGTTTAATGGGAGGGGGAAAGCCTTGGGGGGGGGAATTGGAATTTCGATGTTATATATGTTGACGGCAACAAGATTATGCACAAAAAATGGAAGGAAACTTTGATTCCCAGCATGGACACATGGCCGCAAAAGTTGATGGAGTTAGCAGAGAGGGCTAAACTGACCGCTTGGATTAAAGGAAAAAAAAAAGGCTTTTGTTTCTCCTTGGAAACCGTTTCTGGACTTTGTGCTCGAGGTGGGGGGGAAAAACGAAACTTTGATTTTGGGTTTTACCGATTAGCTAGGTTTGATTTCCCTACATTTGTCAACCTCCAGACCGGTCAACGTTCAATTGGCGCCAGATAAAAGGTCGATAAAATTCAGGAGGGTTTGAACTTGGGAACCTTTGTGGGGACATAAATGATTCCGGGCTGATAGCACGCTTAACTCCACCACCCCGGCAATTTCCTTACACGTTCTCCTCCTCCGTAGGTGCATCGAAACCGCCATCGAAAGGCTGAGCAAACGCCACCAGTATCACATCCGGATGTACGATCCCCGAGGAGGCCAGGACAACACCAGAAGGCTCACCGGCCAGCATGAGACCTCCAGCATCACCGAGTTCTCGGCCGGAGTGGCCAACCGGGGTGCCAGCATCCGGATCCCTCGCCAAGTGGGGCAAGACGGCTACGGCTACTTTGAAGACCGGCGGCCGGCCGCTAACTGTGATCCCTACGCGGTCACCGAAGTCATCATGCGGACCGCTTTGCTTGGCGAAACGGGAGACGGACCTGTGCAGTACACAGATGAAACACGGCTACAGAGGGCCACTCTCAAGGACTGAGTCTGCCCCATTATCCACGGCCAACCCTCCCCTTCCCGACTAGTTCTGCGCCTGTTAGTAAACGTCTGGCAACTTCAGAAAGATTCGCTGTTGGGTCTGTGGCTGTTTCTACCTTTGAGACGCAGAATTGTGTTCTTTTCCCCTTAGTCGGCGTCATAAAGTATTAAGATCACACGGCCGAAGTCCCCCCAAATTGGAGCTTTTTAGAAATTGACTCTGCATTGTAGTTAGGGGTGCAAACAAAGGGGAAACTTTCAGACTATATATATATATTGGAATAGAGCTGGAAGGGACCTTGGAGGACTTCTAGTCTAACCCCCTGCTCAAGCAGGAGACCCTATACCACTTCAGACAAATGGCTACCCAGTCTTTTCTTGAAATCCTCCAGTGAGGAAGGAAGGAAGGAAGGAAAAAAAATGCAGAATAACAGAGCTGGAAGGGACCTTGGAGGTCTTCTAGTCTAACCCCCTGCTCAAGCAGGAGACCCTATACCATTTCAGACAAAGGGCTACCCAGTCTTTTCTTGAAATACTCCAGTGAGGGAGGAAGGAAGGAAGGAAGGAAGGAAGGAAGGAAGGAAGGAAAAAAATGCAGAATAACAGAGCTGGAAGGGACCTTGGAGGTCTTCTAGTCTAACCCCCTGCTCAAGCAGGAGGCCCTATACCACTTCAGACAAAGGGCTACCCAGTCTTTTCTTGAAATCCTCCAGTGAGGAAGGAAGGAAGGAAGGAAGGAAAAAAATGCAGAATAACAGAGCTGGAAGGGACCTTGGAGGTCTTCTAGTCTAACCCCCTGCTCAAGCAGGAGACCCTATACCACTTCAGACAAATGGCTACCCAGTCTTTTCTTGAAATCCTCCAGTGAGGAAGGAAGGAAGGAAGGAGGAAAAAAATGCAGAATAACAGAGCTGGAAGGGACCTTGGAGGTCTTCTAGTCCAACCCTCTGCTCAGGCAGGAGACCCTGGCCTATACCATTCCAGACAAGTGGCTGTCCAGTCTCTTCATAAAATCCTCCAGTGTTGGAACACCCACAACCTCCGGAGGCAAGCCGTTCCACTGGTTAATTAATAGAATAACATGAATAGAATATTATTAATAATAGAAAAACAGTAGAATGAACAGAATAGAATTAATAGACTAACAAGAGTTGGAAGGGACCTTGGAGGTCCTCTAGTCAGAAATACTACCACTGGCTAGTTACATGCTGCTTCTCTCTTCTCCCCCCCCCCCCCCACTTCTGTTCATTCCCAGGATAGTCAAAGGTGGGACTTGATTGTCCGAGATGGAAAAGCTGATTGTGTCTGCTATTTTCTCAATGTGCCAAAATTGGTCGTAGGGATGGCTTTCAGTCAAGTTGATTTTGTAACAAATTTGGGCTCTGTGTGAGTGTGTGTGTGTGTGTGAGAGAGAGCGAGAGAGAGAGAAATATCAACTTTAGCATCTCTCGAATGCAGCTGCAATTATTCTCTCCTGCCACAAGAGGGAGACAGAGGTGTGGTTTGCTTCTGCCTGCCTCATGCAAGCTATAAAAATTGTCCAGTTTTGAAAATAACTTAACTATATTGTGCAATGATAAGAGAATCGGGGGGGGGGATCTCATTTCTGGGCATCAGGGAAGATGGGCAGGACTTAAGAATGGGTTCTGCTTGGTTGAATTTGAAAGTGCTGAGGCTTTTTGGGGGGCTGCTGCGAAGCTGAGCCAAGTGGGAATTTGTAGCCTGGTTGCATCCAGATATCTGGTGGACGAATCCCAAGTGTTTGGACCATGATGGGCTTCCTGGAGAATATGACCGACTCTCCTAATATCAAGAGGGTGGTCCCTAAATAGACTGCAAAAACATGGAGGATGGGGTGGGACTGACCGCTAGTTAAACTTGCTCCGATTGAAAAGTCCTCGGAGGAACCCAACAGCTCCTCCTAAACATCTTTCAGAATCTTCCATCTTGATGGTCTTGGGAGAATTTCCTGAGTCACCAAGAAGGTGGCGGATTACTTGTGGAATCACGAGGCTGCCTTTCGGATTCCTTTTTATTTTATTTTTTTGGGGAATCCGATGCCACGAGCAGATCACGAGATTGGACACCTGTTGGTGCTGCTCCACACCTTTGAATCACCAGGCTGGATTGGCCAAAAAGCTCCAGCTGCTTGACAACCTGTCTTCCCACCTGTGAAACGGGCACAAAAATATGACCCGTTTCATAATTGAGAGCTGATTCATTGCTTGCCTGACCAGTTTCTTACTCAACAATAGTACTGGATGACTTTTTTCTTAAGAAAAACTGGGCTCATCCCCCTTCTGGCCTTCCCTATAGGAGATTTTTTTTAAAAAAAAGCACGAGTTTTTGTTTTATTTTGACAGGAGGAACAAATTGTTACCGAATCAGAGAGTTGAGCAATTGGTAGTTTAAACAATACACCTGCCAAGAATGTTGCTTCTGGGGTGAAGAATGAAATTTACAATCCGCCAAGGCGGAAATATTGCTCTCTAGCTCAGCATAGTCCTCTCCATGTGCCTTTGCAGCTGTCAACAGCTGGCTGATCTTGAGCTTCCAACCTAACCCAGATCAAACTTGCTTAGCTCTTGGGAGGGAATAGCGTCAAGAAACCACTTAAACGTAGACCAGGAATCTGAAAAACCACCCCATACTCTTTATCATGTCCTCATCCTAAGCTCCAGAACTTTTCCAGGAAGTCCGAATGCACCCATCAGCCTAGAAAAGTTTGGGGACGTCTGCTTTACATGTCCAGAGACATCCTGAAATTCCAGTCCTGGTGCCTGCAGAACTGCAATGCTTTTGCTCTGACGTCAAGAACAGGTCCTTCAGATGAGTCAACGCAGGCCTGACTCTCCTGGGTCATGGTCTTGTGGGAGATGACATGCCCAGAGAATATCTTCTAATTGTGTCTTCTTCTAGTCAGCTTTCTGGTGCCTTTAGATTATGAGGAAGTGTCTTTCCCACAAACTGCCACCTGATAATGTCACCTGGTCATCTCACTTTGGAGATGTTTCCAAAGACCAGGCAGATAATGGGGGCCTCCAGGATGACCCAAAGCCTTGACAAAGGAGAGCCTTCCTTTTCAGAGGCATTGAATCAAGATCACGCGAAGTAGTATTACCGCTTTACAAAGCCCTAGTAAGACCACACCTGGAATACTGCAGCCAGTTTTGGTCACCGTACCACAAAAAAGATGTTGAGAGTTTGGAAAGAATTCAGAGAAGAGCAACTAAGATGATCCAAGGCCTGGAGACTAAAACATACGAAGAACGGCTGTGGGACTTGGGTTTGGCTAGCCTAAAGAAAAGAAGAAATAGGGGAGACATGATAGCAGTCTTCTAGTATCTGAGGGGCTGCCACAAAGAAGAGGGGGTCAGGTTGTTCACCAAAGCATCAGAGAGAAGGACGAGAAACAATGGTTGGAAGCTGATCAAAGAGAGAAGCAACCTGGAATTAAGGAGAGACTTCCTGACAGTGAGGACAATTAACCAGTGGAACAGCTTGCCTCCAGAAATCGTGGGCACTCCATCACTGGAGGCTTTTAAGAAGAGACTAGACAGTCACTTGTCTGAGATGGTGTAGGTTCTCCTGCTTAAGCGGGGGGCTGGACTAGAAGACCTCCAAGGTCCCTTCCAACTCCTCTCTTCCCCTCTTCCCCTCTCTTGTGCCTGTTACTTCTCCTCAAAATCTCCCAACAGATAGGTGTGATCTTCCAATACTCACTGAGTGCTTATGCACCAAGGGTTACATTCCCCAACCTGGTGCCCTGTAGCTTTTCTGACACCCAACATTTCCAGGGAAGGAACAAACACCCAAACAGGGCCAAACAACTCCTTTCCCAGTTGCGATCTGTAATCCCTGTGATGCTTTCACCCACCTCCTGTTCCTAGCATCCCTTTCAAATAAGGAGAACTGGTTTTCGCCAGCCTTTGATTCCAACCAGCCAATTAAACTAGCTGTTATTCTCACTTTACTTAACAATGGCTTCCGCGGTTAAGTAATTTTAGACTCTGGATCGGAGGTTTGGTAGCAGTTCCCTTGTGAGATAGCAAGGCGTGTTCATTTACACGTGTGTCCGGGTTTCCAACTGCAAATTGATAACGCTTTGCCCTTATTCCTTGGCGATGCTAAGGAGAGAAAAAAAAAAGAATTAAAAAAAAAACAACCCGCCTAGAATCAAGAGCTTTAAAAAACTGAGCGAGCATCTTCTCCGCTCCAGGAGAGACTCCAGGAGAGACTCCGACACTTCTTCAAAGATTAACACCTCACACTTTTGCTTAGAAGAGACGTGGAAAAGAAAAAAAGACCCCGAGGAAGGCAAAAATGACATCACCAGCCGTCCTTCGCACACAGGCCCTTCCGAGGGGCTACAAAATAATAATAATAATAATAATAATTATTATTATTATTTCCCAACTCATCATTTTCTTCAAAGAACTTTTAAAGATGGTGGGAGGCATTGTTAGCAAATATTTTTCTTTAAAGCAGCCCCCTGCTGCCTCTTTGTTGGGAACATGAGTGATTCCCCCCCCCCCACTTTGCTGCAAACAAACGGAGTCTGTTTGGCTGATTTTCAACAGTTTTCACTACTGGTGACCCCGGACAGATTCCAGGAAAATGAGTCAGAATTTCTGCTGAGCAGAATACTTGGGGCAGATCTTTGCTCCCTAATCTCGAAGTTGAAGTTGGGTAAAGCTAGGCTGCAGAACCAGTAACTTTATAACCCACTTCAATAATAATAATAATAATAATAATAATAGTAATAATAATAATAATAATAATCATAATCATAATAATCATAATAACAATAACAACAACAACAACAATAGTAATAGTAATAATAGTAATAGCAATAATAGTAATAATAATAATAACAACAAAACAACAATAGTAATAGTAATAGCAATAGCAATAGCAATAGCAATAGCAATAATAATAATAATAATAATAATAATAATAATAATAATAATAATAATAATAATAATAATAATAATAATAATAATAATAATAATAATAATAATATAGAAATAGAACGATTGTGGCAAAGGCAAGCAAGGGTAGTACCAATAGTCATAGGCGCCTTGGGTGCAATCCCAAAACAACTGGAGCACCACTTGAACACCATTGGCATTGACAAATTCGCCATGAGTCAATTGCAAAAGGCGGCCTTACTAGGAACTGCTTTGATCCTGCGACGAGATCTGTAATGCCATCAAACATCCACATCTGCCTATCCCAGGTCCTTAGGTAAGGACTCGATAGGCAGACAAAAATGCCAAATCCAGTCTGAACATCTGGCTGACTGTGCGATGATCAATAATAATAATGATGATGATGATGATGATAATAATAAAGTTGGAAGGTACCTTGGAGGTCATCTAGTTCAACCCCCTGCTCAGGCAGGAAACCCTATACCATTTCAGACAAATGGCTGTCCAGTCTCTTCTTAAAAACTTCCAGTGTTCTCTGCACTTGGACTCAAAACAGTAAAACTATAAACAGTTGGGTTGTCCCAACACTGACCCAAAACCATCCCAAGGATAGTGGCTCATTACTGTGGTTAGTTTGAAGGTACCTGTTGTGGTTTATTCACTAAAGGAAGGTGGAAGAAACCGAGTCAGCGGGGTGCAATTTAATCCTCATAAGTCGAGTGTGTTTTAATTACAACAATAATAATCGGCCCCTGTCCTGCTTTTCATTCCCCCCCCCCTCTTTTCCAGGGAAAATGAATGCATCAGGGATCCTGTTAATTTCTCTCTTTCCCACCATATATTCATTTTTGTAAGGCAAATTCAGTCTCCGGATGGCGCCATTTGCCAGTTTGCCAGATCACATGACGGGCGCCAACGTGCTGAACAAGACAGATATAAGAAAATCTTTCTTAAGGCTGGGTCTATGTATGCTTCACCTGATTTAAGTCGGATTAAGCCACTTTCTGGGTCTGCACAGGACAATAAACCCTAACCGTGGGGCAGATTCACACAACACTCTAACGCCACCCTCACCCCCGGGGTTAAAATGAGCTGTGTGGATGCAGCCATTTCTTAAGGCCTGTGGACCATCGGTTCCCTGATTTTATGAATTAATGAAGTGAACGAATTCATGGTTGGAATGCTTTTTATTCCTAATTTAGCTACCAAATTTAGTTTCATGTTTCTCTTCAAGACACTGGGCTTCTCCTTTTCCCTCACAACAGCCCTGTGAAGCAGGCCAGTCCCAGAGACAATAATAGGACAAAATTAACCTGGGAGATTTGAGCTGGGACCTGATTTGGAAGAAAAATAGGTTTGGGGAGCCATTAGGGGTGAGCCAGGATTCCAATCAAAGAGATACTAAATTTTTTTTTTCTTTGCCTCTCCTTTTTAAGCACAGCCTGCATCTCTATCTCCTGGCCTGGCAGGTAGGAATTCAACTGGCAAAGCTTCAGGAAAAAGTACAATATGTATCATTTCTTGCCCTGATTTAGTCCCTTGAGTAACCCACTGCTTTTCCCCGGTTGTCTTGAGCGCGGCTGGGGATGATGGTCCCTGTCGCCTTTCCAACTCAAGTAAGCCTTCCCTTTCAGGGTTAGCTCTCCATCCCTCCCCTCAAAGCCCTCACTCCCGTCTCAGCGGGGATGATGGGAGCTGGAGTCCCCTTGAAGCATCAAGTGGGAAGAGGCTGATCCGGCGCGCACCTCTCGCCTAGCCGAGCGCACGACAGCCGGCTGGACAGCTGATTCCGGCCCCCGAAGCGATTTGGGGCGGGGTGGGTGGGTGGGTGGGATTAAAGGGGCGGGGACAGGGGGCGGGGCCGGTAAGGGGGCGGGGGCCTGCTCTGCCCCCTCCCCCGAGGCCGCAGGTAGAGCGAAGGAAGCCTAGCTGCGGATTCCGCAGTTGAAGTCCGGCGGGCGAGCGCGCAGGAGCCGAGAGAGCGCCGCGTAAAAACGCAGCGGAGCCCGGGGGAAGCAGCTCAGCTGAGCCAGGCCTTTTCCTCCCCCCCCCTTTCCCCTCCCTCTAGCCTCGGCCCGGCCATGGGGAAGGTCCAGCTCTTCGAGATCCGCTTGAGCGACAGCCGGGTGGTCTACAGCCCCGGCGAGCCGCTGGTGGGAAGCGTCACCGTCCGCTTAGCCGGAGCTCTCCAGTATCGCGGTAAGCCTGGGGGGTTTGGAGAAGGTGGGCGACGCTCTCGCTGCACCTGGCCGAGGGGTTTTGGGTAGGGGGGTGGGGTGGGTTTCAGCCCGGCTCCCGAGGGCCTGGGGATGGAGACGGGGGAGGGGGGGGTCCTTCCTCTCTTCCTGCCCCTGCTCAGATTGGAAGGCGAGGAGAGGACCCCCCCCCCCAGCCACCCCCATCCTCCCAGGGCCAAGTGTCTCTTTGGTTGAGATTTTTTGGCAACCCTGGTTGGGCTCTTTGATGAAGGCAAGGGCAGGCCTCTGAGTCTTCCGGAGGGCTTGGGAGTCTTCCTACCCAGGGATCTTTTCCCTCCCCCCACTTGGGGGCTCAACCCAACGGGAGCGATGGACACCCCCCAAGACGCAGGTTCTTGGGAAATGGATTAACCAGCGCCTTCCGGCTCTGGAGAAGGCCTCCCATCTGGTAGAGCAGTAACTTTGAACCTGTTTCCTGTCTGAAGCAGGCGCTCGAAGCTCTCCAAAGAGCTGGTTTTAAGCCCAAAGGGGTGTGTTCTCACGGCGAAGCAAGAAGGCGAGACATCGTGGGCTCTCTGCTCGGGGCGGGGGGGGGGAGTGTGGTGCGTGTCCACCCTGTAAGGTGAGGCACAGACGGTCATTTGTGACTGAGAGGGTTAGAATGTAGCCCCGAGCCTTTTATTTCCTGAATCAGACTCTCTTTCTTGGTTAGATGGATGCTCTCTTGCCATCCCGAAGGACTCCCGGGTGGTTTTACAGGACCGCAATAAACAGTTCGGTCTTCCAAATAGATGAGACTTTATCAAGCTACACAAAATTTGAGCCCAACATTTCTCTGGCTGAACCAGACAGTCGTTAAGTGAATTTTGGTCCCGTTTTACGACTTTTCTCGCCGCAGTTGCTAAGCGAATCACTGCAGTCGTTAACTTAGTCACACGGTTGTTACTTCCCCCTTGATTTCGCTCGTCAGAAGGTCCCAAAAGGGGATCCTGGGACACTGCGACGGTCATAAAGATGACGTCAGTTGCCAAGCCTCTGAACTTTGATCACGTGACGAGGGGGATGCGGCAACGGTTGTGGGTGTGAAAAATGGTCCTAAGTCGCTTTTTGCAACTTTGAACGGTCACTAAATGAACTTGTAAGTAGAGGACTACCTCCACATTATTATCCCACCGTCCACTGGAAGGGCTTTGCTTTTAATTGCTTCTGGAAGGCAGTTGATATAGGCTCTAATATACCTATACCGTCTCAGACAGGTGAATGTCTAGTCTCTTCTTAAAAATCTCCAGTGATGGAGCGCCCAAGATTTCTGGTGGCAAGCTGTTCCACTGGTTGATTGTCCTCACTGTTAGGAAGTTTCTCCTTAATTCCAGGTTGCTTCTCTCTTTGATCAGTTTCCAATCATTGTTTCTCGTCCTGCCCTCTGGTGCTTTGGAGAATAGTTTGACCCCCTCCTCTTCTTTGTGGCAGCCCCTCAAATACTGGAAGACCGCTATCATGTCTCCCCTATTTCTTCTTTTCTTTAGACTAGCCAAACCCAAGTCCCGCAGCCGTTCTTCGTATGTTTTAGTCTCCAGGCCTTGGATCATCTTAGTTGCTCTTCTCTGAATTTTTTCTAAACTCTCAAACACCTTTTTTGTGATAGGGTGACCAAAACTGGCTGCAGTATTCCATTTACTGCCTGTATATTTGTGTAGTTACTGTGCAGTCAAGATGGTCTCTACTTGAGGTAGGGAAATAAGGCTGTAGAATGTTGGATAAGGAGGGAATGTGACTTTCCACAAAATATTTGCCAGGGATAAAAGCCCAAGACTTTCCCTGTTCTCTTCCATTTTTGTCCCCAGACGAGGGTGGCCTTGAGCAGAAGTAGGACTGGGAAGAGAATTTGTTGACTCAAGTGTTGTTTGAGCAGTTGGATCCCCTGCAAAAAATTCACACCTGTCTCCTTTGGAAGGAAGGAGTAGCTGTAACATGCCATTTCCTTGTTTCTACAGGTTCCTCACCAAGGAATGGCGTTTCTCTGTCGTATGTGGGCGATAGTTGTCTAAGCACGAGCAAAACATTTTCTTTTGTGGTTAACATTTCCGCGGTTCAGGGAGACGGTTTTCTTAAGTGAGTTTTGCCCCGTTTTACGACCTTCCTCCCCCTCAGTTGTTAAGCAAATCGCTGCATCGGTAAGTTAGTAACCCAGTTGTTAAGTGAATCTGGCTTTTCCCCATTGACTTAGTTAGTAACATGGATGTTACTAAGTTACTTAAGTTGGTAACATGGATGTTACTAAGTTCCTTCCTTGCTTCCTTCCTTCCTTCCTCCCTCCCTCCCTCCCTTCCATTCCTTCTTTCCTTCCTTCCTTCCATTCATTCACCCTCCCTCCCTCCCTTCCTTCCTTCCTTCCTTCCTTCCTTCCTTTCATTCATTCACCCTCCCTTCTATCCTTCCATCCTTCCTTCCATCTTTCCTTCCCTCCTTCCTTCCATTCATTCACCCATTCATTCACCCTCCCTTCCTTCCACCCTTCCTTCCATCTTTCCTTCCTTCTTTCCTTCCTTCCTTCCCTCCCTCCCTTCCACCCTTCCTTCCATTCCTTCTTTCCTTCATTCCTTCCATTCATTCACCCTCCCTTCCATCCTTCCTTCCATCTTTCCTTCCCTCCTTCCTTCCATTCATTCACCCTCCCTTCTATCCTTCCATCCTTCCTTCCATCTTTCCTTCCTTCCATTCATTCACCCTCCCTCCCTCCCTTCCACCCTTCCTTCCACCCTTCCTTCCATCTTTCCTTCCACCCTTCCTTCCTTCCTTCCTTCCTTCCTTCCTTCCTTCCTTCCATTCATTCACCCATTCATTCACCCATTCATTCATTCATTCATTCACCCTTCCTTCCTTCCTTCCCTGTCTTTCCTTCCTTCCCTCCCTGTCCTTCCCTCCCTCCTCCCTCCCTCCCTCCCTCCCTCCCAGGACTACAAATACCAGCGTCAATTCAGAGATGCATTCAAAAACCCCAGAAGGAGCTCTCTGGATGGGGGAAGGGGCTGCAATTGACACCCCTTTTGCAGATTGGAGCATTGAAAGAGTCGTTCCTTATCCTCCCATTTCTCCTCCCTCTCTGCCCCTCTTTCCTTTCTCCGCCGATATTTGGCACAGCAGATGTGTTCGAAACCCAAAAAATGTGGTGTTTTTTTTCCTTGGGGAAAAAAACCCCCTAAATATAATTTCTTTGGAAGAAGAGACGGGTTAAAACGGGGCTGGCTTTCCGTCTGTTTTATTGGGAAAAATTCTACACTGGGTCTTCTAAGATCCAGTTGGGGTAGCATCTTTGAAACCAGGTGTGACAACACTACAGGTAGTTCTCAATTTACAGCCATTCATTTAGTGACCGTTCAAAGTTGCAACGGCACTGAAGAAAAAGTGGCTTAGGCCCACTTTTTGTACCACCGTGGCAGCGTCCCCCGTGGTCATGTGATCAAAATTCAGACGCTTGGCAACGGACTCGTATTTATGACGGTCGCGGCGTCCCGGGGTCAGGTGATCCCCTTTGGCGACCTCCTGACAAGCAAAGTCAACGGGGGAAGCCAGATCCACTTAACAACTGCGTGGCTAAGTTAACAACTGCCGTGATCCACTTAACAACTGTGGCAAGAAAGGTGGTAAAATGGGGCAAAACTCTCTTCACAAATGTTTCGCTTAGCAACACAAAATTTTTGGGCTCCGTTGCGGTCATATTCAGCTAAGCATTTCTCTCCGTCTGGCTCTTGGTTTTTTTTTTAAAAAAATAACACCTGATTAAACAAAAAAGCACCAGCCATTTTCTTCCATCAACTCTACAATTTGCCCACACCTCTGAAATCTACAATGGCAACGACCCAGCCTCTGTTGACACACGGAGAATGGCATTGCCGCGATAGAAAAACTGCTTTTTAAGCAAAAAAGCGGAGTAAATTATATCCCGAAACCTCATTTTTAAACCTTTTCTCCCAGTGAAGACAGGCAGCAAACTGTGATTTATACTCCCCAATCCGTCAAGGTGGCAACTGAGGGGAATCGTATTTCAATCCATCCCAAGGCCATCAAATCACGGAGGGCTCTATCAGCAAAAAAAAATCTAGTTCCCGCAAGTTCAAGAGGAACCCCACACAATGTGGTTTACACCCTACCAGCCAGGTGGAGCTAACCATGGTGGATGGAATAAGCCCCAATCAACGAGGGTCATGCCGCACCCCAAAAGCGAACCCCGTTTTGACAGCACAACAATGACATTCTCCATGTGTGGGGTGCCCTACTCGCCGGGCGGTGTGACCATTTTATAGAGGATTACAAAGCCGAATGCAACACAACGGGTTGAAGAAACACAGCGCAGGTAGTCCTTGACGCACGGCCACAATCGGACTCAAACTTTCCGTTACTAAGCAAGACAATTGTGGAGTGAGCTTTGCCCCATCTCACAACCTTTCTTGCCACAGCTGTTAAGTGAACCTCTGCAGTTGTTAAGTAGTTAGTGACACGGATTGTTAAGTGAAGCTTGCTTCCCCACTGGCATTGCTTGTCACAAGGTCGCAAGAGAGGATCACATCACCCTGGGACACTGTGACCGTCATATATATATGAGTCAGTTGCCAAGCGTCCGAATTTGGATCACCTGACCATAGGGATACTCCAGTGTGAAAAAATGGTTGTAGTTTTCAGTGCCATTGCAACATCGCACGGTCACTAAACGAATAGTCGAGGGTTAAAAGCACTTGCTTTTTTTACACCATAACTGAGGGACCGGTGTCGGAGAAGAGCAGGCAGAGCTGGTGGGCGATGTTAAATGTGTCATCAGATTGGAATCCTTGCATTGTCACAAAAGATCCCGGTCGAAGCCCTCTTGAATTCCGTCGACCCTCATTTAAAGCCAGTTTAGTGCTGGCCAAAGTCTTGTGTACAGGCTGGAGCAATCGATCTTTCTGAAGGGCAGCTTAACCTATGCTCCCGATTCTTTGCGCATGACAACCGGGGCGAGGGAGCCCTAGCCCAGATGTGGCTCTTGAGCGTCATCCAGGCGGGTCTACGACAACTCGCCACAGTTAACTCGCCACAGCCAACTTGCCGCAAAGTCACCCCGGGACATTTCTCCAAGAGTCCCACCAACATCGAAGAAATGGCGGAACAGGTTCATTAAAGCAAGGATGCCAAAGGAGGGACAACATGACGGGCGACCGACAAAAATTAATTATTTTTTTTTTTAAACTATTTTAAATCATTCAATTGACCACTGTTGAATTGTCCCTCGGCGAGTTTTCCGGTGGTGAGTTGAACGCGGCGAGTTGTCCCATTTCCCCATCAAGATTCTCCCAAAGGTGCTTTTTTTTTTTCTTTTCAAAAAGACAACTGGACTTTGGATTTTTCCTCGAAAACATTTCGCCTCTCATCCGAGAAGCTTCTTCAGTTCTGAGGAAGTTCTGAGGAAGTTCTGGAGAAGCTTCTCGGACGAGAAGCGCAACGTCTTCAGGGACAAAACCAAAGTCCAGTTGCCTTTTGAGAAAAGCACCGTTGGAAGAAAAGTCTTCATCGTGGTTCCTCCAAGCTGGGAATAAACATGGCAACTGCTTTTGGGAAGAAGGTTGTAGTTTATTCCCAGCTTGGAGGAACCGTGATGAAGACTTTTCTTCCAACAGCACCTTTGGGACAACCGTGACCTGGATGACGGAGAACCTTCCCAGACAATCATCCGGAGTCCTGGAAAGACAGCCT
This sequence comes from Azemiops feae, assembly GCA_023970755.1. Lineage (NCBI taxonomy): Eukaryota > Metazoa > Chordata > Lepidosauria > Squamata > Viperidae > Azemiops > Azemiops feae. Next base: position 160,607 of record JALGBA010004187.1, on the reverse strand, counting down.
GTCTCCATCCATTACCGCTGCCCCACAGAGCCCGCCTTTCAGTGCCGCTTCATCAATCCTGGGGTCACCCTGGACCCAGGAAGGCTGGAGGGACAGCAAAGCGAGGCCATATCGACCCGTTTGCAAACTCCCACCTACCTCCCATTTTCCGCTGCAGAGCAGGAAATTTCTTGAAAAGCATTCAGAGAAGAAAAGCCACCCGCCACTCTTGGGAAGCAGCGGCTATAAATAATTCCCCGCACATACCTACATTTGCACACTCTCCCCCTCCCTCCCTCCCTCCCTCCCTCCCCAAACAAAACCCAAAGCTAAAAAGCACACCCACCCTGGGCAAATCTCCAAAACAAGAGACAGAAACTGACCTTGCCCAAGCGTGGAACTTAGATCTGTTTGTGCAAAGGGTGGATCTTGTTCCCGAAGAGATTCTGAAAAGCCTGGCTTTGTTCCCAGATTTGGGCTTAATGCTGGGGGGGGGGAGAGGCATGTTTGGGGACGGGGGGGGGAGCACGCTGCCCCGTCCTGTTTTATTGTGTTTATTTTTCAAATCTTGTTTTGTCTACCTTTTTAAGTCTCCTAACCACGTACGAGGCACTGCGCCCGTCGGAGTGGGTGGCCACGCCAGGTTGAATGGAAAAAATAATAGTAATAGCAAAAAAAAGTAATTATTATTATTATTGGGGTGGTTAATTGCAAGGATGGCAATTAGCTCAAGTGGGCCCTGGGCTCCTTCCCTCCCCTCCCTCCCTCCCTCCCTTCCAACCTGACTTACTAGACCGGGTAGGTTAGTGGCGTTGAATGGCTGCCTGCTCGTCTTTGGCTTGGGGCGAGCCTTGTTTGCCCTGATTAAAATGCAAACTTGGGTTTTCGAGGGCTATTAATGCTTATTTGGCTTTGCAAAAGATGTCTGAGCTTCTGGGAACAGGAGCTGCCTCTCTCTCTCTCTCTCTCTCTCTCTCTCTCCTCTTCTCTCCTCTTCTCTCTTCTCTCCTTTTCTCTCTCTCCCCTCTTTCTTTTCTTTCTTTCTTTCTTTCTCCTCTGTCTCTCTCTCTCTCTCTCTCTCTCTCCTTCCTTTCTTTCTCTTCTCTCCTTTTCTCTCTCTCTTTCTTTTCCTTCTTTCTTTCTTTCTTTCTTTCTTTCTTTCTCCTCTGTCTCTCTCTCTCTCTCCTTCCTTTCTTTCTCTTCTCTCCTTTTCTCTCTCTCTCTTTCTTTTCCTTCTTTCTTTCTTTCTTTCTTTCTCCTCTGTCTCTCTTTTCTTTCCTTCTCTCTCTTCCCTCCCTCTCTTTTCTTTCTTTCTCTTTCTCTCTTCTTTCTCTCTTTCTCTCTCTTCTCTGTCTCTCTCTCTTCTTTCCCTCTCTTCCCCCTCTCTCTTTTCTTTCTCTCTCTTTCTCTCTCTTCTCTTTCTTCCCTCTTTCTTTTCTTTCCCTCTCTCTCTTCCCTCTCTTTTCTTTCTTTCTCTTTCTCTCTGCTCTTTCTTTTTCTCTCTCACTTCCCTCGCTCTTTCTCTCCTTTCTTTGTCTTTTCTCTCTCTCTCTCTTTTTCCCTGGATTAGGACAAAAAATGGTATCCACCAAAATATAACACTGCTACTCCTCGATTTACGACCTCAGTTGAGCCCCAAATTTCTGTTGTTTAAGCGAAACATTTGCCAAGTGAGTTTTGCTGCATTTTTTTACCTTTCTTGCCTCGGTTGTTAAGTGAGTCGCTTCAGTTGTTAAGCTAAGCACACGGATGTTAAGTGAATCCAGCCTCCCCATTGACTTTGCTTGTCAGAAGGTCGCAAAAGGGGATCACGTGACGCTGGGAACTCTGCGACCGTCATAAGTACCAGTCAGTTGCCCAGCTTCTGAATTTGGATCACATGACCCCAGGGATGCCGCAACGGTGCGAAGCGTGAAAAACAGCCCTAAGTCCCTTTTTTTTCTGTTGACATCGTAACTTTGAACAGTCACTAAATGAAACCTTGTAAGCCGAGGACTTCCCGTAGCTTGGAGCCAAAATAGGGACGGGGGCGACGCGATGAAAAGCGGAGGAAGAAATAGAACGAAACCGGATTGCAACAGAACGAGCAGAGGAAGGGAAAGGCAGCGGGCCAAACCACAGTCAGCAAAACCCGGAGATGTGCAGAAACATTAAAAAATAAAAAATTGGCTTTGGAGCAAACGGCAAGACGGCGGGGGCAGCAGCTCTGCGCTGGCTCCCCCAGGAGCAAAGCCAGATTTAGCCCTCCTTGAAGGATGTGCTGAGACGGAGGCTTCAGAGAGGGACTGGCTGGAGCCAGGAGGGAGACTTAAATGTGATTTAATTCCTTTCGTATTGCACAGTCATTAAAGCTAAGTAGAAGGAATCATGCATTTAATGTGGGCTGCTTCCCTTCCATCCAATCGCCAGGTCTTCCGTCCAGTGGCGGACTCCCTACGTGTGATCAAGGTGGCTTGATTTGGGCTTAGCACGGAGCAGAGGGGTGTGTGTGTTTTTTTGCCCTGTTAACATTTTAAAAAAAAAAAATTGAAGATGGAGAAACACCCTGTAAAGGAAGTGTCAACGGTTTCTTAATTTCCTTCCTAGTCCGAATGGCAGGAAATGAAGAGAATTTGGCCTCGTGGTTAAGGCAACAGGCTAGAAAGCAAGAATCGGTGAATTCTAGCCCTGCCTTAGCCAGGAAAAGCAACTGGGTGATTTTGGGCCAATCACCAGGAGATGGGGAGTTCTAGTCCCGCCTTAGGCATGAAAGCCTACTGGGTGACTTTGGGTCAATCATGGTGAGTTCTAGCCCTGCCTTAGACGTGAAAGGCGATGGGGTGATTTTGGGCCAATTGCCAGGTGACGGGGAGTTCTAGCGCTGCCTTAGTCATGAAAACTGGCTGGGTGACTTTGAGCCAATCACTAGGAGATGGTGAGTTCTAGTTCTGCCTTAGGCATAAAAAGCCAGCTGGGTGTCTTTGGACCAATCACTAGGAGATGGGGAGTTCTAGTTCTGTCTTCGGCATAAAAGCCAGCTGGGTGACTTTGAGCCAATCACTAGGAGATGGGGAATTCTAGCCCTGCCCTAGCCATGAAAATTGACTAGGGGATTTTGGGCCACTCACCAGGCGATAGGAAGTCCTAGTTCTGCCTTAGCCATGAAAACTGGCTGGGTGACTTTGAGCCAATCACTAGGAGATGGTGAGTTCTAGTTCTGCCTTAGCCATGAAAGCCGGCTGGGTGACTTTGGGCCAATCCCTGTCTCTCTCAGCTCAACCCACCTCACAGGGTTGTTGCCGTTGTGGGGAAAACTGGAGGAAAGTATGCTGGCTATGTTCACCACCTCGAGCTATTTATAAAAAATAATAAAGGCGGGAGACAAATAAAGAAACATTTATTTTTTTTTAGAAAAATGAAAAAGGCTAAAACATAAGCAGAGGCTTCTGCCATCTGAAACCAGGAATCTGGGTTTGGAATGATGAACAATTGAGGAATCCTAGCTTAAGTGACACGCGATTTGCTGTGTCTGACACCTTATAACAGAAGTAACGATATAACAGAGTCGGAAGGGACCTTGGAGGTCTTCTAGTCCAGCCCCCTGCTCAAACAGGAGACCCTGTATTGTTTCAGACAAATGGCTGACCAGTCTCTTCCTAAAAGCTTCCAGTGATGGAGCACCCACAACTTCTGGTGGCAAGCTGTTCCATTGATTAATTGTTCTAACTGTAAGGATTTTTCTCCTTGATTCCAGGTTGCTTCTCTCCTTGATCAGTTTCCATCCGTTGCTTCTTGTCCTGCCTTCAGGTGCTTTGGAGAATAGCTTGAGCCCCTCTTTCTCAAACAAACCATGCTTGAAGATTATGATGGAATCTCTTTATTTGCTTCTTCTGTGGATTAATGCATCGGCCCCAACTATTCATCCTCCTTCTTTCTGATTCTTCCAGCCATCAAAGTGAGCTGCGTGGGCTCCTGTGGGGTGTCCAACAAAATGAACGACACGGCGTGGACCGTGGAAGAGCAGTACTTCAATACTACACTGTCCCTGGCAGATAAAGGTAAGAAGGTTGCAGATCCTTTGGAGATGAAGCTAGAGAAGAAATACGTGTTAGGTGGCCTGCTTGTTTTTCAGGCTCTTTTAAGATTCGAATCGTTGCTTCACTTCTTCATTTTCTTCCTTGGATTGGCCTGGCTGGCAGAAAGAGAATTCTCTGGTGGAGAGCTGGGAGTTTTGAGGTGATGGGGCCAATCACTAGGAGACGGTGAGTTCTGGTCCTGCCCTAGCCATGAATGCCAGCGGGGTAACCTTGGGCCAATCACCAGGAGACGGTGAGTTCTAGTCCTGCCCTAGCCATGAATGCCAGCTGGGTAACCTTGGGCCAATCACCAGGAGACGGTGAGTTCTAGTCCTGCCCTAGCCATGAATGCCAGCTGGGTAACCTTGGGCCAATCACCAGGAGACGGTGAGTTCTAGTCCCACTTTAGCCATGAAAGCTAGCTGGGTGACTTTGGGCCAATCACCAAGAGACGGTGAGTTCTAGTCCCACCTTAGGTATGAAAGTCAGCTGGGTGACTTTGAGCCAGTCAATAGGAGATGGTGAGTTCTAGTCCTGCCTTAGGCACAGAAGCTGGCTGGGTGACTTTGGGCCAATCAGCAGGAGACGGTGAGTTCTAGTCCCACCTTAAGTCATGATAGCCACCTGGGTGTCTATCGTGGCTAAGGTCCCACCTGGGAGGAGGAGGAGGAGGAGGAGGAGGAGGAGGAGTAAGAGTAAGTAGCCTGTCGTTCAGGAAGATTATCTGAAAGAACCAGCACACACTAATGAGGGGAGGGAAACTTTCCAATCGCGAACCCAGCCAAGTCTCCAGCTGCAATTTCCTTGCTGGAAGAAAAGGAGCGAAATTCTCTGCATAAAGTTCAAGGTGCCGAGAAACAAACTTGCTATTGTGGAACTCTGAGCCGGCAGGGAGGGATCGCACCCTGGACTCCGTGACCCTGGCTTCAGGCTTTGCCAATCCTCTGCCTCCTAATCTCCCACGCCCATTTCTGTCTGCCTGCCCCACCCCAGAACAATGTTGGTTTGCAAAATTTACCTAACGTAAAAGGGAGAGGAGTTTGGAGGAGGAGGAGGAGGAAGAAGAGGAAGAGGAAGAAGAAGAAGAAGAAGAAGAAGAAGAAGAAGAAGAAGAAGAAGAAGAAGAAGAAGAAGAAGAAGAAGAAGAAGAAGAAGAAGAAGAAGAAGAAGAAGAAGAGGAGGAGGAGGAGGAGGAGGAAGAAGAGGAAGAAGGAAGAAGAAGAAGAAGAAGAAGAAGAAGAAGAAGAAGAAGAAGAAGAAGAAGAAGAAGAAGAAGAAGAAGAAGAAGAAGAAGAAGAAGAAGAAGAAGAAGAAGAAGAAGAAAAAAAAACATGTTCCTTTATTGGCAATTAAAATATTTCCAGCTGTTAAAAGGGATGCTTTTAATTTTTTAAAGGAGGAGGAGGAGGAGAGGAAAAAGAAGAGGAGGAGGAGGAGAAGAAGCAGAAGCAGCAGCAGCAGCAGGAGAAGAAGAAGAGGAATTATTATTATTATTATTTATTATTATTATTATTATTATTCCTCTGCTGGAATACCGTACCTGTCAAAGAGCATGGGTTTAGATTTAACAAGAGAGTCAATGTGTTTACAGCCTCCTCCTCCTCCTCCTCCTCCTCCTCCTCCTCCCCCTTCCTCCTCCCCCTTCCTCCTCCTCCTCCTGATCAAAAGAAGGGAAGAATTTAGGACCTTGACCCCGAGGCTAGGAGATCTAGACGGGGGTTTCAATTCTGGCAGACCTTCTGCATTCACAGGAGTTCCACCTAACTAAGGCATGCAACAGCACTTCATATTTTTTGAAGTTCCTGCTACGACCTTCCGACGAACGCCCAGCGACCTGGCCGGCTTCCTCAATTTTGCAATTCAGGCCTACGTGCGGAGGGCAAAGACGGTCGCTCCCCCATCTAAGCAGGAAACCTAAAATCTGAGCGTGCTTAGGACCGTACCTGTCGGCTCCTGGCTCCTGTTTCTTTTCTTTTTTTCTCTCCACTTGACGTCACCTTCCTCCCCATTTGCAGTAAGGTGAAATGAATCCCGCCCTTGGCAACCACGAGCTCTTGGCCAAAAACATGGGTTCAACATGGGATCAACAGCTCACCCACCCTTGGTTGGGTCACCCAGCTTTTAAATGCTCAGAAAGTGGGGGGCAGATCCGGAGAGGATTTCCTCTCCTCCTGGGGGTCACCTAGACTATTCTTGTAGTCCCACGAGATGTGTCTTCAAGAGGCCACAGGTGGTTGACCTTGCCTTCGCAGTACGTTTGGAAGCCAAGCCAAGTTGGATCCCGTGGAGGAGACCTCGTCTAGAAATTTCAGAGAGCAAACCCCACTGATGGCGTTACCTAGTTTGGCAATGAAACGTCTGCAAAATTCACAGACCCCACGATCCTCTTCCGCCCGATGACGAAGCAGAAAGAAAGAGGGCAATTGGCGAGCTCAGCTGCAACAGGCTAGAAAAAGAGATATATTTTTTACAGATCGCTGCAGCTAAACAATTAAATTAAAAACTAATAATACAACACGACTGAAGTTTTAAGCAAGGGGACGGCCAAGCCTCTAAAAAGGAAAACATGTTGAAAGGAAGCTGGAGTATGTAAGAAACGCACACACACCCTGCCCCCTTGGAGGTTACGAAGTCCGAAAGAAAAAAAGCAGCTCTACCGGTTTATTGCTCCATTCTGTCCAGTTCTCTCTCTTTTTTCTTCTTCTTGTTTTCCTCTGATGACTCACCCCAAATTCCTCTACTCTACACACCCCACTCTGCTGAGCATTGAACTGAAGGTTGCAAGTCCACGACTTAATTTATTTGCTTCTGGCAAGCAAAGTCAAAGCCTGGGGAAGATGGAGTCGCTTAACTGCCATGCTACTAACTTAACAACGGGGTCAAGGATGTTTGTCAAATGGGACAAAATTCGCTGAACAACCGTCTCAGTGAGCAAGAGAAATTTTGGGAGCGATTGTGGACCGGCACCGGTCCACGCAAACAAGAGAAGCCCCATCCCTGAGATGCAGGCACCATGTGAAACCACATCCTCTCCGGTCCATGGAAAAACCACCTGGTCCCTGATGCCCCAAAGGTTGGGGGGCACTAGTATAAGGTCTCCTGCTCGAGCAAGGGGATAATAATTAATAATAATAATAACAATAACAACAACAACACCCCGGACTGAACAATTGTCGATAAGAAAGACAAAAAAGTCTGGATAGTGCCTGGAGACAGCAGAATAGACGAGAAAGACCTGGAGAAGATAACAAAATACAAAGACCTACAAATAGAAATAGAAAGACTGTGGCAAAGGCAAGCAAGGGTAGTACCAATAGTAATAGGTGCCTCGGGTGCAATCCCAAAACAACTGGAGCACCACTTGAACACCATCATCGGCATTGACAAATTCGCCATCAGTCAATTGCAAAAGGCGGCCTTACTAGGAACTGCTTCCATCCTGCGACGAGATCTGTAATGCCATCAAACATCCACATCTGCCTATCCCAGGTCCTTGGGAAGGACTCAATAGGCAGACAAAAATGCCAGAATCCAGTCTGAACATCTGGCTGACTGTGCGATGATCCATAATAATAATAATAATAATAATAATAATAATAATAATAATAATAATAATAATAATAATAATAATAATAATAATAATAATAATAATATACAGGTAGTTCTCAACACAGCAATTCTTTTAGTGACCCTTGAAAGTTACAACGGCACTGGAAAAAAGTGAATTATGACCGTTTTTCACACTTACGACCGTCGCAGCCTCCCCAGGGTCACGTGAACAAAATTCAGACGCTTGGCCACTGACTCATATTTACGACGGTCGCAGTGTGTGTCCCTGGGGGGGGTCATGTGATCCCCTCCGGTGACCTTCTGACAAGTAAAAGTTGAGGGAAAGTCAGGTTCACGTAACCATCTCACTAATTTAATCCCTGCAGTGATTCACTTAACGGTGGCAAGGGAAGGTCGTAACACGGGGCAAACTCGCTTAATGAATGTCTCACTTAGCCACGGATAAATGGCCATGAAGTTGCGCTTGCCATTTCTATAAAAAAACAAAGCTATCTTGATCGTCCGAACCAAAATCCACCTTTCGTTCTTTTCCGAGCCGAGGGCAAAAATCCAACTGGAAGCAAAGGCAGATCGTGTTCTTTTTCTTTGAGTAACGCGATCCGTTTGAGCCATCTCGACTTTTTTGTTTTATTTTTTGGCCGTGGGAAAGAATACACATTTCTGTTTACGCCTCTGGAATGCTTTTCTACTGTTTTCCCGTGGAATACTTCAAACGGGAGAAGCAAACTTGCAAGTCACGATGATTTCTCTCTCTTCTCCTGGGCCCAGCCAGAAACGTATGCGTTGTTTTCGCGCTAATGGGGGGAAAAGGAGGAAAAATCTCTCTCTTTTTTTTTCCCTGCAAAGTTTTGCAGCTTGATTTCTCTCTCTCTCTCTCTCTCTCTTTTGTGTGCTTGGCTCCATTTTGCAAGAAGCTGGCAAGGTGAAGAGTGATTTTGAGCCATTTGGGGAAGGAAGGCAGCGGCTTTTCTGCATAATACCTTTTTTTCCTTCCCCCCCTAACCCCAGAGGTATTTTTAGCTGGGAAAAACCTTTGTGACATACTTTTGTGGAAGGAGACACTGGGCTCTTTGTCCCGGTGAGAGTGACGTGCGTTCGGGCTGGAAGCTGGATTTAATGCCCTCCTTTCTCTTCCCGGGAGCAAACAATCATTTGGGGGAGAAGCATATAATTGAAGAAACCCGTCTTAACGCCTCCCGTTTATTATGAGTTTCCAAATTCTTCTCCACAAAGCAAACTCAACAGGTGGCAGCTAAGCAGGATCGGCGAGGGCTCCCGTTTGGATGGGGGACGGCCATAAAATAGGCTGGGAAGTCAAAAACGAGGTCCTGAAAGACGGCTCCTTTTGAATTGCGGCCAGGCAATTTTGAATTGTTGCCAAGCCAGGCGGTTGTTAAAGTGGATTTTGCTCCGTTGTGCGACCTGGCGTGCCACAGGGCTTTAAGCCAGTCGCGGCAGTTGTTAAGTCAGTCGCCCGCGGTTGTTAAGTGAGTCTGGCGTTTCCCATTGTCAAAAGCTCGCAACAAGGGATCACACGATCCTGGGACACTGCAACCGTCATGCGTCCATGCCAGTTGCCGAGCATCCGAAGTCTGATCACGTGACCAAGGGGACGTCGGCAATGGTTGCGTGAGAAAAACGGCCGTCAATCGCTTTTCTGAGCGCCGTTGTAACGTCGGACGGTCGCTAAACGAATTGTAAGTCGGGAGCTACGCGTAGAGGGGTCCAAGAAGTCAGGAAGAATTGAGCGGGACTCAAGATGTCCTCGCAGTTAAAAAAAACGGAAACGGGGGGAGCTTCTTTGATTTTAAACAACTGCGCTCTGAAAGAGACGGAGGGTCCCAGAAAAAGAAAACGCGACTTTGGTTGCCAGGAGATTATTTGGAATTATCAGTTTCTTTGCTGCGACAAATGGCTGAATGTCTCCCTTTCTCACGGATGGGAAGAAACGGCGGCGAAGGCCAGGATAAACCACACGTGTCCTGATTTGCTCCAGAAAAAAAAAAAAAGACTTTCTTTATTTGGCAAACAAGCCCCCACATTTAGCCACTTTTGGACGGGCTTCAACGTTTCTCATCTTCTTCCCACATTTATTTGCGAAGCAGCTGCGAGTCGTCTTCGCAGAGTTGGAACAGAACTGGCTGGAAAGAGACCAACTCCTCTTTGTTTATATATATATATATGTCTTTTTATACTAATGCTGTGCTTATTGCATTATGCTTTTTCTGCAATTCTGGCCGCTTGGACGCTGGATTGGAGCCTGTGGCTAATTGATCTCTCTGCAAATGCTTAACAGTATTTCTGAACGATATACACGGTGTTACCGGATTCTGCAGTGTCCTTTGGGTCGATGGCAGGAAGTTGCTGCTGACCTTTGGGTACCCCCCTGTCTGTGCATTTTGCTTAATTCTTCCCCTGAAGGAGGGTGTAGAATCTAAAAGCTTTCTGGTAGATGGTTTTATTTAAAGATCATTGATGGAGCTTTTATCTACTGCCTGAGACCTGAGGCTAATCTGTCTCTCGGCATTAAATTACTCCCGGTCTCCATCTACTGGCTAAAGGGAGCCATAACACCTGAACTGTTGGGTGGGGGGTGGGCGGGGGGGGGGGGGAGAAGGAAAGGAAATTGCATTTATTGGACGGGTTCAAGCTTTCAATACCGATAAAGGAGAATCTTTGTAGCTCAGGGTTGAAATGAGGGGTCCTCGGTGCTCTCTGAGCTTGGCTGTTTTCTTGCAGACGTTTCATGACCCAACTAGGGAACATCATCAGTGCTAGAAGGGAGTGGGGTTTGCATGGAGGAGGGGAGGAGGAGGAGGAGGAGGAGGAAGAGGAGGGAGGTTTATGGAGTCCCTGGTGCTCTCTGAGCCTGGCTGTTTTCTTGCAGACGTTTCATTACCCAACTAAGTAATATTATCAGTGCTAGAAGGGAGTGGGGTTTGCATGGAGGAGGAGGAGGAGGAAGAGGAAGAAGAAGAGGAGGAGGAAGAAGAAGAAGAAGAGGAGGAGGAGGAGGAGGAAGAATGTGGGGTCCTTGGTGCTCTTTGAACTTGGTGGTTTTCTTGCAGACGTTTCATTAGCCAAACTAGGTAACATCATCAGTACTAGTGGATGTAGTGCTAGCAGGGAGCGAACCCCACACTCATTAGCACTGATGATGTTACCTAGCTTGGGTAATGAAAAATCAAGGAAACTACCGAGCTCAGAGAGCACCAAGGACCCCACAGTCATCGTCGTTGTCGTCGTCGTCGTCCTCCTCCTCCTCCTCCTCACAAACCCCACCCCCTTCTAGCACTGATGATGTTACCTAGTTGGGTCATGAAACGTCTGCAAGCTCAGAGAGCACCAAGGACCCCCTCAAGATTTAAATATTGTAACCGTTGCCAGGTAGAATGAATCTTCCTCCACCATTTCTGGATCTGAAAAAAACCAACAAACAAAAAAAAAAACCCAACATGGACGGTTTGCTCATCGGATTGCCGACCAAATGTCTCATTTTTTCCTCTCTTCTTTTGCTCTTCTGTTTTTCAGGGATCTTGAGCAGTGGCGAACACACCTTTCCCTTCCACTTTTTGCTGCCAGGTAGTTGGGATTTTTTTCTCCCCTGTTCTCTGGGACAGGTTTGTGATTACACCGCAACTCCACACTTCTCACGTGTTAAAGTGGCATGCGCTTGGAGAGCTGACTGAGCGGGGTGGCCAGCGTTTCATGGCCAGCTGCTGGGCATGAAGTTAGGGCAATGGCTGGATGACAATATTGGGCATGCTACACGCATCCAGAGTGCTTTTCCTTACATTTCTATTTAATTTTTATTTCTTTTCTTTTGTTGGCAGAAACCCGTCTGTATCTTTTAGGATACTGGATCATTCGAAATAAGCAAGTTAGCTTTTACTGATGGGCTAGGCCAGGGGCAGGCCACCTCGGCTCTTTGATGACTCGTGGACTTCAACTCCCAGAATTCCTGAGCCAGCTTGGCTCAGCTTGGAAACCTCTCCCTTTCCCCTCAGCATGGCTGGCTGAGGAATTCTGGGAGTTGAAGTCCACGAGTCATAAAAGAGCCAAGGTGGCCTACCCCTGGACTAGGCAGTGTAATGGTTCAACTTTTAATCACTTTAACTTTGGGACAAAATGAAACCATTGCCTTAAACTCTAGTCTGAAGTTGGATCATTGCTTGGTCTTTTTTCCTTTCCTTTCCTTTCCTTTCCTTTCCTTTCCTTTCCTTTCCTTTCCTTTCCTTTCCTTTCCTTTCCTTTCCTTTCCCTTCCCTTCCTTTCCTTTCCTTTCCTTTCCTTTCCCTTCCCTTCCCTTCCCTTCCCTTCCTTTCCTTTCCTTTCCTTTCCTTTCCTTTCCTTCCTTCCTTCCTTCCTTCCTTCCTTCCTTCCTTCCTTCTTACCTACCTCCTTTCCTTCCTTTTTAAGAAGAGATTGGACAATCTGAAATGGTGTAGGGTCTCCTGATTGAGCAGGGGGTTGGACTAGAAGACCTCCAAGGTCCCTTCCAGCTCTGTTCTCTTCCTCCCTGTTCCTCTATCTCTCCTTCCTTCTTCCTTCCCTTGCTTCCTCCCTCCCTCCCTCCTTCCCTCCATCCTTCTCTTCTTCTGTTTGTGTCCCTTTCCTTTCCTTTCCTTTCCTTCCTTCCTTCCTTCCTTCCTTCCTTCCTTCCTTCCTTCCTTCCTTCCTTCTCTCTCTTCCTCTCTTCCTCCCCTCTCCTGAATGATAAGCAACAGCAGAATAATTAGCCCCCTTCTAAATCAGCCAGTTTGGGAACCGGGAAGGTTTGCCAAGAAAAAAAAGTTTATAGACAGATAGATATTTCTTCTTCTTCTTGTAATAGTGTATGCTTGTCCGGAGCTGCGTGCATGCAACTTGCAGAAAAGGCCAAACCTTTTAGCAAAGAGGCATGGCGTTTTATCTTCCTAAGAATATTGGACTTTGTTAAAAAAAAAAAATAGAGCAAAATTATTGGCCTTTGAACCACGGTGTGCCCTTTCTTAGCTTCTGGTTATGCCTGGCGAGCCGATGGGATTAGAATGAGTTAGTCCTACGCTGTGCGCCGACTTTTAATTTTTGCAAGAACCGATGTGCCTCTGATTTTTTGGGGGGAGCACGGCTGGGCTTTTACTACACACCCTCTCAGTCCTCATTTCGTTCAAGCTACGAGAAAATTGTGGGTTGGTTTTAATTCTTTAAAATAGTACACATCTCACTTCTCTTTCTTCCCGAATATATATATATATACTTTTTTCTTTTTTTCCTTGAAAACCAGCCTCGGCCCCCACCTCTTTCGAAGGTCCTTTCGGGAAGGTGGTGCACCAGGTGAAAGCCGTGATCGAGACACCCCGGTTTTCCAAGGATCACAAGTGTCACAAGGTCTTCTACGTTCTCTGTCCGCTGAATCTAAACGACATCCCAGATATTGAGGCAAGTTGGGCAGGGAAAGCGAAGGCCGTTGACCCCGAGCGCTAACCCACTTTGGTTCTTGACCCTGTGTGGGCCGTGATGCTCTGTCCAAGCCTGTTCTGATTGTGTAAATGTCTTCATTCATGCGTTTTGATTAGTTTACCCAAATATTAATGGAGTCCATTGAAGCTCACGCCTCCTGCTTCAGTGACTCCATCCAGCCACCTCATTCTCTGTCGTCCCCTTCTTCTCTTGCCCTCCATCTTTCCCAGCATCAGGCTCTTCTCCAGTGAGTCCTTCCTTCTCATTAGGTGGCCAAAGTACTTGAGTTTCAACTTCAGGATCTGGCCTTCTAAGGAGCAGTCAGGGTTGATCTCCTCTAGGACTGACCGGTTTGATCGCCTTGCAGTCCAGGGGACTCGCAAGAGTCTTCTCCAGCACCAGAGTTCAAAGGCCTCAATTCTTGGGCGCTCAGCCTTTCTTATGGCCCAACTTTCACAGCCATCCATTGCAACTGGGAAAACCATGGCCTTGACTATACGCACTTTTGTTGGCAGGGTGATGTCTCTGCTTTTTAGTATGCTGTCTAAATTTGCCATAGCTTTCCTCCCCAGGAGCAAGCGTCTTTTAATTTCTTGGCTGCAGTTCCCATCTGTGGTGATCTTGGAGTAATATCTGTGTATTATTAGGTGGCCAAAGTACTTGAGTTTCAACTTCAGGATCTGGCCTTCTAAGGAGCAGTCAGGGTTGATCTCCTGTAGGACTGACCCAGCCTTCCTCTTCTTTGTCTCACCCCTGCAGCAGTTCAACACCCACTCCCTCACCAAGAAGTTCAGCTACAAGCTGGTGAAAACGGGGAACGTGGTTTTGACAGCCACCACCGATCTGAAAGGTTACACCGTCGGGCAGATCATCCAGTTGCGAACAGACATTGAGAACAAATCTGGCCGGGACACCAGCACCATTGTAGCCAGCCTTGTCCAGGTAGACGGCCTTGGGATGCCCAGATGGGTGGGTGGGTGGCTGGGGTGGTCTTGATGTATGTCTTTCCCTTTCAGTTGCCTCCTCGAATTCATTCATTATATATAGATTGATACTGGGAGGGAGGGAGGGATGGATGTGTGAGTGAATGGATGGATGGATGGATGGATGGAAAGAAGGAAGGAAGGAAGGAAGGAAGGAAAAAAGGGAGGGAGGAAGGAGGGAGGGAGGGAGGAGGGAGGGAGGGAGGAAAGGAGGGAAGGGAGGAGGAAAGGGAGGAAAGAAGCAAGGGTGGAAGGGAGGAAGGAGAGGAAGGAAGGAAGGAAGGAAGGAAGGAAGGAAGGAAGGAAGGAAAAAAGGGAGGGAGGAAGGAGGGAGGGAGGGAGGAGGGAGGGAGGGAGGAAAGGAGGGAAGGGAGGAGGAAAGGGAGGAAAGAAGCAAGGGTGGAAGGGAGGAAGGAGAGGAAGGAAGGAAGGAAGGAAGGAAGGAAGGAAGGAAGGAAGGAAGGAAGGAAGGAAGGGTAGTTGGATGGATGGGTGGATGGATAGCATGGGATTTTATCCTAAAATTCTGAAGGCTGAGGGACGATGTCTGGTCCTCCAATATCTCCTGAGTGTCCTGGAGCTGAACCAGGCATCTCTGCAATCTCTATAAATAAGCCATGACTACACCAAACTTGTCTTAAATGAATTCCCCAATGGGTTAATTCCCCATTGAAACTTTCTCTGGCCTGTCTGGGATCTCCACTGGTTCCACTTCGCTGAAGTTGCCCCTCGTGTCCTGTGAGAAGGGAACACAACTTCTCCTGCTCCATCCTAGAGCTTCTGCCTCTTGATCACAGGGACTTTTCGGTTGCCTGCCTCCGTTGGAGAAGCTTCTCTGGGGAAATTTTGCCTGTTCACAAATTATTTCCTTCTCCCCTTGACCTCTCTCTCCTCCCCCCCCACCTCCCTGGCTGCCAGAAAGTTGCCTATAAATCCCGGCGGTGGATTTACGACCTGAGGACCATCGCTGAAGTGGAGGGCTCAGCTGTGAAAGCCTGGAAGCACGCAGAGTGGAAAGAGCAGATCCTCGTCCCAGCGTTGCCACAGTCCATTCTGCAAGGCTGCAGTCTTATTCACATCGATTACTACATCCAGGTGAGATCAGAGGAGGGAGGACTGGGGGGTCCTTATTGCTCTCTGAGCTGGGTGGTTCTCTTGCCGACGTTTCATTAGTCAAACTAGGTAGCATCATCAGTGCTAGAAGAGAGTGGGGTTTGTGAGAAGAGGAGGAGAAGGAGGAGGACTGTGGGGTCCTTGCTGCTCTCTGAGGTTGGTGGTTTTCTTGCAGACATTTCATTAGCCAAACTAGGGAACATCACCAGTGCTAGAAGGGAGGGGGGGGTTGAAGGGAGGAGGAGGAGGAGGAGGACTGTGGGGTCCTTATTGCACTCTTGAGTTTGGTAGTTCTCTTGCAGACATTTCATTAGCCAAACTAGGTAGCATCATCAGTGCTAGAAGATGCTTGAGTTTGTGGAGAGGAGGAGGAGGAGAATGGAAGAAGAATGGAGGCGGAGGAGGAGGAGGGGAGGAAGAGGAGGAGGACTGTGGGGTCCTTGGTACTCTCTGAGCTTGGTGGTTTTCTTGCAGACGTTTCATTACCCAACTAGGGAACATCACCAGTGCTAGAAGGAAGTGGGGATTGCAAAGAGGAGGAGGAGGGGGAGGGGGAGGAAGAGGAGGAGGACTGTGGGGTCCTTGATGCCCTCTGAGCTTGGTGGTTCTCTTGCCGACGTTTCATTAGCCAAACTAGGTAGCATTATCAGTGCTAGAAGAGAGTGGGGTCTGTGGGGTCCTTAATGCTCTCTGAGCTTGGTGGTTCTCTTGCAGACGTTTCATGACCCAACTAGGGAACATCACCAGTGCTAGCTAAACCTCTGCAAGAAAACCACCCAGCTCAGAGAGCACAGAGGACCCCTCATGTCAGCCCTAAGCTACAAATATTCTCCTTTACTGATAAACAGATAATAATCCTTGCCACACATTTCAAATGTCGTCCTTAGTTTCCAAACTGCAAAGCGCTGGGGAGGAATTTGGAAACCGTTGGGACTCGGTTCTGAAGGCTAAGGCCTTTGGTGTTTTTTCTTCTTTCCACTGCGCCCAATATAAAGAAAACATCAATTCCATCTCCTGGAACTGAGAAACTGAGGCAGGGGGAAAGCCAGTTCCACTTGGTTGAACTTTCTAGCATGTTCAACTTGGGGGCCCAGAATTCATGGGCTGAATATTTCACCCTTGGCCGTGGGAAACACCTCCTGAATCCAGAATAACGGTTCTCTTGTTGACGTCTTACAAGCTGGACTCTTGTTGAGGCTTCATGGCTGTTTTTTTTTCCAAAGAGGAAGGTCAGTTGGCCCATTAGAGGACGAATGTACTTAGAGTTTGAAAGTTAAAGCCATCGGTCACTTTTTTCAATGCCGTTGTAACTTCGAAACAGTCGCTCAATGAACTGCTTGAAGTGGAGGACCACCCCTATTAACGAGGATGTTCCAACCTCCTTATGTTTCATCTCTCCCAGGTCTCCCTCAAGTCCCCCGACGTCTCCGTCGCATTACCCATTTACATCGGCAACATTGCCGTGAACCGGATCCCCTTAAGCCCTTCTCACCTGGTCCCCAGCCTTCCCTCGCCGGTGATCCCGAGTGCGCCTCCCGAAGAAGCAGCAGCGGCCAGGGGTTGTTCCCACGCCATGGACAACATTTCAATCCCTACTAAGAGCCACTCCCAACAGCAGCCCTTCAGCTATGCCCCAGGATTGAGCTTCCCGGAAGCGAGGCCGGATTCGGAGCAGATCACCTCCCCCAACCGTCCCACTCTTTGCTTGTCGACGGGATCAACGGTTCCTTATTACGCCGAGGGTGCTGTCGTTCCAGTGGCCACGGCCAGTTCTTTGATCCTACCGCCCGAGTATAGCACCTGGGGTTATCCATCCGGTAAGCCGCCGCTAGGGTTGGAAATAAATTGCCTGGGGGTGGCGGAGAGGAAAACGTGTTGAGGTTCTTCTAAGCCGTCTCCTTTATCGCCCCTGCCCTCTAGACAGAATCTTGCCAAAATGAAGTAGACGACTTGCGCCATTAAACATATACTTTGAGAACTATTAGGGAGGAGCTGTCTTCACCCACTTTCTCCCACATAACCGATTTAAGCCTTGCTGTCTCTTGCAGCCCTTCTGCAGGAGAAGAGCAGGCATTGACCTGGTTCTTGTTGAGCAAGCAATCTTCTGAATGGCAGCTTGACAGAAAGGTCCTGAGTCTTTGCGCCTCTCCCTTCTGCGATTCCAGACTGCACCCATCACAGGACCTGAGATGTGAATTTAGATGCCTTAGCTGGGGTTGCAGGCGGTCCTTCAGAATAGCTGTAGAACCAAATAGGACAGAATAACAGAGTTGGAAGGGACCTTAGAGGTCTTCTAGTCCAACCCCCTGCTCAAGCAGGAGACCCTCTACCAGATCAGGCAAATTTATCCAGTCTCTTCTTGAAAACCCCTAGTGATGGAGCACCCACAACTTCTGGAGGCAAGTCCTTCCACTGGTTAATTGTTCTCACTGTCAGGAAATTCCTCCTTAGTTCTAGATCGGATCTCTCTTTGATAAGCTTCCATCTGTTACTTCTTGTCCTGCCTTCAGGGGCTTTGGAGAATAGGTTGAACCCCCCCCCTCTTCTTTGAGACAGACCCAGTGGTGGGATTCAGCCGGTTTGCACCACTTCGGCAGAACCGGTAGCTATTTTCTTTTGTTGCCCAGGCCCAGAACGGACTTCCAGAAGCGGCATCCAGACAGAGAACCGGTTGTTCCCATATTTGAATCCCACCACTGGACAGACCCTCAATAGTTGGAGGACTGCTATCATGTCACCCCTGGTCCTTCTCTTCTTTAGACTAGACCAGGGGTAGGCAACCTTGGCTCTTTTATGACTCGTGGACTTCAACTCCCAGAATTCCCGAGCCAGCCATGCTGAGGGGAAAGGGAGAGGTTTCCAAGCTGAGCCATGCTGGCTCAGGAATTCTGGGAGTTGAAGTCCACGGGTCATAAAAGAGCCAAGGTTGCCTATCCCTGGACTAGACCTACCCAATTCATATCCAAATGGTTCCATTCTCCTCAATTTACAGACTACGTTGTCTCTTCTCCTTCCTTTCTCGCCAGAGGCACCTCCTTCCTACGAACAGAGTTGTAGCAGTGCGGCCTCTAGCTTCAGCAACGACAACTAGGCTCTAGCCTGGCCATCTGAAGACCACGATGAATCGGGAGGAAGAACAGTACACGGTACACGGGGTTGCTTGGAAGAGGTAGCTCCACCTGGCCACAGGCCTGCTTGGCTGTCCCCGACCAACACTAGGGATGGTTGGTTTTTTTTTACATCCCACTTGTGAACTGTACAATCCTGCCACCTACTTTTGCTGCTTTACTCTCCAAACACCTGAGATGCCTTACGGGGAATACAGCCGGAATCAAAGAAGATGGATGGACGCTTCAAGTATTCGAACGTGCATTTGGTTTCTGTATTTTATTATTTTTGGGGGAGTGCTGCTCTTGAATTCCCACGGCGGGATTGGCTGTCTGGACAGTTACATTTTGTTCTCCTTCGCTCTCCCCTGATGCTCTAGAGTTGTTTCTAGAGCGGATGGGCAAATACTGTTGGAGAGCTCTTTTCCACGTTCCCGTGGACCACAGGCATCCTTTTTATTTTTATTTTTCCAATGACATAACGGTGTCGACAGGTTATCGGCAGGACTTATTGCAGTCTTTCCAACTCTGTGCCTGTATTTTTGGAGCTTTTTCAGGAGGTCTGTTGCAACAGGAGAAGATAGAAGACAGACCCAAGTCGTTTTTATAGTGTTGAGCCAGCCTTGGGTAGAAGAAAGACCCTTCTTGATGTTAGCTTGGTTCCCCAGGGCCAAAGGAATCCTAATGCGTTCAAGCCACTCTGGTTAGCCAGGATTCGTTCCAGATACATCTCTGAGCATTTTGTGTCTGAGGGTTAGTTGGAGTTGATCCTGAACTTCTTCTCCGGAATCCTCCAACGTTGACTTTCCATCTGGTTGGTAGCATCTGACAATCATGCTTGTGTCCTACTTCTACCTCGGCCTTCCTGTTTCCATGAAACAAGATGGAACCATGAAAGGGGTAGAGAGAGAGACACGGCTAAAATTTAAAGTATCTCTTATCATTTTGAAGAAAATAACAAAGACCTTATTATATCTCACGGACCTTTTGACCACATAGGATGTGGTCCTGATTGTCCCTTTGTCTGCGCCATCAGTTTATCTGGCTGGTGATCCCTGCCCAAACGTGGCTGTTTAGTTATTTTTAATTATTGTCTTCTTTTTAAAAAAAATTTCTTCAAATGGAAGATTCTCTGTACGCTTCCCAAGAGATGGTTTTCCCACGTTCACTGCCTCAATCATCTGTCTTCTCTCAAACCATCAAGGTAGCTTCAGCTGCTTGGATTGAGGAGCAATGACCACATTTCCTATAATGCATTTCCTGGGACCTAAAACCTCCCCCCTCCCCATCTGATTTTCTTCTCCTTTCTTATCCACTGTGAGTTACTCAACGGTTACAACCTCCCGCCCTTTTACAGGATCCCAGTTGCGTGGAGAACAACCCACGGAGATTCCTCAAATTAACTGTTTTTATAAGATGATTGAAACCTCTCTCTGTCTCTCTCTCTGTTTTTGATCGACTTGTTTTAATGGTGAAGTTTTAAAAAAACACACAACAATTTTAATGTATTTAATAAATTATTCTGAGAAAACTGCAAAAGGGTTTGGTCGGTGCCTCTTTCCTCTTCTGATTCGGCCTTGCGGTTTGGCAGGTTTTTGATGTTACTTCTCCTTAAATCAGTTTTGCATCTTGAGAAGCTGAAAATTTGCCAGGTTTTACATAAAGATGCAGTTTCCTTTTTCCTGTAAGCACCAGCTCTGGAGAGTTCGTGAGAAGAACAGAAAAGTATTAATTTCCTCTTGTGTGGTCTGAAGCGGCAGAATCTTGCTGATATTTCTATAGATGGTCCCTGACTTACAATCCTAATCGTCACAACTTCGTTTAGTGACCATTAAAAGGGACTGGGGAAAAAAGCGGCCATTTTTTCACACTTATGACCGTTGCAGCGTCCCCAGGGTCCAAATTTGGAAGCTTGCCAACTGGCTCGTGTTTATGACGGTCGCAGTGTCCCGGGGTCACGTGATCCCCTTTTGCCATCTCCTTGACAAACACACTCAATGGGGAAACCAGATCCACAACCGCGTGACTCATTTTACAACTGCAGGGATTCGCTTAAGAACGGTAGCAAGAAAGCTCGCAAAATGGGGCAAAACACACACTTCAAAGTGTCTTGCTAAGCCACAAAAATATTGAGCTCACTTGTGCCCGTAAGACGAGAATTACCTACGGTGATATGGGCTAGAGTTGTCTGTTGTACAAAACCGGGGGTGAGATGTGATTTCGGGTCCCAGGAAGCCAGGAGGAGTCGCTGATGGTTTTAAGATGCTCCTAGAAGGGGCTGGATTGAAAGATTTCAAGGTAAGGATGAGAATGGAGAGTCAAACATCTCTTAAGAGACCAGAAGTGAACCCCCAACATTAACCATTTTGTCACTGAATTTAAGTGGTGTCAAAGGACCAAGGGACGTCAGGCCTTGGGGTTGAATATTTCTGCCATGACAGAGGAACGCCGGTAGATGAATTCACACAATAGAGTAAACCAAGACCACGAAACCACAAATTTCCCTAAGTCCTACATATCTTGAGCTCTCACGTAGAACCTGCTGTTTTTAGAAGCCCAGGAAGTCTCTTCTGGACACGCCAGAGAGACCTGCAAAATCAGGCAATGACCGTTATTCTTTTCTGCCCGCTTAGAGAAACCCGCAAAATTTCAGAGGATTCCAGATTTATCAAGCAGGTTCTAGATAACGTACATTCGAGACGGAGATGGATCAAGTCTTGACTGTTCTGCAGATGCTTTTCATCCCAAGGCTGAGTCCACGCCGCACGCTAAGGGATAACGTAGTTTGGTTTTGGCTTAGTATGTTTTGTGAAGCCAGCAATTACAGTTGGTCAAGCAGAGTTTATACATTTGCGGGATATGTGAACAAATTCAGCTGGAACGGATGAGTTCCAGAACACCGAATGGGCATCAAATTGCCCAACAATATAAGTAACTCAAGAACCTCAGAATAACAGAGTTGGAAGGGACCGTGGAGGTCTTCTAGTCCAACCCCCTGCTCAAGCAGGAGACCCTATGCCATTTTAGACAGAGGGCTGTCCAGTTTCTTCTTACATTTTTCATGTAGATATGCAGAATGGGTCCATTCTACAGATGGATATATTCAGTTCTCCCCTATTGCCATTGGTGACCCATCTGCTGGACGGTTCTTCAAAAATTAAGATGCCTCCAATTGCATAATATATCCCCTTGGGAGTTTCCCTTCCACCTTGTGTCCCTTCCACCTTGTGTCCTGGATCCAGACAAGGAATTTCAACATGCTCAAGATAATCATGGGGAAATCCCAATGTAAGCCTCATGGGCTGCCCCAGTCTAAATTCATAATGCATCAATTAATAAATAAACATTCATTGAAGCTTCAGTCTGAACTCATTGTGGGGAAGTGCCTTGTTCCCAGGATGGCCTTGCATTGCTCCTCACGGTTTTTGGAGAGGGGAGGGGAGGACCTTCTAATCTGCAAAAGGCCACTTCAGTTTTGTTTTTTTTGTTTTTTCTGATGGCTGCCAGAAGCTGCCAAGAGCGGACTTTTATTTTGGAAGAATTTTAGAGATAAAACCTTCTCCGGAGACCCCGTTGGGTGGCAGTAGCGTTTCACTTTTGTGTCTCTGTTTTTTCACTCCTCTGCAAAAGGATTGGGTTAATGGCCTACTTTGGAACAAAGCTAAGATGATTCCCAGTCTTGTGTCTTCATTTTTCTGGTGCACTCAAAAGAGTTGGCCCAGGCTGTTCCTCAACAATCTTGCTTTTTTGCTGGAGCGATCGGCTTCCTGCATCTGTGGAGGCTTTCCAAGACTGAATCCTAATGCACACTAGACTAGACAATTAAGAGTCTTTGACTTTTAACCTCCCAGGTGGAAATATCTCTCTTATCTTTTTGCTAAGAGCTGTTTTGAGATCTTTAAGTTATACTTGATACTGAATCGGAAAAGGGTTGACCCAAAGCAAGTCTTCCCCAGATGGGATGACTCTAGCTCTTCCACCAGGGAGATGTTTCTGCTGGTAAAGCGAGAAAAACGGAACCACGTAGATCAGCTTGGATTTGGGAAGGATGGGGTTGAACCTCAGCCAGCCTGTTGACCTGTTTTAACAAGCAACTAAAGAGTCCCGATTTAAGACACAGGCTGTTCCTTGTCATTTTGGCTCATGGGTCTGGGAATCAGCCTTGCGTAGGTTGTTGAAGCTTGCTGTCTTCATGAAGATCTCTTTGTCCTCTGCTGGAATACCGTAGCTGTCAAAGAGCATGGGTAGAAACAATGGACCCTTGAACGGGTGGAGGAGAACCATTTTATCAGTGCTTCTCCATCCATCCACCGATTCAAGGTCGTCTTTTACCAGCCATGCAAACTTGATTGTTGATCGAAAGCAGCAAGGTGACTCTAAAATTCCCAACCAGAATGTTTGGAGTTTTAACTTTAGATTTAACCAGAGAGTTCAATGCGTTTATAGCCTTCTTCTTAAGTGAAGAGAGAGAGAGAGAAAGGAAGAGAGGGAGAGAGAGAGAGAGAGAAAGAGAGACAGAGACAGAGAGAAATATGTATTTCTGAAAGCAAATAAAATTTTTCTTCTTTTGGCATAGCTGATGTCTTCTTCTTCTTCTTCTTCTTCTTCTTCTTCTTCTTCTTCTTCTTCTTCTTCTTCTTCTTCTCCTCCTCCCCTCCTCCTCTCCTCCTCCTCCTCCTCTCCTCCTCTCCTCCTCCTCCTCCCTTTTCTAAGCATGTATCTCTAAGCAATCCAGTAGTCTATTAATATGATTTTTTTAAAAAAAAACCCTTGCTATCAAAAGTACTGTAATTAGGACTATTATCCCAGAGATAATTTATTATCGTTAGGGTGCCATGTTTGCAGTGACAGTTCAGGGATGATGAAACCTTTCCTTAGCTAATAAGCTCAGAGAATAACCTTCCCACCCATCACCTCCAGGGAAGCAACACAGGTAAAATGATGCAAGAATTGCATATAGAAGATAATGGAGTCCTTAAAAAAAGTTAAATGCTGAACAAAATCAGGGACACTCAGTGTGGCACGCACAGCTACCCAATTCTTGTTACGGCTAGTTTGATCTCGGTTGAGCCTTTTAAAAAAATCCAGCTATCTGCAGATCAGGGTGTACTTTGCACAACATGTGAGCACTATAAGTTTCTCCTGATTCTTTTTTTTTTTTTTTAACTTCTGGAAAAAGAAAGTTCCGTTTTACAGAATCTCTAAAACATCGCTCTTTCGCAGAGAAAGTGCTGTTTTGGATCCAAAGGGTGTCCATCTTGAGAATAGGGGCGTCATTAACAGGCAGTTCAGTTTCTTCATACAGAGGTGTCTTAACTGTTCATTTAGTTGAACAATGTTGTGCCTTTTGAGTTTGCAAAAGAGAAAAAAACCCACTTTGCGTGAAATTAATTGCTTCTTCCATTTTACTACATTAAAAGCAGGAGAGCTTTCATTCCAGCAGGGCAAGGAATCAAAATCCAAATATGTGCCAAGCACCTAAATAAATTTTGCCCCATAACTTTTAGCAGGGTAAATAAAGAACCAGACCCAGATGTTTATTTTATGTTCTGATTTTATTTTTTTTAAAAAAACAACCAATTTCCAAAATGCATTTCTTTTTTCCTTCTGCAAAGATGCAAACGGCCCAAGGAGCTCCGCTCCAGCGGTGAAACTTATTTTTCAATACGATTATAGTGAAAATGCAATCTCTATAGTTCTTTTTTTCTGACTGCCCTAGCCAAGCCCCGCCCACCCCGTACGGCAGCTTCTACCGCTGCTGGGCGCCGCCATGACAGCCGGCGTGAATCCCCGGCCGGCGCCATGGTTTGGCGGTGGCCGCGCAGGCGCGCTGCTCTCCCCTCCTGAGCAAATGAATGAAGAGGGCGGGGCCGAGGGAGGGCCGCGCGCAGCGAGCTTTCGAAAAGTGGGCGGGGCCTCGCTTCAGGGCTGCTCCGGCCATGGCCACTGTGGACGCCGAGGTGAGTGCGGTCGCTGTGTGCGTCCACCTCCCTTGTAAGGTGCGGGGGGGTGAAAGGAGGAGACCAGCCTTGAGGGGGGAGCCTCCAACGGCCCTTCGGAAGCCGACTCGACCCCCCGGCGGTGTGCCGGCCCTCACAGTCCTCCTCCTTTCTTCCCTAGCCCCTCCCCCCCCGCCGTCGCATGGTTCAGTCCAACCCTCCCAATAGAAAGCATGAGCGGGGGCGCTCCCATTGTGCGCGGAAAGGGGTGGGTGAAGGTGAAGGTGGCGCAGAGGGGGCGGGGGAGGAGGCGAGCCCGGGAACCTGTATAGTCATCGAGCGCGCCTCGCCGCTGCTGCCTGAGCGCGACGGCTATCCAGATTCCGGGGTTGGCCAAGTGGCGGCCGCTATCCAGAGTCCGGGGTTCGGCGTGGCGGCTCTCCAGCCCAGTTGGCGCTTCGCCATGCTCGGTCCGGGGCCCGGGCGGCGTGGGCGGGGCCAAGCCCGGCAGGAGGCGGAGAAGGAGCGCGTGAAGGCAGGGCTGTTGATGCCGTATTCAGAGCGCGGGGCCCGGGGCCTGTTTTGAGCTGTCCAGCTGGCGGGGCCCTTGGATTCCCTTGCAAAGTCTCATTCATTTTCTTTTTTAGGCTTGCAGACTGTGCAATGCTAGGGAGGCGAAATGCATATTAATTTCTCTCTCTTTTTTTTAATGCTGATTTTTTCTTTTAGCGTTATTTTGAAAGCGGGCTTGCTTGCTCTCTAAGTTGGCTCCCCTGGCTGGGGACGATAGAGCTTGTAGTCCCAATTCAAAGCCAGGGGAATGCAAGCTTCTGCAAAGTTAATGCAAAGTCAGTGATTTGATTTTGCACGAGCAAGGGACGCTTCTTTTGAAAATCTGGAGTTTCAAATCCTGCTTTCCTGAATTTTTTGAAAACCTCAGTTGAAGCCTCGCGGCGAGACAGAAAAAGGTGGTTATATAGTTGCAGGTTTGGGTTTTTTTTTTTTTTTTGCAAAATAAACAAGCTTAAAAGTTGGTCAAACTAGAAATAAGATTGCCATCTTCCTTTAGGATTATTACCTTGAAGCATAATGGATGACAATAATTGGAAAAATTCGGTGTGCTTTTCCATTGCTTCTTCTAGGAAAATGTGTTTCATGTTTGACTTGCTACAGTCGGATTCACCATTAAATATAATTAGGATTGCATTGGGCCTCTTTCCAGTCCTTCTTACAAAGTGGGTGGGTTTGCAGGATGGTTAAAACAGTATCCAGTGTTTCAACACATATAAAATTGGAATTTAGGTAAAAGGCCCTCAAATTACTCTTTGCGTTTGTAAATGAGACAATCCAATTTTTAACTTGCCTTCTCTTGACCTGTAGTATGAAAGACATATAGAGCTAAATAGCTAATTTAATTGGATGACGTCTCCTGATATTGCAAATTCACGGTAGATACCAGAATATTTTTTGCCCCAGAAATAACGGGAGGGAATTTGTTTAGGGGCGACTATAAAAGAATTTTAATAGCTCCTTGTTGAAGAAAAATACTGTGCAGACTATATGAATTTAGGGGGGGTGGGAAAAATCTAATGTCTTGTTCAGAGCCAGGGAGAAAATTGGTTGGCTGTGGAACTGCATCCTATTACCAGTTTGCAAATTCCAGTTCTGAGGAATTATTAGGTGTGTTTCTAAACATTCCCATTTATAGAACATTCTGATATTGGGAGGATATTTCTACCCCAAGCGCCAAACGTTTTGAAGAAAACAGTGTTTGCCAACTTCCTGGAATGCAGTGGCAATCGGCTGTCATCTTCATGATTCCGAACATCTCCAGAGATTAAAAAGCACAGCTCTGTTAATGCACCGCTAGAGACAGGAAATTTCACGGGATGCTGTTTTGCCTGTCTTCTCGTTGAGCGGAAGACCTGGTGCTTCTGCCTTCAAGAAAAAAGTTCCCTGGGACTTCCTTTCCTGCCTTTAGCAACTTTGCTGCTGGAAATGAACACCGCACAAAACACTGGCCACATGTAAAAGTTTACACCATCTACTATGTGCAGTCAAGCCCCTGCAGAGTTAAAAAGAGATTAAGCCTGTTTGCATTTAGTGGAAGTCAAAGCGATAACGTCTTTAATTTCCCCATTTAAAAAAAAAAAAGTTTTGATGTGTTCCTAAGGAGAGCAAGGTAATAGGAAGTTTTTTAAAAAAAATGGTAGCATCAATATTTTCACGTCCCTGAGATGTCTCCAACTTGGGCTTCATAGGGGCTTATGATTTAATCGGTAAATTATTCAACTTTGAAGATTATGGGAAGGCACCCTTCTAATCAGAACAGTCGTCCAACGGATCCCTCTTTATCCGACTAGAGAATAAAGAAAAGTAAAGCGGATTTTACTCTGCTAGTTGTTGCTGACTCTAGGAGGGTGTGTTCATCTCCCTTTCAAGGCCGTTGAGCCGGCGCTGTCCACAGTCATGTGGCCAGCATGACGTCACGGACCGTTGTTACCTTCCCACCGAAGTGGTACCTATTGATCTACTCGCATCTGCATGCTTTCGAACTGCTAGGTTGGCAGGAACTGGAGCAAGGGACGGGAGCTCACCCAATCGTGTGGCGCTCGGGTCTCAAACCCGGGCTGCCGGCTTTTCAGCTGACAAGTTCAGTGTCTTAACCGCTTGAGCCACTGTGCCACTCCTCTCTGCTAGTCTTTTCCCAATATTCTTCTGTCCGATTTTTTTAAGTTGCAGATCTAAAGAGGGCTTTGCAAAGGAAAGGGAGTATTCAACTACTGAGATTAATAATAATTAATTATTATTAATAATAATAAATAATAAATAATAAATAATAAATTATTATTATTATTATTATTATTATTATTTAATAATAATAATAATAATAATAATAATAATAATAATAATAATAATAATAATAATAATAATAAAGTTAGAAGGGACCTTGGAGGTCATCTAGTCCAAGACCCTATCCCATTTCAGACAAATGGCTGTCCAGTCTTTTCTTAAAAACTTCCAGTGTTGGAGCATTCACCGCTTCTGGAGGCAGGTTGTTCCACTGGTTCATTGTTCTAACTGTCAGGAAGTGTCTCCTTAGTTCTAGGTTGCTTCTCTCCTTGATTAGTTTCCATCTGTTGCTTCTTGTCCTGCCTTCAGGCGCCTTGGAAAATAGCTTGACTCCCTCTTCTTTGGGGCAGCCCCTGAGATACTGGAAGACTGCTATCCTGTCCCCCCTTGTCCTTCTCTTCATTAAACTAGACATACCCAATTCCAGCAACCGTTCCTGGTATGTTTTAGCCCCCAGTCCCCTAATCATCTTTGTTGCTCTTCTCTGCACTCTTTCTAGAGTCTCAGCATCTTCCTTCTTTCCAATTTCTTTGGGCCAGTGCATTCACGTCTTCCAAGTTGATTCTAGTGATTAATCAACTATAAGTCCCGTTCTGACCCAGGGCTTCTGAATTCCCCGAAACTCGGTTCTGGAAAGAAAATAATAGGGCAATATTGTTTGTCAATCAAAGGAAGTGATGCAGAGGAGACATCCCCAGCCAGACGTTGAAATGTATTAAGGTTTGTATATCGCTGTAGAGTGAAGGAATCGCACTTTGCAGGTTGCCTGATGGCGAGGTTGAATACAGCAAGGAAGAGAGAGATTTTTTTTACGTGGTTTGGCCAGAGTGGGATTATAATCAGGTAAAATGTGTGTTCTTTGTGCAATTAGGATTTCTTGTGGGTCTGATGCAGGGATTTGGGGATTCAGACAAGGGGAGATTTCCCCCCATATTTGAATAATGTAACGACACACAGCGATTGCCGTTAAATGCCAAGCCAATTTGGATTTCTGGTTGGGAAGATGAAACACTAATAGAAGCTAAAGGCAGCAGCTGACACTTATGGGCATGAACAAAGGTAGATATTTTGATGGTGTGATTCACAGACTGCATGTTGTGTCTGAGCAAGCCACCGTCTTGCACGAAGTTAGAAAAATGGGGTCATTCTGCCTAGCAAAATCTCCATTTTATGAGTCCTTGGATGCAACAGACAAAAATTTAGTTTGGAATTTGATCTCCCCTCCCCTCCCCCTAAATGCTGGACAAAGACCTTTGTTCCCGAAGATCAATTAGGTCAATTACCTGAAATTGCACTTAATGGGCTCCAGTCAACGCTTCTTCCCCTTGATTAGTCTGGAAAACTTGAGGTCTTGTTTTAATCGTACTGTTCTCTGAATCCAGCCACTCTCCCATCGAGTTCGGGTTTTTTTTTTTGCATCTTCGGGGCTACCTTG
This sequence comes from Azemiops feae, assembly GCA_023970755.1. NCBI lineage: Eukaryota > Metazoa > Chordata > Lepidosauria > Squamata > Viperidae > Azemiops > Azemiops feae. Next base: position 132,131 of record JALGBA010004187.1, on the reverse strand, counting down.
AACATTTCAATGAGAGACGCTTTTTTGTGTGTTAGGTAGACTGGCTGGGCTCTCACGTTGAACTAAACCAGCATCTGGTTGGCTTGGCTTGGGCCTGCTGTAATGTGTGAAGCTGGCCCTTGATTTGTACAAATCATGGCTTAGGCCTTAATGTCACCGCCCAGAGTTATGCTGTGGTAAGATGGGCGGCCATATAAATTTAATAAACGGAATAAATGTGTGGTGTCATGCCACAGCAAGTGGTAGTTCATACAGCAAATGGTGGCTTACCATAATACAAAGTCCAGCCTGGTTAAATCTCTGAATAACATTAGGTGCATTGAAGTTGTCTTCTGTTGATAGGAGATCAATCTCCCTCCTTATGTCTGTCTGTCTCTCTCCTGTATCTCCCTCTTCCGGTCTCTCTCCCTACTTACATCTGTCTGTCTCTCTCTGTCTCTCTTCCTACTTACATTTGTCTGTCTGTCTATCTACAGTATCTCCCTTTCTCTCTCTCTCTCTCTCCCCCCTCTCTCACTATCCCTATCCCTCTCTATCTCTGATCCATCCATCCATCCATCCATCCATCCATCCCCGAAATCAATAGTTGCCAGTGTTCTGTCATGGATTAAACCTTTCCAAACAAAGTCTTCAAACTTTTCTTCCTGCCCTCCTTAGTTTAGGGCTGTCAGTTGGATTGATGTTCCTCGTTGCCCTGGAATGTCTCATTTATTCTGGCTGGCTTTCTAGTCTGATTGTAAGTGGAGAAAAGGAGAGCGGACCACCGTTTTGCGCTGTTTTTTTTGTTTTTTGTTTTAATATGAATTAAATTTAAGGAACGGTTGTATTTGCAAGTTAGGGTTTTTCTCCTGTTGCCTATTGGCAGATCACTGCTTACTACTGACTGCTTAGCCTGCTTAGATCATTACATTTGATCCTCATAGATTTTTATTGTCCGTCTTTGGAAAATACACTTATCTAAAAGGGAAGCCTTTTTCCAGGTTGATGATCAGACCTGTTCTGTCTTGAACGCTCCAACTTTATCGATTAGCAGTGGAGAAATAAAAGAATGGAATCAGGCAGGAAGAAGCATCCGCTTCCCGTTTGATGACTTGTTCAGTTACGCTTAGAACTTAAGGACTGTTTGTATAAGGTCAATAAAACAAAAAAAAGGGGCTGCATTGTTGATCATGCGATCTCGTGATGCTACAACAACGGTCGAAGGTGTGAAAAAAGGGTCCTAAATCACTTTTTTTCCAGGGCTCTCGTAGCTTTCTAGTCTTAACACCTTAACCACTTGACCAGGCTAGCTGTGTATATCATGGAATCACATTCAGGCATCTAATTCAGTCGAATTGGCTAACGCGATAGGTTAATAAAAGTTTTTTTTTTTTTTTAACGTAATGAATTTGACCAGGGTTCATTGGCTGCCCTACCCTCCATCAAATCAATGCTGCTGCTTTCCTCCTCCTTTTCCAAAGAAACCCATTTATTATATATACGTCTACCTCATCTGCAGACCTGGGAGCTATTTTTAAGTTATCTCAGTGACTTAATAAGCACAGAATGACCTTAGCGTGCACCAAGGGTGACTGGGCGTAAAACAACACGCTTGCTTTCTGAAACTATAAAAGCTGGTGCTTAGGATGGTCAGCTCCTGGGCCGGGCAGTTCCCCTGGACCAGGCCAGCTGGTCCTCTTCTAAAATGCTACCTATTTATGAGTGTATCCCTGAAAATAGTTTCGAGTAACTTGGCAGCCTTAGGAAAATAGATGGGGCACAGAATTCCGGATCGCTGCAAGAAAGCTTAAGATCTGGATTTATAAACCAAGGTTTGAGCATTCTCTAAAAATCGCCTAAATTTTATTTTAATAATTTCCCCCCCCCCTCCAATGAGTAAATTCGCTCACGATCCAGGGCCAAAAGGGGGACGTGTGAAGAGTTGGCGAGAAGGGCTTGATTTACTTTTCAGCAGTCATTACTTGTCTAATAAGGGCGATTAAAAGCCCCTCCAGCCTTTTTCTGCACTCCCTTAACTCTTTTAGCTGCTCATTACCCAGAAGCTGATAACCTTAAATTCCTACATTATGCCTCTTAAGGATTGTAATTAGCACCCTGTGATGAATCTCCTGTTTTGCCAGGCAGGTGTGTGGGAGTTTTCGTTTTTTTTGTTTCCCCCCCCCCCCGCTTCATTTTCTCCCCAAGTTTAGAGCCTACTAAACAAAGCCATTCCTCAAACTGCTTTAGTGGCGATTAAAAGCCCCCCTTTTCTGCAGCCCCTTAACTCTTTGAGCTGCCGCTGCTGCTACTACTACTGCTATTAAATATTTTGAGGGGAGGTTAAAACAGTGTCTGAGAATAGTTATGCCTTCCCTTTTTTTAAACAAAACAATTGGCTCTGTTTTTAGCCGCTGTTTTGCTTCTCTGAAGGTTTTATGGTAAAGCAAAATAGGGAATGCTTGATCAACGAAGACCGAAGGATACCAAACTTTGGAGAGCTGAATTGTTGATCTCGGAGGGATCCTCGACAAACCACAGTTCATTTCGCGACCGTTCGAAGTTGCAACGGCACTGAAAAAAAGCGACTTACGGCTGTTTTGACACTTAACGACTGTTGCAGCATCCCCCCGGTCACGTGATCAAAAATCCAGATGCTTGGCAACTGACATGTACTTATGACTGTTGCAGGGTCCCAGAGTCACGTGATCCCCTTTTGCGCCCTCCTGACGAGCGAAGTCGATGGGGGGGGAGGGAGGGAGGGGGAAAGCCAGGTTCACTTACCACCCGTGTTACTAACTTAAGAACTGCCGTGATCCACATAACGACTGAAGCAGGAAAGTTCGTAAAACGGGGCAAAAGTCTCACTTAGCCATCAAAATTGCCGTCGTAAGATGAGGGCGACCTGTATTTCTTTTTCAAAACTGGAGTTTTGCGTGCTTGCTTGGGATTTTTCTCTTGTCAAGAAAGGGCCGAACCAGAAGGAAAGGAGCAAATTTTCTCGTTTCCTTTGATAGGAATAATATTTGTATTATATTTTGGGAATGTTCGTTTTGCTGGCTGACCGTTCCTTTTAACGCATCCAAACCGGCTGGCAAAATCAATTAAAAGCGTCATAATAGACAAAAGCTGTTGTGGCACAGATTTTTTTTTATTTTTTTTCCCAGGGCCAAATTCCCCTGCCAGAAAATGTACTTGGATAGAAATACAAGCCAGTCCTCACCTTAAAACGACTAGAATTTCCGCTGCTAAGCAAGGCGCTTGCTTAAGTGAGAGTCTCCCGATCGTACAACATTTTTGTCATTTTGTTAAGCAGTTTTCACTACAGCTGGCTGCAAGGAGGTAACAGGTCAACCTCAGCTTATTCAAAGATACAGCAGCACTGGGGGAAAAAAACACCCCCGACTTATGACCGTTTTTCACACTTAACGACCTTTGCACCGTTTCCACGGTCCCGTGATCAAATTTTGGGTGCTTGGCAACTGGCACGCACTTATGTCGGTTGCAGTGTCCTGAGGGGGGGGGAGAGGTCGTGCGATCCTCTTTTGCGGCCTCCCAAACCAGCAAAGTCAACGGAGAAGCCGGGATTCCCATAACCGGCTGTGTTGCTGCAACTTAACGGCTGCAGCGATTCCCCCCCCCCAAGCAGTCGCAAAATGAGGCAAAACTCATCTTGCAGAAATTTGGGGCTCGGTTTTTGGACGTTAATTTGAGGACCAGCTGCAGGGTCTATGAACCAGCCTTTTCCCAACCTGTAGCCTTTCAGATGTCACTTGGGCCAACGGGGGCCACAATTGGTGTTTCCCCCCCCCCCCCGGCTTCCAAATCTTTGCAGATGGCCAGGTTAATCTGGATTATTCAGTCTGAAGTAATCGACACTTGGCTGGCTTCCTTCTACATGGGGCGGTGAGCAAGTCTCTCAGACTTCCTTCTTGTGTATCGACTCCAAAGGTTACCTTCAGTTACAACACTTAGCCTAGCCTAAAGTTGCTATGGGGGGGGGGGAGAAAGGAAATCCATGTTAGACCTGTTTGACATTGCCCGGTGCTTCCTGCTATAATAGACAGCTTTTTGTGCTCAGCCATAGGCAGATGTTTTTTCGTGCCTCTGAATCCACGATTGAAGGTTATTTTTTTTAATTTTTTAAAAATGGATTTAACTTGATTCTTAGCTGCATCTCTGGGTGGTGCAAAGGTTATTGATCCTAGCAGCTCTTTGAATTTCAGGCACATTTAATGCCCCCACGGTGAGCTTGGTGGTTTTCTTGCAGATGTTTCGTGTCCCAAAGCTTGTCGGCAAGAAAACAGCCAAGCTCAGAGAGCACTAAGGACCCCACAGTTTGTCCTCCTCTTCCTCCTCCTCTTCCTTGCAAACCAAACTCCCTTCTAGCACTGATGATGTTACCTAGTTGGGTCATGAAATGTCTGCAAGAGAACCACCAAGCTCAGAGAGCACCGAGGACCCCACAATCCTCCTCCTCTTCCTCCTCCTCCTCCTCCTCCTCACAAGCCCCTCTCCCTTCTAGCACTGATGATGTTATCTAGTTGGGTCATGAAATGTCTGCAAGAGAACCACCAAGCTCAGAGAGCACCGAGGACCCCACAATAATCCTCCTCTTCCTCTTCCTCCTCCTCCTCCTCCTCCTCCTCCTCCTCACAAGCCCCTCTCCCTTCTAGCACTGATGGTGTTATCTAGTTGGGTCATGAAATGTCTGCAAGAGAACCACCAAGCTCAGAGAGCACCGAGGACCCCACAATCCTCCTCCTCCTCCTCCTCCCGCAAACCCCACAACCTTCTAGCACTGATGATGTTACCTAGTTTGGGTCATGAAACGTCTGCAAGAAAAACCACCAAGCTCAGCTCATTTCAACCCCCGAGCTACAAATATTCTCCTTTTATCGATTCCTTTTCTCTTGGGTGTGCTTGGTGCCTATTTCAGGAGGATGCTTTCCTGAATAAATCCTGGTGGGACGTTTTTCCATTTCACACACACACACACACACACACAAAAACCCACCCCATCTTTATTTTTAGCAGGTGACATTTCCTAAGCAAGTGGGAGCTTCCCTTTTTTGTACAGGATGGGTCAACTGAGAGAGAGAGAGGGGGGGGAAAAAAATGGCGCGGAGGAGGCGATAGGATGATATGCAACTGAATCTGTTGTGTTTCCTGTTCTTATCTTAAAAACCTAACCCTTTTTCTGTTCACAAAGACCTATAAATCCATGTTGTCATAGAAACGGCAAAAAACCAATTGAAGCGTTAACATTTCTACACACACACACACGCACACACATGCACAGATTTGCATATGCATGGTCTAGATTCTAAAAAGAAAAATGGCTTACATTTCTCCTCCCTCCTCCTCCTCCTCCTCGCTTGGGGATTGCTCTCCAGATGTTGCTCCCCCCCAAGTCTTTTTTGTCCCCCCCTCCCCAAATGTCCTCAACTGGTATGAAAAGCCGTTGGGTGGGCTTCCTCGGTTCGCCCCCCCACCCCCTTTGCTTTTGAGGAAGGTAAAGTCTCCACAGGTGTCTTGGGTCCCTTCTGTTTGTCAACAACATCTCTGGAGGGATGTTTTGGTAAAGAAAAGGTGGATTTTTTTGATTTTTGTTTGGTAACATCCCGTCTGCTTTTAAAAAACAAAAACAAATCCGGGCAGAGGGGTGCAAAAAACGAGAGGAGCTTAAGGGTCAGGCAGCCTTCTGGTGTGCCAGCAGATTTGTCTTTGGGACACCTCCTGATGTATCTCTTTCTACTTTGCCTCCACCTCTTCCTTCTCCTCCTTCTCCTCTTCCTTCTCCTTCTTTTCTTTCTCCTTTTCATCCCTCTCTCTCTCTCTCCTCCTTCTTCTCTTTCTACTCCACCTCCACTCTCCTTCTTCTCCTTCTCCTTCTCCTTTTCTTTTCATCCTTCTCTTTCTCATCCTCCTCCCTCTCCTCTTTCTACTCTGCCTCCACCTCTTCCTTCTTCTCCTTCTCCTCCTTTTCTTTCTCCTTTTCATCCCTCTCTCTCCTTCTTATCCTTCTCCTTCTCCTCCTCCTCCTTTTCTTTTCATCCTCCTCCCTCTCCTCTTTCTACTCTGCCTCCACCTCTTCTTCTCCTCCTTCTCCTCCTCCCCTTCTTCTTTTCTTTTCATCCTTTCTCCTTCTACTCCGCCTCCACCTTCTTCCCCTTCTTCCCTTTTTCTCCTTCTCCTCTTTCTACTCCGCCTCCTTCTCCACCTTTTCTTTCTCCTTTTCATCTTCCTCCTCCTTGTCATCCTTCTCTTTCCCATCCTTCTCTTCTTCATCCTCATCCTTCTTTTCCCCTTTCTTCTCCTCCTCCTCCTCCTCCTCTTTCTTCTCTTCCTTTTTCTTCTCCTCCCTTCCTTCCTTCCTTCCTCCCTTCTTTCACTTGACTTCCTCTTTCCTTTCTTCGGCTTGCAATGCAACAGCTGGGCCTCTGGAGGCGTCAGGAGAAAGCGGACGGAGCATGCTCTCCTTAATCACCTACCGTGGGCTCAAACTCGTGGAGACAGTAGGCTAGGCCTCTCCGAAAGCCTTGCATGAAAACCCCCAAGGCCAGCGCAGATAAGGCTTCGGAGGTATGATCCCCTTCCAAGTTTTCTTTACAACGTTTCTTACAGCTGCAGGTCCTACCCCAAGGGCTGTTTTTTTTTCCCAGAAGACCGGTTGGAGAGAAAGGGCTCGGCCAACCAAAATAGCAAAGAAGAGCTGGGTGTGCTTGTGTGTTTCTCTCTCCCTCTCTCTCTCTCTCTCTCTTTCTCTCTCTCTCTCTCTCTCTTCGATCCTTTTTATCTATTCTTCTGGAAGCCAGAGTTGTAAGGCAGCTTGGATTTACCCCAAAACGAAGCAATCCCATCTTTGCATGCTTGCTTTTAGAAAGGCTACAATTGCTGTTGTGGACTGAGCTCTGGAATTGAGAGCATTCTCATTCTCTTCCACCATTTTTTTTCCCCTCTTCCCCCTCCTCTTTCACCCTTCCATTAAATGGTTTGCAAGCTTTTCTCTTTCTTTATTGCAGGGAATCTACTGCAGAAGACGGGGTAAAATAATACAAAGGCAGAAAAAAAGAGAAAGAGATGGTCATATTTGAGATGGGGATGTTTGCGCCTTTCATTCTTTTTCCCCCCTTCTCCTCCTCCAGAATTGGAGAGTTAGAGATGGCAAGATTGGGTGGGGTAGAACATGGACCAAAAGGATTGCAGGAAAACAGGAAAAAACAACAACAGCAACCCAGCTTTCTGGTTTTTTTTTTTTTTTAACTGAATCTTCTTTCTCTCTAGTTATTTCCTGGAAAATGGGAAGTTTGTGGAAAGTTAGGAGAAATAGGTTCTCTGTTATCAGTTTCAGTTCTCTTTTAAACAGTCCTAAGCAAAAGGCTTTCTAGGTTCCTCAAAATGGCGTCTGTTTACCAGGTAAGGTTATTTGGAGAGATTATCTAGAATATTTTGGGGAGATTTTTTTTTTAATCCATGAAACAAAATTGGGAAGAAAATGAAAACATGTTCAGTCTCTAATCTGTGCAGTTGATTTTTCCAACTCCAATGCAAAATGTGCTGTGTGTCGTTTAGCATATAAAATAATGTCTGGTACATTTTGTTAATTTTAAAAAAATATCGATGTGTTAAGACAGACAATACCTATTGATAGAACTTAGTGGTCTGGGTGGGCCAGCGGGCTGCTTCTAAAGCATTAAATGCATCTTGGTTTCATGTTGGTTTCCTGGTTCGCCCTGATGCTGATAATCATAGTTTGCTGGGGGTCTGGATGAAAATGGTAACTGGAGTTAATGAAAGAATCTTTGCTTTGACGGCATGCCTCCTGGAAAAAATAAAAAGGGCTTTGTAGAGATCTGGTTTGAATCAACTAAGTCTTTTACCTTGCCTTAAAAGCATATTGCATAATTCTAATTTGATTACAGAAGGGATATTGCTGTCAAAAACCAGTTGCTAAGGCATTTATATTTTGATATCTTTAGGAATATAATTAACTGTCCACTTTGGTGTGTGTTACCAGGTTATAGACAGCACGTTTGAACTACATCTAGACTGGATTAAAAATACTGTTAGTTCTCGATTTAGGACTATAATATTGACCAGCGTTTCCGTTGCTAAGCAAAGCAGCTGTTAGGAGAATTTTGCCCCATGATACGACCGTTTCTTGTCACAATAGTTAACGAATTACTGCATCTCCCTTAATGACCTACAACTGTGAGATGGAGGAAAGGAGAGATAAAGGAAACAACAAAAAAAACACTACAATTTTGAGTGCGCACCCTTCCCTTGTTATGAATAAGTGATGCTCGGGGTTCACACGTCCCAAACTTGGAAAGGTTCCCCCCCCCCCAATTTGGAATGGGATGGGTATAAATTACATCATGATGTGAGATTTTTTCTTTTTTTCTTTTTTTAATAAGAAGAACATCACAAGTCTTTGATTCACCGGAGTGTTGGGGAAAGTGACAAATAGCTCTTGCGTTCCCAACCAGCCTTTCAGAGCTGATCTCCATAAAAACCGCTCTGGGTTTACCGACCCTTCGGTAAATATTCTCGCCCACTTTCTACCTGCCCCCCCAAAGAGATGTCAACACTTTCCCCCACTTTTCATTATGGGTTGGGTTGAGTTCTCGGCTTGGCGGGCGCACGTGGGAGTCTTTGGACTGTTTGGTGTAGGGCAGAAGTCTGTTGAGCGGTTGCGTTTTGCACATGTCTCTCCAAAATGTCTGTTTCAAGAGGGTCCCTGTTCACAACTAGCTAGAGGAGAAAAACTGTTCCCATTTTTAGCCTGGCCTTGTGAACAGGAAGGTCATAGAGGAAGAGCACATGTCACTAGGCCATCTTCTACTAGAACACGTGAATGCTGGGTGAGGTGGAGGAGATAGGGTGACGCTGGTCTACCACAGTGCCTTTAGCTCAGTTCCACCGTGTTCTTCAGTAACGTCGTATAATCTTGGTCTTGAAGAAACTTGTGAGCCGGTTCTGGATTTCAAATGGAGCTCTAGAGGGCAAACTGTCTAAGGAGATTCTCAGACATCCATCATCATAGTTGTCTCAAAGGGGCTTTTTCGAAAGGCAACTGGGCTGATGCTTTGCTTCTCATCCAGGAAGCTTCAACAGTTCTGACTGGATGTTAGGAGATGGAAGGACTTAGGTCTTCCCCAACCATCCTGTCAGCAAAATTATTATTATTTTTTCTTCTTCTTCTTCTTCTTCTTCTTCTTCTTCTTCTTCTTCTTCTTCTTCTTCTTCTTCTTCTTCTTCTTCTTCTTCTTCTTCTTCTTCTTCTTCTTCTTCTTCTTCTTCTTCTTCTTCTTCTTCTTCTTCTTCTTCTTCTTCTTCTTCTTCTTCCTTCTTCCTTCTTTCTTCTTCCTTCTTTCTTCTTCCTTCTTCCTTCTTCCTTCTTCCTTCTTCCTTCTTCCTTCTTCCTTCTTCCTTCTCTTCCTCCTCGAAAAAAACAGTCCGGTTGCCTTTCGCAAAAGCACCTTTGAAATATAGATGCCATTTCGTAACAGCTGTGGTATTTGACTGAAGCTCCTTAGTCACGTTGATAGACTGTCTTGACTGTCCAGAAAGAAAACTTGATGGCCTAGATTTTCTAAAGTAAATGTAGAATTTTTTATTCCTCAAATCTGAGATTGTTGACTCAAAACCTAACCACAGAGGCCGAAGTAGTTAGAAAGAAAGATCTACAAAAATCAGAATTTGTTTTGAGTATCAATATAGAACTGAGCTCGTGATTCTTTGGTACCACTAATTATTTCTGATTATCCTAATAATTCTTTACAACAATTTGGGGGAAAGATGAGGGTCCCAGGTGTTAGAACTATCCACCATCCAGTAGATCTCAACCTGCTCCATTCTCTTCTTCATGAGTCCAAAACAGGATCTCCTTCAAGAGGTTGAAAACGATTTCACAATTTTAAATTCCTTGGCGTAGCCTAGGCGTTTGAAGTCTTCTATTTTTACCTTGAGTGCCATATTCCATTTTACTGAAAGAAAGATGGAGTCCAGCTACATTTTAAAGGGATAGTTATTGCTATTATCTGTGACCTATATTTCTGCAGTAGGTTATTACTGCCTGACATGTTCTGTCTTTGAATATGCCACTTTTGTTCATATCACGGTATCTCTTTGACTAAGGGTGTATGAAGACATTTCTTTGTTTGTTGGGAAAATAGCTCATTTTAGTAAAAAAAAAAAAAAAGGTTTATCCTGCTGAAACACAACAGAGCAAAAAAATAAATAAAATAAACCCGATGCAGATTTCAAATGTTTCACGTTTGAATTGCTTGCACGAAGGTGATTCAATGCTCCTGGAATACTGATTTTCATGTAAATTACTTCCCCATTGCTTTTAAGGCTGCATAGCTGCTGAAGGAAAACAGCAGTGAGTTTTTGCTCAAGTCTGCAATTGTTAAGGTCCTAATTAAAATATGAAACTTGTTCTTTAGAGCAGCCTCTGTGCTGAAAAAAAAAACAGTCTCTGCAAAAAAAAAATATGGAAAAAGAAAAGACGGCGAATTTGGGAATCTGGGGAAAAGTTAACTTCGGGATTGGTAGCAACGTCTTTAATGATCCAAAATGAAGGATAAAGAAAGACCCGTCCTTTTTGAAGAAGAACCGATGTCGCTTCAAGCAAGGGCAAGTCTCTTCTTGCAAATATTGTAGAGTTCGACTACTGTGTCAACATTTTTACGAGAAATATTTGGTGGGCAATGCATAGCTGAACCTAAGTTGGACAAACTTTGAGGAGCATTGAGTCAGCAGGCGTTCAGCGGACAGGTAGAACACAGCATCCGAGGGCTAAAACAGACCTTAGAGGTCTTCAAGGCAGGAGCCTTATACAGATACAACAGCTCGTTTTGTGACCGTTTGAAGTCCCAACGGCACCGGAAAAAAGTGACTTAACGGCCATTTTTCACATTTATGACCCCGTTGCAGCATCCTCATGTTCACGTGATTTGCACTTGATGCTTGACACCTGTTTCCTATTGATGACCATCGCAAGCATTTCCATGGATTAAATGGTTCCCACTGTCTGGAAAATTCCTCCTTGCTTCTACGTTGGATCTGTCTTAAAAAGCTTCCGTCCTTTGCTTCTCGTCCTGTCCTCTGGTGCACGTAATGATCTTTGGATAGGATGGATCTTGTTATAGATCTGAAATTGGTTAAAGGTTTGGAATAAATGAATCGAAGAACGTAAGAAGTGAGGTCTCCAAGAAACTGCTTTGAGATTGGTGCTTGTTAAGGATGTTGGTGTTGAATGCTGAACTAGGGGACTTATTCTAGGAAGTGTATTCATTATCTCCAGCAGGATGTGTAAATGGACCCCTTTGAACAGCTGTTGGGGTGGAGCTCTGGGGTTAAGTCCCCTAAAAACATCTGGCTGGTCTTTATTGGATATTAGATGCCAGATGAGATGACCTTTTAGGTGGTTCCAGAGGAATAACTCCCTCTTTCTTCCCAAAAATTACCTCCCATGTTCCCAAGTTTGTTTATTTGTTTACTACATTTCAACTAAACTCACCATGTGCATAAAGATCACAATTCTGCTTCTCTCCAAACGTTTTCCTAATACGCCTGGCAACTTTTATTAACAACGGATGTAATAATAACTCTTTAGCGGTGCCCAAAATACGCTTAGAGGGTTGATCACTTTGATTCCATAGAGAAATAGAAGTCAAAATGTCTTGGGATAAAGCTAAAAGTCAAGAAAAGTTAACACTTCTCGTCCTGATTCTTTAACCCTGATTTAGAAGGAAGCAAATAAAGGGATTATTTGTCTGTCCTCGAAAAGCTTTCTTAATTTTTTACGTGGACATTTTAAGCAACTGTAGGTAAGGGAACTGAATGCAAAATGGCAAGGTAGGAAGGTGTTTTCATTTGGAAACTCCACAGTTTTAATAAGGGGATGTGTGTTTTCATGTTTTAACGTCGTTTGACGGTAGATATTCTCATGGAGACTCAGCGGATTCAAGATTCCTTTGAAGAATACGTGGATGAGGATTTTTCGAAATTAAAATGTGCTGATGCCTAATAAAAGGGAATATCATGGAACTAAATATATAGAAACAGTACATACATAAGGAAAAAAACAACAACACCCAGCTTTGTCTGGATACATCTGAATGACTGGAGAACTTTGCAAAGCCAAAGGAAATTCCGAAACAGATCTGAAGCTAGGAAAGGATTTTGCAGACTTAAATCATCCTGCTGGTCTCCTGCTTTTGTTCCTGTTGAATCCAAATAAACTGGACCTGGGAAAAAAACGACCACCATTTTATTGCAAGGAATAGATTTGCAGGCATGCTTGCCTTCCTTCCTTTCTTTTTTTTTTTTCGCTCATGGAAATCCTCAAAGTTTGCTGCCAGTCAGAGACGTGAACAACACAAATAAGAAATGAAGAATTAACGTGTTAGAAAAATACCTCCACTGGTAATGAGGTCAGCCAAATGAAAAACTAAATAACGGGGGCTTGTGTGTGCGTGTGCGCCTGTCTGTCTACCTAACTGTGTAAATAATTTTTTGAGCTTGGTGTGACCAGCTTTTTGTTTCTGTTCCGCAGAATCATCCATTGAGTTTGGAAATGTTTGTTTTTGCCAGGGAGGGTGAATTGATTCGGTGTTTAGATCTCCTGTGACATGGGGGAAAAACCTATGGCATCTGGCTCTTTAAATACCATCGGCAAGTTTGATGGATGCCATCTGGGGAAACCAGAAGCTCGGGAAAGGGAAATGCAAGACTTTGGGAAACGCGTGTGGGTCTCTTCCAACCCAACTTTAGTGGCACTTTCTTTTTTTTCTTTTTCTTTTAATTTCAATTTTTATTTGCACTTGAGGTCAGCTCTTTTCTCTCTTCCTTTGCTGAGCAAGGAGGTGGCCCCTGCCTTCTCTCCTGGAATGGAGAGTTGCCAGTGGGAGAGAGGTGGGTTGAATCCCTGCTCTTCCAGCTAATGACACTTCCTTATGCTTACGTTTCATTAAACCTCCGAAATGGCTGAAGAGCAGCCCGTAGTGAGCATGCTCCAGTTAACAAACTGCACCCATAGAGGGAGATGGTGATGTGAACGTAGGACTTAGAGGCCTGGACGGAGATTTGTGGGGGTTTTTTTTTCTCCCCCTTCAGACAGAACCAGAGGTAGGCTGAGCTGGCTGTTCCATTCTTTGATTGGGTTGAGGGCTTCAGGAAGCTTCCTTGCAAAGGCTGGCATGACTTCTGCAAGGAGCAGAAAGGACATTTGAGATCAGATGGTTTTTTTTTAGCAAGCTTCCTGGGTGTACCTTCAGACTTGGAAACAAAAGCTCTTTTCCTTAACCTGTAAACCTGAATTTTAGGGCAGGGATTCATCAGCAAAGAGAATGAATGTGGTTGGTTGGTTTTTTTTGCTTTGGACTGTACTTCTCACATGGATTTCGGCTCCATATTGCAAGGACTTAATTTCACTTTCACACCCAAATTGCTGACTGGGGAGAGGAATGCAGTGTGCAGCCTGTTTTTCCACCATCCTCCTCCTCCTCCTCCTCCTCCTCCTCCTCTTGGCTTATTGATGTGATATCTTTGTTTGTTTGTTTGTCATGGGAAGTAGGGGAAATTCATCTGTTCTGGAAGCGCAAAGACTGGGGGAGCAGGAGAATGGCTGTGTTTTGTCTTGAGTTCACGCGTGGCGTTGCGTTGGGATTGTGAGGTCAATCCAGAAGATGTAAAGAGGTCTTGGGTTTGAGAGGATTGGGACAAGAAGGTGTGAGAAGAACAGAAATGCCTATTATGGGTTGCCCGATGGAGGCTGTTGGGTGTTTTAGACTGGCAGAGACTGGAACCATCCTACTGTAGCTTTTTAACAAACTTGTCTCAAGGATTTTTCCACCCCAAATGTTTCCTGACTTGAGTTAGGTTGCTTTTGCGTTGGGCTCTTGTGTTTGTGGCCAATGTCACACGTGGAGAAGTCAAATAGACCTGAAATACTAATATTGATCCCACTTGGAGGGCTCATTGGGAAGAAAAGATCCACTGTAAAGAGGATCCACTGAGTGGAAATTTGTTTTTGTCCTGCAATCCATCTTGCAGATGAAAGTTTTTTTTTTCTGATAAAGTGATGAGACTTCTCGCGGTCTAAAAATGGCCTAGCAGGAGTCATTTCTGGAACAGGACAACTGTCAAGAAGGGGCCTGTGTATGTGTGCTAATTTCACTTATCTAACTTTAGCTTCTTTTGTCAAATGTTCCCCGGGTGGGGGAAATTTGGCAATTTCAGCTCTTTAAAACCCGTAAAACTCAGTTTTTCTGTGTGAGTTTCCATACAAGGCTGCAGATCCAAATGGATAAAGGGAGTCTGGAAACCGGTGATCATTTTAGATCCGGGAGCTTAAGGAGAGTTGGAAATGCTGGCGTGAGATCAGATAAATCTGGGGAAGAAGCAAAGAAAATGCCGTGCTGGGTGCTTTTTATTCCCTCGTCTTCAAAATTAGATCCTGCCATCCAACGTTCAGTGATGGTTGCCTTTCAGAAACACAGGCCGCTAAGGATTTGGGGACTTAAATTCGATCAAGCTGTTTTGTTCTTCCTCGGAAAAATATATATATATATATTAAGGCAGATTGGAGCCTCGTGTGCCAGTTCTTCACCACCTCAGCAGCTCCATTTCTGTTAGGTGGGACAGCTGCGTCCTCCCCTTCCTTGGTTATTAGGAGAATCTCTTCGTAGAGATCTGGGAACATCTGTTTCGGCTTCCTTAATCTGCTGACTCTGCCTTTAAAACCCAAGGATCAGCTGATGATCATGGAAGCAGTTGGGGATAAAGGCATTTTGGAGCCAAACCAGCTGGAGTGAAAATATTGCAAAATGGAGAGCCAAGAAGGTGAGGGAAGAGAGAGAGAGAGACGCTGGAGAAGAACGGAGGGCGAAGCAGCACATCTGGAGCAGCCGCAGAAAGCACGCTTGCAAAATGGCAGCCATTTTGTCCCTCTTCAGTTTTGCAGGAGGAAGCTTACTACTCTTAACATGGCCATCATCTTTACAACCATCTCCAACCTTTTCTACTTTGGCCAGGGATGAGAGGTAGAAGAAAAAAAAAAACCAACCCAGGGGCCGGACGGCGAGATTGATTTCAACCGGCCTACCTGAAGCCCGTTCTTGAATGTAAAAAAAATAAATAAAAAAGCTTATGCATGATTCAGAACCCAATTTTATTTCCTCCCGCTTTCTTCCCAGGCAAGATATTTATTTATACAGTCGCAGCTGCCACTGTAGAAATGAAGCCTTTTTTGCTCGACAGCGCTGGGAAGAGGCGACATATTAAAGACTTGAATTCATGGTGAGCCGATCAAGGACCTGGGAAATTGGGAAATGCAGATGTGTAATTTCCTCGTATGTTTTCGTTGTGTATTTCTGTGTATGTTTTAGTCCAGGGGTAGGCACCCTTGGCTCTTTTATGACTTGTGGACTTCAATTCCCAGAATTCCTGAGCCAGCCATGCTGAGGGGAAAGGGAGAGGTTTCCAAGCTGAGCCCTGCTGGCTCAGGAATTCTGGGAGTTGAAGTCCACGTGTCATAAAAGAGCCAAGGTTGCCGACCCCTGTTTTAGTCTGTAGGATGATTAAAGGCCTGGTGACCAAAACGTATGAAGGAACAGTTGCAGGAATTGGGTATGGCCAGTCTAGAGAAAAGAAGGACTAGGGGAGACATGATAGCAGCCTTCCACTATTTGAGGGGCTGCGGCAAGGAAGAGGGGGCCAACTTATTTTCCAAAGCACCAGAAGGCAGAACAAGAAACAATGGATGGAAACTAATCAAGGAGAGAAGCAACCTGGAACTAAGGAGAAACTTCCTGGCAAGGAGAACAATTAACCAGTGGAAGGGCTTGCCTTCAGAAATTGTGGGTGCTCCATCCCTGGAGGTCTTTAAGAAGAGACTGGACAGATATTCACTATTGCAAACTGGACACCCACTGGTCTCAAATTGCATTGAGCAGGGGGTTGGACTAGAAGACCTCCAAGGTCCCTTCCAGCTCTGTTCTGATTGATTCGACTGATCTGAACATGGAGGCTCAACCTTGCATTTTGCCTCTGCAGTGGCAGGACCTTGAATCCTGTGCCATAGCAGAGAGGATAAGCATGGACGTTTACTTTTAAAACAGCGCCCAGCACCTACTTAAATATGGCAGAAGAGGCTTGAAAGTGATGGGATGCGAACGTGTTCAACTGGGCCTTGGATCCAGCCCACACAGGTCCTCAAATTACAGCAGTTCGAAGTTACAGCGGCACTGGAAAAAAATGACAACCATTTTTTCATATGACCCCCCATGGTCACGTGATCAAAATTCGGATGCTCGGGGGCAACTGACTCACATTTATGACGGTCGCAGCATCCCGGGGTCACGTGATCCCCTTTTGCGACCACCTGGCAAGCCAAGTCCGTGGCTGAAGCTGGATTCACTTTAACGGCCACGTCACCAACTTAACAACTCCAGCGATTCGCTTACCAGTTGTGGCAAGAAAAGTCGTAAAATGGGGCAAAACTCCCTTATAACAAATGTGTCGCTTAGCGACGTAACTTTTGGACTCTATTGTGATTATAAATTGAGGGGCTACCTTTGCATTTTTGAATATTTGCAGTTCTTGAAAGACCGTTGATCGGGGGAAAAGTGGGTGCAAGTCTGGTTAAGTTTTGATCTTGCCTATAAATCTTGTGTCTTGGATTGGCGTAGTGATATAAAACTAAACATTTTTCATCTACTTTTTAGCCTGAAAAGCTTTAGACTTGTTTTTCCTTTGAGAGCTCATTCTTTTCACAAGATATGGGAGTAGCTTATTTAGTCAAGAATCATGATAAGGGCATACAATTCTCCCTTTATCCTCAAAGCAATTAAAATTAGCTCAATTACATGTAATTAAGCAGAACCCTTACGGAAGCAGGAGCCTTCTTCCTCTTTTTAGGTAAAAGAAGGTTTTGTTCTTCCTAAGAATGGGAAAATATGATTTAAAAAAACAAAAAACACCCCAAGAATTTCAAATGTCATTTAGAGAGGATTAAGCAAAGGAGAAAGTCTTCATTACAGCTTGGAGAACACGTTCTTTAAACAAAGAGGTCATTTTCTTCCTAGCAAGAAGAAAACTCCTTGCCCAAGCTCCAAAATAATAATTTTATTTATTAAATTTATTTGCCAACTCTGGACAGCTTACAGCATTAACTGTTGGCAGCAAAAACAGAGAGGTAACCCTAAAAAGAACGGACTAGCAGTAAATCTCTGCTGTTTTCATATTCGTTGATGGCTGAGTTTGAAAACTTCGATGAAATGAAACAGATTGAGTGAGAGCTAGGTGAGGTGGGAGGAAATCACTTTGAAGGGAGCTTCATGGTGAAGATAAAATAAATGAATATATTTTAGCCAGCCGTGCAGCGTTCATCCATGGTTTCATTGATCCGTGACTGAACCTTGTCTACTATTGACTCGGATAGTGTCTTCCCTTCGTACATCTGTCCATCACGTTGACACAAAACTTTGGTGGCTCTTGAGCCACCAGAAAGGATGGGACTTGTGATTCCCCAAAAATGTAGACCGGTTGAACAAGTCAAGACTCTTTGAGTTCAGGAAAGGTCTTCTGCCTGTACCACTCCGTTAATCTCAGTCCAGGCCTGCTGGAGAGCCTTGCGGTGAAGGCTCACCACACTTTGCGTTGTACGGGATGTCACCCCCAAAGCTAAAGGCGCTACAGAACCGAAAAAGCCTCCTGGGATGAGCAGTGAAACGTCTTCAAGAGAAAAGGAAGTCCAGTTGCCTCTTGGAAAAGCACCGTTGGGGCAAACCATGACCTGGATGACTGAGAATCTCCACCGACACCGAAGGGGCTACAGTTCTGAGGAAGTCCCCTCCAAAGGAAGAGAGTGAAAGTAAAGATTGGCAAGAATGAGGTTCCTTCGCCAAACGGCAATTAAGGAGTCACCGTATGTCTGAATGCAGCCAGTGTCATTCTTTACGTAGGGGGTTCATCAGAAGAGAGCAAACGTGGATCCTGCTGTTGATGAGCTACTTCAGGTGTAAACAACGTTCAGCGGTGTCCCTCCGTCTCTTTGTCTCCCGGATCATTGCAATTTCCTGCCACTTCGGCTTTTAAGACCTAGGATTTGAGCCCGTGACGTTCCCCTTCTTCCTTCAACGAGTGGAGGGAGTCGGGAAAGTCTGGAATTTGGCCTGTTGCTCCTAACCAGGAAGGAAGCAAGCTTTGCTGGTACAAGCCGCCTTTGTCCTGTATGCTGGATAACAGATGTCTCGTTGAAAGCTCTCGGCTGCAAAGTTGACAATTCAACTTGAGGGTTGAGGCCGAGCAGCCTTCCTAAGGATCACAATCCTGAATCCTGCAAGGGTTTCCCCTCAACGGTGTACCCCAAAACTTTGTCTTCTTTTGGGGAGCTGCCGTAGCAAGGGAAGGCCAACGGGCTGGTGGACTGAGTCATCTTTCCAGAGCTCCTGTGAAACAAACATCCTTTGTTCTAACTTCGTAAATTAAAATTTCAAGGGCTCGCCTCTGTGCTTTCCGTATCTTACACCATCTTGCCTTGGATTCTAGCTCCTCTCAGCCTTATGGGCAGGGTAGTCTTTGAATTGGGGCAACGTGGACCTGCTGGTTAGCTTGGGCTTGCTCTAAGTTGGAGGTGGCAGGTGGATTCATAGCGACGTTGCCACCAAAGGTTTTTGTCTTTTTTTTTTACTTTTATATCTACACGGTCTCCATCTTGCCTTAGAATCTAGCTCTGGTTTTCTTTTTTCTTTTGGTTCTATATCGGCTATTTGTTCATATTTTAATATTTATTATTTTCATCGTGAGCCGCCCAGAGTGGCTTTGCAGAGCGAGATGGGCGGCGTATAAATTTAATCAACGAATAAATTGCAGTGCGGAAATTTGAAATTAAAGGTTTGGTTTGGTTTGGAGAAAGCCTATTTGAGACCTGGCCTGTAAGGTGAGCTTGTCTGCCTACTTGCCTTTGGCTCTTCTCATCATAAATTTCGAAACATAAAAGTGGTTTCTTTCCTTGAGATGTTGCATTAAACTCCAGAGGTTTAGGGGGGGAAAAAAAGAGAGAGGCTATTTTTTCCCAAGCAACTTTGGTTTTTTTTGGCTAGGCCAGAAAGACCACCTGGTCTACAATCTTGTTTGCTTAACCTTTTGCGATTGTTTCATTTGTGAGGATTGAGACGTATCCTTGGGGAACCTCGGGGTATCACGCTCCTAATTTCCTAGGCTTCAGTTTGGAAACAGTGGCTTATGATTGCTTGGCTGGTGGTCGCTTAAATGAAAAAAAACTTTGGCAATTTCTAGGGCCCGATCTGGCGGCCCTGAAAAATCCCTCTGGCAATTAAGCGTAGCTTAGTGTGGCTTTGTCAAAAATTATAGCAAAATGTCTGTGATATTTTCTGGAAACTGAAGCCTTAGGTTCCCCCCCTCCCCCCCCCTTTATTTTTTCCTTTTAATTTGCCTTTTATTTGTTTGCCAGGGAATGATTAAGTGCTTGGGAAGGGGAAAAAAAAAACGGCGGAAATCTTTTTGCTGATTCAGTCTTATTTTTTGAAGTGGTCGAATCTGGATTCTTGATAACCTCTTCTTGAGAGGGCTTGTAAATGATCACACAGGTTTCCCTCACCTTGCCGGAGCGTTTGCTAATCCTGACTAGCCCTCAGAATGAAAATCTTCCTTTCCAGCCAACCAGGATGATAGAAAACAGGGTTTTTACAACTTTGCACGTTGCCTCTTCTAAAAAAAAACAACCTCTGGCTTGTCATCTGGTTTGTTAAGATGATGGGAGAGCTATTCAGAATCATTTGCTCTCTGCCCCTCCTCAAAGATCCCCACATGAAGGAAAATTCATCTTTAGCTAACCACTTGTGACTAGGAGTAAGTTGAAAGATTGATGGAAGATTAATGGTAGACAGGAACGCTGAGAGATGTTGCTAAAGCAATGAAGGAATATTCCTTTCCCAGCCTCCAGCCTTGGTAAAATCTCCCAGGACTGGGTGGGGAGAGAAGAGAGAAGGAATTCCTGTTTACTTCAGTGGAAAAAGCTGTTGGATGCTTCAGACATTGAAAGTGGTGAAAATCTGAGGGAGGCTGTGGAGATTCTCAATCATCCAGATCAGGGGTAGGCCACCTTGGCTCTTTTATGACTCGTGGACTTCAACTCCCAGAATTCCTGAGCCAGCCACGCTGAGGGGAAAGGGAGAGGTTTCCAAGCTGAGTCATGCTGGCTCAGGATTTCTGGGAGTTGAAGGCCACAAGTCATAAAGCGGCCTAGGCCTAGGCCAGAGGTAGGCAACCTTGGCTCTTTTATGACTCGTGGACTTCAACTCCCAGAATTCCCGAGCCAGCACGGCTCAGTTTGGAAACCTCTCCCTTTCCCCTCAGCGTGGCTGGCTCAGGAATTCTGGGAGTTGAAGTCCACGAGTCATAAAAGAGCCAAGGTTGCCTACCCCTGATCCAGGTCATGGTTGTCCCAAAGGTGCTTTTCCAAAAGGCAACTGGACTTCCTTTGTTTTTGGGTTCAAGACGTTTCGCTTTTTCATCCAAGAAGCTTCTTCAGTTCTGACCGAATCCTTCCATTCCCCACCCATTCAGTTAGAACTCAAGAAGCTTCTTGGACGAGAAGCGAAACTTCTTCAAGCAAAAACAAAGAAAGGCCCAGTTGCCTTTTTAACAAACCGCCTTTGGGACTGACCAAGGCTGTTAACCTTCACTAAGTCATCCTGTAATGCCTCAAGATGTCAATAACGTTTATTTTTTATTTATTTTTTATTTTTTGCCATTTCCAACTTCAAAAAAAAGAGTTTTTGATGGCTCATGTCCATTTTTTCAGACTCTGTCAGTTATTTTGCGTCAAGGGCCGGCCTGAAAAGCAGCAGATCAAGTGAAGTTCCACCTTGAGCACCGAAATATCTTGAGTTGCCTTCCTTCCGTTTGTGCTTCTGAAGGCTTTGTGGTTGACTCCTTTTCCGTGATTTATGACTTCTTTTGGCCAAGATACGGAGGCACCTTTCTGCTCTGGGTACAAGAAGTCTCATTTCTGATCCTTGACACCTCAACATAGAAAGATCAGGTGAGCCGATCATGAAAATCCGGGACGTTTTTGTCCCTTCCAAGTGTACAGTTCTGCACCAGATGTGGAAGGACTCCAGTTAAAGCAGATGTTCCTTTTTTCAAGCCAACCTACCAGTTTCTGACTTGGCTGCGTCAGCAGTTCTCAGACTTAAGGTTGTCCCAGATGGACTTTCTAAGCCTTCACTAATACTTTCAAAATTGTCTAAACGAGGACAAGAGTCTTTGGGTGTCTTCTGTCAGGTGGAGTTCCCTATTGTTGACACAACTTCTGGAATTTTATAGGTTGAGACACACTCCAGATAACAAGGAAACCCCAGTGAATCTAAAGCTGAATTTGAGTTGCTTTTGCGATAAATATTTCAAGAGATAAATATCTGTTGGCATTGAAGCTTGGGGGTAGTGGCGATCTGTCACCAGCCAAGTAGGAAAGTGAGATAAACAGTGTTACTTGGACCTAGAGCAATTGATCATCCTAATATGGAACAGGAGAGCCTTTGAACCCTTAAACTGAGATGTCAGAGATTGAAACATCTGCTTATTGACCCTGAGTTATCGTCCTTGGACTTTGGAGGGGGGAAAAAATGTGAGAATATTATAGTCCCTCACGATTGAATAATGGCTGAAATTCAAAAACAGGAAACTGTCTCCCGTGGAATTGGATCACTGGGATTCCTAGGTCTGGAGAGATATACCATCTGTTTTTGTGTGCCTTGCGCAATACCATGGGTTTAACCGTGGGCCAGTTAAGCCGGGCTACGATTGGCCATCTTTTTATGTTTGAAATTGTGGGTTTAGAACAGGGTGGCTGAGGTTCAAGCGACGTAAATCCCAACTCCTTTAGGTCTCAAAAATAGAAAACGGGTATACTGAGTGAATAGATTAGAAGGAAGCTTCCAGAAGTTGGAAACTAGAATGGTGGGTAGTTCTAGTTGAAGAAGTTGAAGCCTGCTATGATTGGCAGTGGATATTGGTTACGTGCTCGGATCCTTCCCGTTTTTCATGCGTGGGTTTGCAAGGACAAACTCTTTCTGCTTTCAGTTTTATGGATACCGAAATCACTTCCAGAATAACAGAGTTGGAGGGGGACTTTGGAGGTCTTGCAATCCAACCTCCTGCTCAAGCAGGAGACTCTAGCTAGACCATTTCAGACAAATGGCTGTCCTAACTCTTCTTAAAAACTTCCAGTGTTGGGAGAATTCACAATTTCTGGAGGCAGGTTGTTCCACTGATTAATTGTTCTAACTGTCAGGAAATTTCTCCTTAGTTCCAGATTGCTTCTCTCCTGGATTAGTTTCCATCCGTTGCTTCTTGTCCTGCCTTCAGGTGCTTTGGAGGATAGCTTGACCCCCCCTCTTCTTTGTAGCAGCCCCTCAAATACTGGAACACTGCTATCATGTCACCCCCAGTCCTTCTTTTTACCAGACTAAATATACCCAATTCAATTCAAGTTCAGAATAGAACTGGAAGGGACCTTAGAGGTCTTCCAATCCAACCTCCTGCTCAAGCAGGAGACCATTTCAGACAAATGGCTGTCCTAACTCTTCTTAAAAACCTCCAGTGATGGAGCACCTACCACTTCTGGAGGCAAGCTGTTCCACTGATTAATTGTTCTCATTGTCAGGAAATTTCTCCTCAATTCTAGGTTGCTTCTCTCCTTGATTAGTTTCCATCCGTTGCCTCTTGTCCTCCTTTCGGGTGCTTTAGAGAACAGGTTGACCCCCTCTTCTTTGGAGCAGCCCCTTAGATATTGGAAGACTGCTATCAAGTCACCCCTGGTCCTCCCCCCCCCCCCCGTTAAGTAGACCTACCCAATTCCTGCAACCGTTCTTGAGAGATGGTATACGTCCAGAAGCGAAGCTAGCTTCTCGGCGTGAAAGTCACCTGGTCTTCCCTGCGCTCAGAATATTTGAGTCTCTTTCTTTTCAATTTGCTCCCTTCCACTCCCCACCTGCCCCCCCCCCAGCCCCAGCCTGACATCTTCTGACATCTGTGAGCGGAACAGCCATGGGTTGGGGTGTCCTTGATGGGTCTCCTTGAGACGCTCACTAAAAGGGGGAGAAATTCCCTGCGCCAAAAAAACATGGCGTGAATGGCAAAACAGAAGAAGCTAGCCTGATGGGATAAACGGAAGGAAAAAATGATAATAGGTCTTCTGTTTATGCACTGGAAATTATCCGCCTTTGAGGTTTTTTTGTTTTTGTTTTTCTCTACTTGCAAACAAACACATAGAAGGAAACAACAAAAACTGGCTGATTGTAACATAAAGTTTCTTCTCCCTTCTCTGCTGAAGGAATCGGCCAATTTGGCCTGGTGGGAAGGAAAGGTTTTGACCTAAGGGACCGAGGAAGGTGTGTGTGTGTCGTGACATGCAGAATATTCTTGGGGTGTCCTTCCCCCCCCCCCATAGGGAGATGGACTTTAGCTTGCTCTTTGCAGAAGAATAATAATAAAAATAAGGAAGGGGTGCACATTTAACAGGCTGGGCTTCAGCGAGTGCATTTTTGGGAAGGAAATGGCATCTTCCTGGCTCTTTTTTCTCATGTGTCTGCTTGAGCTCCAGGGTCAACGATGGGAGGAATGGAGTCTTTGCAGTGGGGAGGAATTGGGGGTTTGCGCTGGTTCTCACAAGCACAGGGCATCTGGAGTTGGCAAGCGGGATTCCTCAGCTCCTATTTCCTATTCCAGTTGGCGCTTTGGAGCACAGACCTTCCAAGCATTTATTTCCTTCCTTCCTTCCTTCCTTCCTTCCTTCCTTCCTTCCTTCCTTCCTTCCTTCCTTCCTTCCTTCCTTCCTTCCTTCCTTCCTTTCTCTCTCTCTCTCTCCCTCCCTTTCTTTCTTTCTTTCTTTCTTTCTTTCTTTCTTTCTTTCTTTCTTTCTTTCTTTCTTTCTTTCTTTCTTTCTTTCTTTCTTTCTTTCTCCCTCCTTTCCCTCCTTCCTTCCTTCCTTTCTTTTTTCTTTCTTTCTTTCTTTCTTTCTCCCTCCCTCCCTCCTTTCCCTCCCTCCTTCCTTCCTTCCTTCCTTCCTTTCTTTCTTTCTTTCTTTCTTTCTTTCTTTCTTCTTTCTTTCTTTCTTTCTTTCTTTCTTTCTTCTTTCTTCTTTCTTTCTTTCTTTCTTTCTCCCTCCTTCCTTCCTTCCTTCTTCCTTCTTTCTTTCTTTCTTTCTTTCTTCTTTCTTTCTTTTCCTTCTTTTCTCTTTCTTTCTTTCTTCCCTCCCTCCTCCCTCCCTCCTTCCCTCCTTCCTCCTTCCTTCCTTCCTTCCTTCCTTCCTTTCTTTCTTTCTTTCTTTCTTTCTTTCTTTCTTTCTTTCTTTCTTTCTTTCTTTCTTTCTTTCTTTCTTTCTTTCTTTCTTTCTTTCTTTCTTGCTTTCTTTCTTTCTTGCTTTCTTGCTTTCTTGCTTTCTTGCTTTCTTTTTCATTGCTGCCTTCCCCTCCCCTTTAAACATTTCTAGACTGGTCCTTCTTCCTTCCTTCTTTCGGAAGTTGCAAGGAAAGTAGCCAGCCTTGGGGGAAAAACGAGACCTTGGGAGGGAGGGGCAGGGACGGTGAGACCTCCATGTAGAGGCTCTCTCTCCCTCCTCTCCCTCCCCTCCCCCTCCCCTCCCCTCCCGGGGCTTTGTGAGCACCAGCTTCTCTTTTCCTGTCAAAAAAAGATGGCAGGTCGCTGTGCCGCCTGTAAACAATGCAGTTATGAAATGGCAGAACCCAGGCGAGCTGAGCATGCTCAGAAACGGCCGGTAGGGGGAGGTGATTGGGGGAAGTGATCTAATTCAGAGCAATTTTTGGGGATGGAAAAGCCAGGCCAGGCTCCTTTCTTCCCCCCCACCCACCATGACAGAGCAGGAACGAAGCCTTGAAGGCTTTGTCTAAGAGATTTGCAAAGCTTTGCAGCCCTTGGGGGGGAACCTGGACTCCTTGAGTTGGTGAAGAGCCCTTGATATTGAGATTCCATTTTTTCTCTCTTCCCCTTCCTCCTCCTCCTCCTCCTCTCTCTGCCTGTCCCTCCTTCTCTCTCTCCTCTCCTCCTGCTTCCTCAGTCCTTTTGATCCCCTGGCTACCTCCTTGCTCTTGAGTTGGGCGAGGGGGGGGGGGGATGATGGATTTCTCACGAGAGACCCTGGCATCCCTCAGGTGGGTGGTCTCTCTTGCTTTGGTTTCTCCCATCTTCCTTCTAAAGACCTGGCTTGGCCTAGGACAGCGGAAACTGGTTCTGGTTCTTTGGAGCTTGGTGTGTTTGTGTCTGGGTCTGCATGCCTATGGGAAGGGACTTTTTTCTTTCTTAAATAAGGCGGTGTTTGGAGGGGAAGGGAACCATCTCTGCACATACTCTCCGGCCGGCTCTGGGTCTGAAGGATCTGCCTTTAATGGGATCCATCTCATCATATTTTCTTCTTCTTGTTCTTATAGATCTAGGGAACCAGAAAGGCTAAAAAAACGGACTGCTTCCTGCTTCCGAGGGGGAAAACCCTGGGCAATGAGGGATGCTAGTTTGCCTAAGCATGTTTACGTTGAAGTAAGTCCCCTTTATTTCACTTAAGACTTACTTTCAGGTAAGTATGCTTAGGAGAATGTTTGAAACTCTTGGCTTCTCGTCTTCCCCAAAGTGGCCACCTTCCCCCTTCTTCCTCCTGCCAGGGTGATAAGACTGAAACTTCTAATAATCTTGCAATATTCTCTCTCTCTCTCTCTCTCTCTCTCTCTCTCTCTCTCTCTCTCTCTCTCTCTCTCTCTCTCTCTCTCTCTCTCTCTCTCCCTCCCTCCCTCCCTCCTTATCAGTCTAAGCAAGGAAGTGTTTTGACTCCTTTGGATGCAAAACATTCAGGATTTCTTTTCTGTTGTTGCAATGGCCATTTTGAAGACAATTCTTGTTATGTCTCGATTCTCCCCTCCCCTCCCCTCTTCTTTCTTTTGATGGGAAGTGAGTGGCAAATACTGGAGACCAATGGCAGTGGGGAGAAAAGGTCAACAAGAGGTGGGGAGACCCATTGTTTCAGATTGTAAAGGGTTGCACCATTTGAACAAGCTACCTGGCTAGGGTCACAGAGGATAGTGACAGAATCAACAATGACTTTGTGTCCCTCTGTTGCCTCCTTTAGCTAGTCATGCACAAGATGATTTCAACTTCCCTCAGAGTGGAGTAAGGACTTTGTAGTCCCATTCTCCAACGTTGTCCAGAATACCTTTTCTCTTCAGCCATTGCTAAGCTGTTTGGGACATAGTAGTTTTAACAGAATAACAGAGGTGGAATAGACCTTGGGAGGTCTTCTAGTCCACCCCCTCGCTCAGGCAGGAGACCCTATACCATTCTGGGCAAATGGCTGTCCAATCTCTTCTTAAAAAACCTCTAGTGATGGAACTTCTGGAGGCAAGTCATTCCACTGATTAATTGTTCTCACTGTCAGGAAATTTCTCTTTAGTTCTAGGTTGCTTCTCTCCTTGATCAGTTTCCATCCTTTGCTTCTTGTCCTGCCTTCAGGTGCTTTGGAGAATAGGTTGACCCCCCTCTTCTTTGTGGCAGCCCCATAGATATTGGAAGACGGCTATCGTGTCACCCCTAGTCCTTCTCTTCATTAGAATTGGCCATACCCAATTCCTGCAAACATTCTTCCTATGTTTCCGCCTCCAGTCCCCTAATCATCTTTGTTGCTCTTCTCGGCACTCTTAAGGCATTAAGAACAGCATTCTGTTGACATTCGGTTGCAACATTTGGGTGTCTCTTGTTTCATGAAGGGCTTGCCTCACCCATGGCTTCACATCACACATGTTTTGGCAATCCAGGCCAGTAAGTGAGCAATCACTGTGGCAAGGCAAGATCCTCGGGCTGGGATGAGGACTTCTGGCGTTGGCCCTGCAAGGCAGAAGGATTCTCGAGGAAGGTTGGAAGTGGAGAATGGCACTGCGGGAAAAGGAATCTTGGAAGAGATAGGAAGATGCGTCCATTTGTTCTTGAGTTTCCAGTTAACTCTAGCTTTGTAGGCCTCTTGAGATTCTTCCTTGCGTCGCTCCTTGGTCTGTATGCTCTACTGGAGGAGAATCAGGAGAAGAGGAGGAGGAGGAGGAGGATCAGAAGAATCAGTGAGAAGTTGACCTCTCCTTCTTTTGTTCCCACCAAGTTTTTTTCTGGGGTAGCTTGACTCAATCTTGCCCAAACTGATAAAAACTTCAGGAAGGCTGCCATCTCAGGGTGTTGATAATCAGTAGCTTTCTAGAAGACCTTCGATCTTGATCACCTTGGATCAGAGAGCTTCTTCACTGGGCGTTATGAATTCCCCAACCCATCAGCTGGAGGAAAAAAACCAGAAGAACAAAGCCAGGCCAGTATTGTTGAGTGGGTTGTAATGGTGCCCTTTGGTCAGCTTACTGGTTTCTGTCCTGCTTGCCTGTGTCTTTGGCCTTCGAAGATGGGTGGGACCAAGAATTTGCTCGGAGGCAAGCAGGGCTCCTTCCTTTTTGTCCAAAGAACCGTACGAGAGTGTTTCCTTTGTGCTCTTCATTTCCAAACAGCGAGGGGAGAGATGAGCATAAAGTCCATTTTTGCCTTCCCACCTTAAAACAAAGCCCATCTTCCACCAAAGCTCGTCAACCTTAGCTTTAAGAAGCATAGAATATCGGCTTTGGAGTCTGTGTCATCTATCTCGCTAATGACTAGACTAGACTAGACTAGACTAGACTAGAATAGAATAGAATAGAATAGAATAGAATAGAATAGAATAGAATAGAATAGAATAGAATAGAATAGAATAGAATAGAATTAATAGAAATAGAATAGAATAAAATAATAGAATTAGAAATAGGAATAGAACAGAGTAGAGTAGAGTAGCAAAGTTGGAAGGGACCTTGGAGGTCTTCTAGTCCAACCCCCTGCTCATTTCAGACAAAGATTTGTCCAATCTCTTCTTAAAAACTTCTAGTTTTGGAGCAGTCCCAACTTCTGGAGGTAAGCCATTCCACTGGTTCATTGTTTTCACTGTCAGGAAATTTCTGTTGTCCTGGATTAGTTTCCACCCGTTGCTTCTCGTCCTTCCTTCAGGTGTTTTGGAGAACAGCTTGACCACCCCCCCCCTCATCTTTGTGGCAGCCCCTCAAATGTTGGAACCCCGCTATCATGTCACCCCTAGTCCTTCTCTTCATTAAACTGCTAGACATAACCCAATTCCAGCCACCGTTCCTTATGTGTTTTTAGCCTCCGATGCCGCTTTGACTGTTGAGTATTCCACCTTTGCACAGACCCTCTAGTGACTGAAGACGATTAATCACTGGGCTGTAAGGCAGGGAGAGCGGAGACAGACAGCTGCAGGAAAAGGGGAGGAAATTAAAAGAAAAAAAAAACGAGTGCGGAGGCTTTTATTCTGAAACAACGTTGGCTTGCCTCTTGGCTTTTGTTGGATCTGCTGCTAAGCCGACATTTCTTTGCTTGGGAGGGTTGGGGATAAGATTTCTCTGCCAATCACAAGCCGATAAGATTGGGAATGGGAGAGTCTGAGCTCCAGGGAAGTTTGCCTGGCTTTAAGTGGAGCAGGGAGGGCGGGGGGCCCCCGATGGAGGTCCTGCTAGCATTGCTGGGAGCACGTTGAGGCTGGGGGAAAGATTGGGTGGCCATTGCAAAAAAGAAAAAAAAAAAGAGAAAGAAAGAAAGAAAGAAAGAAAATTGCTTCTGGGTTAGTTTTTTTCCCGTGCATGGGACTCCATGGCTCTTGGGTTGAGTCCTTCATGGCTCTGTTTGGTGTGCATTGACCTACTACAGCTTTGTGCTGGATCCAGAAGGGAGAGAATCTTCCCTTGGAAGTTGAAGCAAGGTGATTGTCCACTGCGTGGCTTCTGAAGGCTTTAAAAACCCCCCAAAAAACTTGTGCCGAGAACAGCTGGTGGATGGGCTTGTCTTTCTCCTTGCCAAACAAAGAGCCAATGGGGGGGGGGAGCATTTCCACCCTGGCTGTTGAGTTTTGGGGGAGTTAAAAGAGGGAAAGAGAAACCCTTTGGCGGACGATCCCCAACGTGCCTGGCAGAAGAAAAAAAGGTTGAGCTTCGGATGTTAAGAAAGGCTTCGTAAGAGTTAAAAAGAGTCTCAAGAGCCAGCCAGTGAGCTCAAGAGAAAATGGTGGGTGCTCTTTTGTCGAAGAGCTGTAGACGGCCATCTGTTGTGGATTGCTTTATCTGGGATTGTTGTGTGTTGAGCACGGCTGTTCGGTGGGTTTTCTTGCACTAGAGAAAGTGAACAGGAAGAAGGGCTGTCATGTACATAACAGCAGTGGAAGACTTTCAAAAGCATCCTTGTTTGGTTTCTGGGATGTAAACTAGCAGGGTTTTGAAGGCCCAAGGAGGTTGGGAATTTAGAATATGACTAATTAAAAGAACCTTCAAGGGAAAAAAAAAAAAATTAAGCCACGTGTCGCTTCGGAAACTTAAAATCCTTCACCGTCCTCAAGTTCGGTCTTGACTCTAGATAGAAGGAGTTGCTTGGTTTCGACAATTTTGGGAAGGTTTTTGAGGCCTGTTACAGAACTTGATTTAAAAACCAGGTCATCCATGAGACAAAATGGCTTCATTTTTTATGATGTGGCTGGCCAGGCTTTTTTTTTTGTTTTTTTGTTTTAAACAAACTAAAAAAAACCATTTGTTCTTTGTGTATACTCGAAACACATTTTGGAAATGCTGATCGTTGAGCGCTGCTTTTTCTGTTGAAACTTTTCCTTGTGGTTAAACCTAGGGAATCCCATCAGTTTAATTCCGATTTTAGGGAACGGAATCTTCCTTTTACAATGGTTCTGCTTTGTTCAGAGTTGGGGTTGTTTTTTTTACTCCTCCCATGCCCTTAACATTCATGAGCTCATCTAAATATTGTCTGGGTTTCTTAGAATGAATTTGCAAACGCGTTTATGTTGCTGTGTACGATCCGCCCTATGAGATACGACTTAAATGCTACGGGATTGATGTTAAAAAAAATGGTGCTAAGTAGCAGCTCCAGATCTTAGGATTTTAGGACTTCTGGATGTCTGTGGAGAGTCTCCCTCATCCAGGTCATGGTTGTCCCAAAGATGCTTTTTCAAAAGGCAACCGGACTTTGTTTTTCCTTGAAGATGTTTCGCTTCTCATCCAAGAAGCTTCTTCAGTTCATTCATTCAGAACTGACGAAGCTTCTTGGATGAGAAGCGAAACATCTTCAAGGAAAAACAAAGTCTGGTTGCCTTTTGAAAAAGCACCTGTGGGACGGGACTCCTGGATATTGTTTTCAGACAAATCTGTGCTATATCCAGAGGTCTAGGATTGCATAAGGCATAAGGACTAGGAAGCAGGACTGGGAAAAAATAGCATCTGATCCAGTCAGCTGCTTTCCCAGATATATCTAAAATAACACAATGAGGGCAACCAGTACAGACTGGTTAAAACAAACCTTTTGGGACAGAAATAGATAAAAGGAGTCTTACCAGGATGAAACGTAGTCATGAAATTCTTTAAACTATATAACCCTTACATAGCCAATGAGATGCTTCCTCTTTTGGTCCTTCCGATCCACAAATTTAGCCGTTAACGCCCGGTCAGTCCGGTCCTTTCTTTTCCCAAGTTGAGACTTATGGGAAAAATGGTTGTGGCCCACCAACCGTGTGTGTGTGTGTGTGTGTGTTGTGGGGAGAGATCAAGATTTAGTTACCTGTGTAAAAAAAAAAAAAGTGCTTTCTGGAAGAATGTATATTTTGCCAGATCTGTGGAAGTGGTTGGTTCTCAATTTCCATTCTCTTTTGCACCTCGGTCTTCATAGACTTGTGTGTTTGATTGATGCTTCCATTTGATGGCTCATTTTTGAACTGAACTTTTTGCCAAATAATTGGTTTTGGAAATCTGGGATGCACCCCTTCTAATTCTAATATATTCTTGTGTTAGAAGCCTTTTTTTCTTGATTCGACATTGCACGGAAGGACGGGAACTTGATTTTAGGAGGGCCTGGCTCAAAAAGTCTCTTAGTATCTATGCTCCTTTGAAAACATGCTATATTGATACTCAGCATAACCCAAATATCTCGGTGGCCTTCCAAATCATCCTTGTTCCTTTGAGAATCCCATAATTATTTCCACCTTTAAAAAACAACAACAGATAAACCCAGAGAATCAAAACTCAACATTCCAAGCCTAGAACGATGGAGTATAACGTAGGGCATCTTACCAACAGGAGATAATTATTTGTAGCTCAGGGTTGAACTGTGTGGGGTGCTCTCTCTGAACTTGGCAATTTGCCTGGGGATGTTTCATAAAAGTCTTGAAATGTCTACAAGAAAACCACCAAGCTCAGAAAAGCACCAAGGACCCCCTCAGAACCCAAACAACCAGACATCTCAGTACATCTTAATCGACTGTAAGATGTTGCTGGGTTGAGTTTGGTCATCTTTGAAGCACCTTGTGGATTTAACCAGCTTGCCTTTCCAAACATCATCATAGTGTAGAGTAAGATGGAACAATGAAACCATGAAAGGGATGTTGACTTGGGTGGGCGGGCGGGTGTTGAATACCCTACAAGAAAGAAGTTGAGTTCAGAGGAAGAAGGTAATCTTGAGGTAAGATGGGCGGCCTGTAAATTTGATCGATCAATCAATCAATCAATCTTGGAAGTTCAGGCTGTCCTCTTCCTTTCTTCATGAATCATGAATCTGGCCTGGGGATTAAAATGCACCTTCTTCATCAGTGCTTGTTGCCAGTTCATAAACACAAACACTGCATCCTTTATTTATTTCAATTTCCTACATCTTAACCTTTTTTCCCCTCCCCTTCTCCCCCGTTTAGCAAGCTCTGATGAGTAAGGGAGAGACCAGACGAGAGAGTTGCATGAAGACGGAGCTGTTGAAAGACATCACCAACAATAAAGAAGAAGGTGAGTCCCATCTTTTAGGTCCAGGCTGTCCTCTCCCTTGCATATGGAGAACAATGAACCTCACCATTGGATGGCTAGGATTCTCTTTATCTCCAATTAAGATGTTGCCAGTGTAAGCATAACCATAGTTCATTTCTAAAGTTCTCTTCCAGAACTTTAAAAGTTACAGTTGGGTATAAATGTCAGCATTCTGCTTCTTCTTCTTCTTCTTGTGCCATATCCGTTATCGGACGTTGGCGATCATATTGGCGATCCTGTTTTTATCAGCAGCCGCACGAAAAAGTGCTGCTGAGTTTTGTCCAAACCAGTCCCTTAGATTTTGAAGCCATGATGTCCTTCTTCTGCCTGGACCTCGTTTGCCTTCAATCTTTCCCTGGAGGATTAAATGGAGTATGCCGTATTTTTCTGGGTGTCGCATCACATGTCCGAAATATTCTAACTTCCGTTTTTTAATTGTTTTGATGATTTCCCTGGGCTTTCCCAGGCGGCTTAAAACCTCCTCATTTCTGATCTTGTCCACCCAGCTTATACGTAACAGCCGCCTGTAAATCCACATTTCAAATGCTTCTAGTCTCTTCAGGTGGCCTTCTGTCAGAGACCAGCTCTCTACTCCATAGAGCAGGATAGAAAAAAATATAGCATCTGACAAGCCTGATTTTCAGTCTTAGGCTTATGTCGTGACTGCAGAAGACTTTTTTCATTTTGAAGAATGCTGTTCGAGCTTTCTCTATCCTTGTCTTTACTTCAGTGGTCATGTCCCAGCTTTCATGTCAATTAGAACCGAGGTGTGTGATCCTTTCAACAGCATTCTGCTGGGTCTTCTTTATTTGGATCCAAGCCTAGACGTAGCCCATCTAGCAAAATCTTCTTGCTTTGTGCCTATGGAGATTCTCAGTCCTCTAGGTCAGGATTATCCCAAAGCTGCTTTTTCACGAGGCCTCTGGACTTTCCTTGTTTTTCTTTGAAGACGTTTCGCTTCTTCAGCTCCGAAGCTTCTTGGAGGAGAAGCGAAACGTCTTCAGAGAAGAAACGAGGAAGTCCAGTTGCCTCGTGGAAAAGCATCTTCGGGTCTTCTTGCTCTAGATCCGAGATCGTTAACTCTCAGTCTTTGCTGTCATTTACACTGAACTGCACAAGGATATAATCCTTTTAGGAGTAAGTTCTCCAAAGGCTTTCGCAGTTTAAAATTTGACTCATTTTAAAGTACAGTTCTTGGGCTGGTGTTTTTCTTTGTAGTTATCTGCGACAGGTCATAGACACAGAAACCCCAAAGACATTCTGTCTTTCACAGCGTGGACTTTGTGACTGATGTGTGACTCAGAAACACGATAACACCATCCAGCATTGGCTTAGAGCCGCATGTAAAGCTGAGTTTTATGACTTTCAGTAATGAAACATCTCGCCAGTCCCTTGTACCATTAAGAGTCCCAACTCCCTGCATTAATCTTACCAATATTACTGCCATTATGAACCCTTCCCCTCACATCAGGTGCAGTAGGAGAAGAGCAGGCAGAGCTGGGGAGGGTGAAGTTAAACCCACCATCCATCCATTCACACAAGTGCTCAAGAGTCAATTTCGTTAACTCTTAACTCTGGTGCCAATTTAGGGTCGAACATGAGCTGACCAGATTCTTGCGTCTAGACTTGAATAAATTTATGCTGCAACCCAATTGGTGGTCCTGATTTTTTTTTTGAGCCTACATTTGCTGTTCTTCCCTCTTGGCATGCCCTCATTTTTTTTCATTTCTCTCTCTCTCTCTCTTTCTCTAGGATTTAATGCTATGGCCGCCAGCGATGGCGCCATAGACAAGCAAGTTGGGGAACTCAAGATGGCTCCCGACGGCGAGACCAACGGCTCCTTGGAGTGCAACGAATTCAACGGCCACCCCAGCGTAGCCAAGAACACTCAGGACAATGCCAAGCTAAGCCAAGGGGACTCGGTGGCCAAGCTGAGCCGGATTGCAGAAAACGGCTTTTCCGAACGAGACGGGGAGGCTGGGAAGTCAAACCACCTCAAAGCGAACGACTTCACCCAGACCACCGTGACGGGCAGCAATGGGTACATTTTGCCCAAGCAGATGGCTCAGGACCTGCCCGTCAGGACTTCGAATAGTGGTTTTGCTTCTCTGCCGGGCCACGCCGCGAAGACGCTTCCGGCCGGAGGGAGCAAAGGGAGAACTTTCGGCCCTTTTATGCAGGCACAGGGCGCTCTCCCGGCCAAGTTTGGAGACGGGGGCGGCAAAGACCTGGAAGCTAAAAAAACAGGCGGGATTAAGGTCCACCGAGCCCGGAAGACAATGCCCAAGTCTCCATCTCACCTGGTAATGTGTATATAACAACAACAGCACTTAGAATTCTATACCGCTTCACCGTGCTTTACACCCTTCTCCAAGCGGTTTACAAAGTCAGCACCTCGGCCCCCAACAACCTGGGTCCTCATTTTACTGACCTCGGAAAGAAGGAAGGCTGAGTCAGCCTTGAGCCGGTCAACTGCTGGCAGTAGGCACAGTTAGCTTTCAATGCTGCATTCTAACCACTGCGAAACTAGAGCTCGATAGATAAATAAATAGATAGATAGACAGACAAGCAGATAGAGCAATAGCAATAGCATTTGTATACCGCTTCATAGTGCTTTACACCCCTCTCTAAGCGGTTTACAGAGTCAGCAAATTGCCCCCCAACAATCTGGGTCCTCAATTTACCGACCTCGGAAGGAGGGAAGGCTGAGTCAACCTTGAGCCGGTTAGGATCGAACTCCTGACAGTCGGCAGAGTTAGCCTGCGACGCTGCCTTCTAACCACCAGGGCTCTTACATAATGCTGAACACGGCCGTTAAGGGAAATCTGGCTTCCCCATTTGACTTTGCTTGGCAGGAAATCACAAAAGGGGACCACACAATTGCGGGGCGCTGCAAATGTCATCGCCATGAGTCAGTTGCGAAACGTCTGAATTTTGATCGCGTGACCCCGGGAATCCTGCAACGGTCATAAGTGTGAAAAACGGTCCCTTTTCAGTGGCCAAAAGGTGCTTTTTCCAAAGGCAACTGGACTTTTGTCTTTTCCTCGAAGACGTTTCGCTTCTCATCCAAGAAGCTTCTTCCGTTCTGGCTGGAATATAAATCCTTCCATCCTCCACCGTTCAGTCCGAACGGAAGAAGCTTCTTGGATGAGAAGCGAAACGTCTTCAAGGAAAAGACAAAAGAAAAGTCCAGTTGCCTTTTTTTGGGAGGGGGGGGGGAGAAACAAACCGCCTTTGGGACAACCATGATCTCCACAGACATCCAAGTCATTGGGATGTTCCGTTAATTAAAACATGGTTGGCTTTTGGCAATAATTGCTGAAAGGACTTTGCCAAGTTGATAGATCTATCTGATCAGAGAGGGACAGATTAGCCCCCTTTTTAATGGCTCTCCAGATCATTTGCGATAGATCAGCCAGGGATTCTAACTCCCAGCAGCCAAAAACATTGCAAGGCGGGATTTTAAATAGGTATTTCTCTCCTCAACCTCTTGTGCTAATAGGCTGTCTTTCAGCCTCCAGCATATCCTGCCTGCAAGCTCTTGAGTATTGATTGCCTGCCCTATTCTGCAAAGCCGTACGTTTAAAGGCTTCCCATCAGAACTGCACGGTGGGAAATTTCTCAGGATTGCTCTTTTTTGGGGGGGTTAAAAAAAAAACAACCCTCAAAAGAAATGGTTCCTCTAACAATTCCTTTTTATTTATTTAATATATAAAATAGAAAGAAAAATAGAAATAAGAAATTCCAGGCTCCATTATGGCCATGAGGGCTACCTTTATTAATAACCTACGGCATGAGCGTAGTGGAGGTCACATTGGGCAAATGGAATATCTACTATTTAAGCCAATTTTAAACTGAGCAACCCTTCTTCCTAGAATGGGTTATTCCTAGAATGCACAGGGATTTATATTTCTAGCAATCTTAAAATTCAGATATCTAGGCTTTCTGATACACATTCTGCAGGTTTTGTGGTCTGATTTATTTATTTATTTGCTTTTTGCAAATCTAAATAATGCAAGGGAAATGTGAGCCATTGAGTGGCTGTTCCTGAAGATATTTGCTGATAATTCCGGTAAAGATAATGTCCAGGTAAAGCTTTGAACCTATTTGAAATGCACCGTTTTAACATTTAAAACACGTCAAAAACGTTCTCTTTATCAGATATCTCAAAAAGATTCCATCTTGACTGCTTTTGGCGATTGGGAAATCTTTTTTTTTTTTTTTAGTTATTTATAACAGATCACATTAGCAAGCCGTATGTTTTATTCACAGTCCTCAAAAGTTAAAAGAACAGCATCAATCCGTTTCCCATCAGTGGATAATTACAAGTGAAGTTTAACTTTATAGGAGAATGTTTGTCTCTGGTGTAGTTTTGGGGGATTGACGTGGATCCTACAAAATGCAATCAAACTACCCAGTGTTTTAAATGATGGTGCAAGATGCAAATCCTAGGATGGACTTTTTAGTAAACACATGTCCCATGGTCCTTTGAAGAGAAGTACTGTATGTATATACATACAACCACATGGGCCTTTGAGTCAATGTTGACTCCTAGTGACCGTCTGGAGAAATCCCTGCAGTTTTCTTGACAAAGGTTTTGGAAGTGTTTTGCCTTTAACCTTCTGAGAAAAAAAGACTGGCTCAACGGTCAATCCAGTTGGCTGAACTGCAACTCCCGGCTACCTGGTTTCCAGCTTGGTGCCAATTCCCATGCTACAAACGTGACATGCAGCTATGATGGTTTCAGAGAAGGGGTTATGCTTCTCTACCACGTTTTCTGTTTTAGCCAGCCTGGGCACCTCTTCATGAGGGAACCAACTTCTAGAATTCCTCAGCGGCGTGGCCCCCTGCTTAAATGGGAGTTGAAGTCCATACCCTCTGTTGGATGTGGCTGCTTTCGTGGGTTCCATTCCTTGCTACTCTTTTGGAGCTGCTTCTATCTGAACCCAAAGTTATTTCACCGAATGGATTCCCCCCCCCCCACACACACACATTCTTTTAAGTGTGGTTTCCCTCTCTTATCCCAAAGTTGCTTTTTCAGGAGGCAACTGGACTTTCTTGTTTTCTTTGAAGACGTTTCGCTTCTCATCCAAGAAGCTTCTTCAGCTCTGACTGGATGGTGGAGGATGGAAGGATTTATACTCCTTGCAGACAGCTGGTCATTTGCCTTTTAGAGAGTCGTTGAGGCCACTTGGAGTTGTGTCCTCAGGCTCCACACACATTTGCACTACTCAGGTGAGCCTGAGGACACATGGAGACCTCCAAAAGGCCTCAACGACTCTCTAAAAGAAGGCAAAGGACCAGCGGTCTGCAAGGAGTATAAATCCTTCCACTCCCCACCATCCAGTCAGAGCTGAAGAAGCTTCTTTTGGATGAGAAGCGAAACGTCTTCAAAGAAAAACAAGAGAAGTCCAGTTGCCTCCTGGAAAAGCACCTTTGGGGGACAGCCATGACCTGGATGACGGAGAAGTTCCGTAGACCTTTCCCACTCTTCATTCCTTCCCTCTTGCAAAATATAAAAAAGCTCCTTTTTGACTTCTGTTTTTCAGCATACCAACAAAGACCCCAAAGAAACGAGAACGCCTAAGGAAGACGGCAGCAAAGCCGTTCTGGAATTCGGAAAGCCCACCTCCTTGTCCTCCCTCCCCGGCCTTCACTCATCTCTACCTCAAAATCAGAGCTACGTGGCCGCCTCAAAATCACAGACAGGTAAAAAAAAAAAAGGGGGGGAGAGAATAAAAAGAAAACGCAGGGGTTAGAGAGCTCCTTGAAGTGGAACGGTCCGAGAAATGAAGAGGTTGGCTCTCCATCCTTGAATGGAGAGAAAGGGATCTGGGCTCCTTCCAGATCTTTAACCTCCCAAGCTCTATCTAAAGTCGTGTGTAAAGTCCTGCCTCAACTATCTTCTGGGGAAAACACGACTTTTGAAACAAACCTTATTTCCCAAGGATCTTTTACTGAGAGAAAGTGATTGCAGAGAAGTCGGGC
Organism: Azemiops feae; assembly: GCA_023970755.1. Classification (NCBI taxonomy): domain Eukaryota; kingdom Metazoa; phylum Chordata; class Lepidosauria; order Squamata; family Viperidae; genus Azemiops; species Azemiops feae. The sequence continues at coordinate 94,209 of JALGBA010004187.1, read as the reverse complement.
GGAATCTGAAGTTCCCGCACCGCCAAAACGTTAAGCTAATTCCCCATTTCTCCAAACTCCCGCCCCAATGCCCCAATCCACGAGGAACCAATCCGGTGGCGGTGAAGGTGATAACAAATTGCTTCTCACCTTGGTAACAGGTGGGGTTAGTCCAACCAGATGGTCCTGGGGGCTCATTCCCCCCCTCCCCAATTCCCATACAGATACGTCAAAGCGAAAAAGTAGGAATAATATAGAAACCTCTTCAATCCCCAAGGAACCACTTCCCTCTCCCCTAGGAATGGCAGGGACCTGACACCGTGGTTCCCAAATTCTATCCCATCCAATCCGAAGACCGACGGCAGTTGTAATCCTGAACAATCTGTAGAGCAGTTGATATTAGATCTTTGGTGCTTCCCCTTTGTGTGTAGTATGTGTGATGGGGCAGTGATTTTTAGAATCTTAGAAGAAGCTGCCTTAAGAACCTCTTCTGGGTAGGGCTCCTCCCAGCCTGTCCCAGCAGAACCCGCCTTCTCCCAGCCCCTGATGGATCTTCCTCTGTGTCTCCCCCCCCTCCCCCCCCGTGCAGCTACTTCCGTATCTCGAAAGAAGAAACGAAGAATGGGAACGTACAGCTTGGTTCCCAAGAAGAAGACCAAAGTTTTAAAGCAGAGGACGGTGATCGAGATGTTCAAAAGCATCGCTCATTCTCCAGACGGCAAGGTGAGAAGCGGGAAGGAAGGTAGCCAGGTGTATAAAATGCTCTTCACGTGGGGTTTACTTGCATTGTCAGGTAACCCCTACGAAAGTCTCTCCCCTCTTGGAATCAGTAGAGAGCCACGGATAATTCCTAGAGACACCATGGAATCGGAATCAGAATCAGAATAGAGCTGGAAGGGACCTTCAAGGTCTTCTAGTCCCACCCCCTGCTCAGGCAGGAGTCCCTCTATCATTTCAGACAGGCGGCTGTCCAGTCTCTTCTTAAAAACCTCCAGTGATGAAGCACCTACAACTTCTGATGGCAAGCAGTTCCACTGGTTAATTGTCCTCACTGTTAGGACGTTTCTCCTTAATTCCAGGTTGCTTCTCTCCTTGATGAGTTTCCATCCATACTTTCTTGTCTTGCCTTCTGGTGCTTCGGAGAATAAGTTGACCCCCCTCTTCTTTGTGGCAGCCCCTCAAATACTGGAAGACTGCTGTCATGTTCCCGCTATTCCTTCTTTTCTCTAGACCGGCCAAACCCAAATCCTGCAACCGTTCTTCCTATGTTTTTGTCTCCAGGCCTTGAATCATCTTAGTTGCTCTTCTTTGCACTTTTTTTTTTTTTAAAGTCTCAACATCTTTTTTTTGTAAGGTGGTGACCAAAACTGGATGCGGTATCCCAGGGGTGGCCTTACTAAGGCTTTACAAACCGGTACTAACGGTTCACGTGGTTTTGATTCTATGCCTCTGGTTGGTAAAACCAAAGATCGTATTAGCTTTTTTGGCTGCTGCACGCAGACGGCTGGCTCTAGATGAACTAGATGGGCCAGTAATTTTCACTTTCCTCCGTTCCACAAAATATTCAAAATGTCCGTGAGCTCTAAACTCACCATGGATCTTTCTGTGTTGGAATGTCCAGGTTGAGAGGGAGGAAGGCAGCCCACACTTGAACGGGGAACGATTAGATATTGATTCCGAAGAAGAAGACTCGGATGAACTGGAGGAAGAAGAGGAACGTGGAGCGTATCAAACAGCCACATTTCCCGTGGAGGAGAACAGAACTTCTATTGAGAGAGAACCAATGGCTGTTAGCAATGCCAGAAAGGTGATCCGTATTCTTCTCTGGAGTATTTTAGACCTTGCGGGTCTAACATCATTGTATTATTATATAAATTATATATATATAATATATTATTTAAAGTCTTGTGAAAAGGTCCGTCCTTCAGAGGGCGAGTTCTACACCTCGTTATGTGTCCCAGGTCTTCTTTTTGTCCACCATGAAAAAAAACCCTCACAAGAGTATCATCTTAACTTCCAGCTTGATGGGTGTGGTGTTATCACACTGGACCCTTGGCCCTACTGGAGAAAGATGAGACTCAAATTAGAAGACCCCAAAATGTTCTTTCTTAGATCTGGAGAACCTAAAGAGAGCATTAAAAGACAAGGTTGAGAACTTGACTTGCTTGAAGTAACTGATGACATGAAAAGACCTCTATTTTATGCTCCTTTGTCAGGATAGACAAAGGGTAGGAAATCTGTCCCAAAGGTGCTTTTTCAAGAGGCAACTGGACTTCCAAAATTTTGGGAAAAGCACGTTTGGGACAACCCTGACCTGGATGGTTGAGATTCTCCATAGACCTACAGGTCAAGATAGAACAGCCTACAGATCTGGACAGGTGTGTGAGACCCAGTTTTGCTTCAATCCTTTCAGCAGGGGTCGCCTTCTCTGTTTTCACTTGAGCTTCTTTGGCCGTCACAGATGGTGGACGGAGAATCGGAGGAGGAACAAGATTCGGCAGACTCCGTTGAAGAGGAGGAAGACGGCGATGAATCGGATTTGGTGAGTGCCACCTTTCTCGCCCCGTGCTCCCAGAAGGAAGCGACGGCGAGGAACCCAGCACCATCCAGGCCCAGTCAAGGGAATTCCGTTGTTTGTGCAAGACTCCTCTGTTTTGTTTTGTCTCCCTCCCTTGCTTGATCTGGTTTGCAGCCACATTGTAGGTTTTGTTTTGTTTTTTGTTGCTCTTTTGATGGTTTCAAGGGGAACCGTGGATGCCCGTCTCTTCAATAAAAGTCTGTTGCTTTCTTGTCAGGCCTCAGCAGGGGTCTGCTCTTGGTTGCCAGGTGCCAAGGCCAAGGCGCGGTCCAGACAGGCATGGCCCAAGCTGGAAGAAGCAGGACAGAAGCAGGCACGTAGCCCAGACAGACCCTGCCCGGGGCCGAGTTCTGCAGGAGGCAAGGCAAGACGCCCCAAGGCTGTTGCTGCTTCTGCTGCTGTTGCTGCTGCTGCTGCTTATAAAAAGCCATTGCTCAGACTTTTGGGCTTCAGTGGAGCAGAATGGGCTCTCCCCACCCACCCACCCGCTAAGGAATTGCCTGGTGTGTTGGACTACAACTCACATCATCCCCTGCCAGAAGGGCTGGCCCGGCGTGACGGAGGATGTTGTAGGGCTCTCCAACCATGGCAATTTGAAGACTGGTGGACTTCAACTGCCAGAGATCCTCAGCCAACATGGCTGTCTGAGGAATTCTGGGAGTTGAAGTCCACCAGTCTTAAAAGTCAACCAAGGTTGGAGAGCCCTGGTTTATGCAGCCAGACTTGTGGACTTCAGCTCCCAGGATTCCTCAGCCAGACTTGTGGACTTCCAACTCCCAGAGATCCTCAGCCAGCATGGCTGACTGAGGAATTCTGGGAGTTGAAGTCCACAAGTCTTAAAAGTCACCAAGGTTGGAGATCCCTGGTTTATGCAGCCAGACTTGTGGACTTCAGCTCCCAGGATTCCTCAACCAGCATGGCTGACTGAGGAATTCTGGGAGTTGAAGTCCACCAGTCTTAAAAGTCAACCAAGGTTGGAGACCCCTGGGCTATTGTACTCGAAGGATCCCAGATTAGGGGAAAGTGCTGGCTTATGCATTGATTCTACGCTTCTCGCAGCCTATACGGCAACCTTTAATTCGTGGCAAGGCAATCGGTAGGAGAGCTGGATCATGCATGGTGCGATGCTGGGTCTCTCTCCAATGATCCCTTCCCTCCAATGATCCAAGACCTGCTTCCTCAAGTGCTTTCCGTCTCCTCTTCTGTCGTTCTGCAAACTCTGGCTTAGATCTCAGATCCCTGGTTTCGTTTCGTTCTGTTTTTCCTTGGGCCCTTTCTTCTTCTCCACCGAAGCAGACCAGTCGTTGGCCTCAACTTCTAAATGACCACGTGGCTGTCCCCGAATTAACTTAACGTTGGGTCATCAAGTTGCAGAAATCTTTCAAAGTTTGGGGTCTGTTGGGGAGAGGAGGGACCTGAGGTTGGAAAAAAAAATAGGTGTATTCGTTTGGCTCTTAAATGTGGGGTGAATAGTAAATAGTGAGATTCCTTGATAGTCTGTGGCATTTAATTGGGGAGAATCTCAAAATCTAGACAGTGAAGTTCGGCTCAGTTGAGGCAGAAGGAACATAGTTGAGGAATGGTGTCCACCATCTTGCAGATTTGGGCCTCCCCATGCAGATACTTACTGATGAGAGTGCAACTGATTGATCTACTCTACGGATTGTCTGGAAGCATGCACTTTCTCCCGGCGCAGTTCTACAAAAGTGGCTGGCAAAGAAGTCCCTTGGTGTTCAACAAGACTTAACTTTTAAATAAACATGAATAGGCTTGAGGCTGAGCGATGTAGTCCCGGCTCCTGACCGTAGTTTTTCTATAGTCAATCTACCTGTGTCTGTAGGACTCATACACCAAGGAAATAGACATAAGATGATAATCTTGGATAACCATGTTACATACCATGTAGTTAGTTCTTGGATTTTAATGGGAGACATTCTCAGCTAAGGAAATAATAACAGAAGGGACCTTGGAGGTCTTCTAGTCCAACCCCCTGCTCAAGTAGGAAGCCCTATACCATTTCAGACAAATGTCTGTCCAGTCTCTTCTTAAAAACCTCCAGTGATGGAGCACCCACAACTTCTGAAGGCAAGTTGTTCCACTGATTAACAGAATTACAGAATAATGTTTTAAAAGGACCTTGGAGGTCTTCTAGTCCAACCCCCTGCTCAAGTAGGAAGCCCTATACCATTTCAGACAAATGTCTGTCCAGTCTCTTCTTAAAAACCTCCAGTGATGGAGCACCCACAACTTCTGGAGGCAAGTTGTTCCACTGGATAATTGTTTTCACTGTCAGAAAATTTCTCCTTAGTTCTAGGTTGCTTCTCTCCTTGATTAGTTTCCATCTTGCTATTTCTTGTATATAACCAGTTCCTGCAAAATGTATAGGTCTGAAACCTTGATTCTTGCAATTGGCCCATCTCTTACGAAAACAATCCTCAAATACCTAGGTTTTCCTGGACTGGTTTCAGATCTGTCTGCAGACCTGTGATTAAAATTCAGTAATTATTATTGGATTTTAACTATTCAATTATTATATCACATGCCCATAGGACAAAAACTGCAGAGAGAAATCAATTCTTCAAAACGAAGGGGCCGAGAGCTAATCACTCTATAATTGGTGTAAGAGATTTAATGTTCAGATATCCGACTGCCTTCTCTTAAAGGATTTTTAATTGGCTATTGCTTTTTTTTAAAAAAATTAAACATTCAGGACGGTCTTAAATCTTCACCTATTAGTAGGTAGCCGAAACAATTCATGAAACGTAAGAGTAAAATTAATTTTGCAACGGCTTGATAAATAAAAACAAACCTATCTTTCTAGGAGTTGCAGGCAGACTGAACTCTTCATTGTCTGTTCTTAACTGAATTGATAGTTATGTTACCAAGGTTACTCTCTTCCCTGCAAGATAACTGAGGTTTGATCGCAAGAAAGCTTCCCCATCAAGTTAGGACTGACAAGCTGTGATGGGAGGCATCTCTCTGAATCTATGACCATGAATCACAGAACACCCCAGGATGTCCTGGTCGTATGTAACTGCAGACTATGGCTTAATCAGTGAGTGTTTTTATATAAAAAAACCACCAAGAAAGGACAGTTGCCTTTTGGAAAAAGCAGTGTGTGTGTGTGTGTATGTTTGTATTGCTTTTTCCAAAGGGCAACTGGACTTAATGTTTTTTTTTTTTTAAAAAAAACGTTTTGCTTTTCATCCAAGTTAGAACCGAAGAAGCTTCTTGGATGAGAAGCAAAACGTTTTTTGGGGGGTGGAAACCCCCCCACCACCACCCCCTTTGGGATTTCTCATTGACAATTGGAGGCCTGGTTTACTGGAGCATGCCATCCATGTAGGCTTAGCGTTCTGTGCAAGCCAAACTACAAGGCTAATTTATTCACCCAACTCTCGGTTTTTTTAAAAACCGGTGGATTAGCCAGGCAAATCTGGACAATAACGATTGGGGGAGAGAGGTGGCAAGGAAGGTTGAGATCATTTACCTGGAAGCCATCCAGGCTAGGTAAGGTTGGCTTAGCGTGATGAACAAAGAAGCGGTATTCATGGGAACCGCCATAGGGAAAGAGATTAAGGACTGACATATACTGTATGTTTTGAGATAGAAGGACGTTCCGCTCTTTTCCTGGTGCTAAATTGAGATATTCTGCTTCCCCTGAAGGGAGGTGGGGACAAAAATTGGGCAGGAAAGTGCTTCTCAGTGAGCTGTAGTTAGAGAAGACTGTGTCTCGTCCAAGGCAAAAAGCATTTGTTGGTCTCCAGGACAATTCCAGGTTTGAACGAGATGGTCGCTTCCCAGGATTTCTCCCATCCCTTCCCAGCTGAGATCAACTCAAGCCTTGGCCCTGACATTCGACTTCAGGGGTCTTCAAACTTGGCCCTGGTCTGACGGCTGGACTTCAGCTCCCAGAATTCCTCAGCCAGGCACGCTGGCTGAGGAATTCTGGGAGTTGGAAGTCCACCCGTCAGACCAGGGCCAAGTTTGAAGACCCCTGTTCTACTTCTTGCCATCGGGATTTTGCTGAGTGCCTGGTGGGTTCATCGACTGCTTGCTTCTAGCTGTGATTGTGTCCGAACTTGGCGGTTTTCTTGCAGACGTTTCATTGCCCAAACTAGATAACTTCATGAGTGAAACATCTGCAAGGAAACCACCCAGCTCAGAGAGCGCCAAGGACCCCCTCATCTCAACCCTGAGCTACAAATATTCTCCTTTATTGGCCTGTCTCAACCTCACGAAGGCAGAATGTCCCCTAATGAAGGGCACAGATGGAGCTATGGTGTCTGATCTCAGTTGCTTCTCCAAAGCTTCTCATACCAAGAAAGCTTTCTCTTCTCTTCTCTTCTCTTCCCTTCTCTTCCCTTCTCTTCCCTTCTCTTCTCTTCTCTTCTCTTCTCTTCTCTTCTCTTCTCTTCTCTTCTCTTCCCTTCTCTTCCCTTCTCTTCCCTTCTCTTCTCTTCTCTTCTCTTCCCCTTCCCCTTCCCCTTCCCCCTTCTCTTCTCTTCTCTTCTCTTCTCTTCTCTTCTCTTCTCTTTTCTCTTCTCTTCTCTTCTCTTCTCTTCTCTTCCCTTCCCTTCCCTTCTCTTCTCTTCTCTTCTCTTCTCTTCCCCTTCCCCTTCCCCTTCCCCTTCCCCCTTCTCTTCTCTTCTCTTCTCTTCTCTTCTCTTCTCTTCTCTTCTCTTCTCTTCCCTTCCAATCTCTTCTCTTCCCTTCTTTTCCCTTCTCTTCTCTTCTCTTCTCTTCTCTTCTCTTCTCCCCATTTCATCCAACAGAACAAAATCCTTCTCCGTTAGCATATTCTAGCAAACTTGCTATTATTCCATTGTGGTTCACATGGGAGACTATATAACATAACAAACGTAGCTTCTTGAAACCATGGTTTGAAATGTAGTATCCATTATGTCCCAACAGGGTGTCTTGATTTGAGTCTGGTTATAGAAGGCCGTAATTTTGTGAGTGACACCTCTAATTGAATTCCTTCTCAAATTCCAAATGTTGGCATTATTATTATTATTATTGTTATTGACCCGTTATTGAAATATTTTTGGTGTGTGTCTATGACTTGATACTGAGCCACTGTGACATGTAAATGCCCAGAACCACAGCAAACTGTGGTTTCAGGTAAGTTTACTAACCCAGGATCCTGTTCATTGATGGTTTCTCATTTTGGACATAATGGCTGAATTATGGTTAACGTGGATCGGGTTCAGTTCTCCGAAGGATGCATGTGTGTGAATCCATCTAGGTTGTTGGTTCCAAGTCAGCCTGTGCTGTGTTTTAACCCCTTTAACTAGGATCTTTTGGTTTGTTCAGACTTGCTGATCTGCCTGCTTCCCATAACCTTCCTAGCCCTCTTATCAAAATCTGTTTTTTTATTGATCGTTATTGATCTGTAGCTCAGTTTCCTTGTACAGGGTCTTGGCTGTAAGGCTGTGTCTTTCTTCGTTGTGGTGGTTTTTCTTTTCTAGTTTTTTGTTTAGATCCCTCGCACTCGGAAAGACCGGGCAAGACATTCTAACAAAGTACAATGCTGTTAGCCGAGACTTAAATTATCCTATGCTATACTAGTAGTCCTCAACTTACGACTTTCAGTTTAAGCAAAGCGGTTGTTAAAGGAGTCACGTCTGATTTTACGACCTTTTATGCCAAGGTTGTTAAGCGAACGACTTGCAGTTAAGTGACTCGTGTGGTCATTAACCAAATCAGTCCCCCCCCCCAATGGACACCGCTTGTTAGAAGCCAGCTGGGAGGGTCCCAACTGGTGATCCCAGGGTCCTGCAGCCCTTGCAAAGAGATGCCGGTTGCCAAGGGCCTGAAATTTTGATCCGGTAACGGTGGGGAGGTTGCCGCGGTTGCAAGCCCGGGTACCGGTGCAAAGTCCCTATTCTCAGGGCCATTGTGACTTTGGATTGAAACCACTAAAGAAATGGTTAGTGGTTAAGTCAAGGGTTACCGGCGTAGTTCTGTTACGGCGTGCGCTGTGCTCGGAGTAAGAAAGCAGCTAAGAGAAGATAGTCAGGGTTGCTTCAGTTGGTAATTTTTAACGAATGAATTAACTTTAGCAATTGGGGAGGCTGAATCTTTCTTTCTTTCTTTCTTTCTTTCTTTCTTTCTTTCTTTCTTTCTTATCTTTTCTCTCTCTCCCACTTCCTCCCTCCCTCTCTCTTTTCCTCTTCATCTCCCTCCCTCCCTCTTTCTTTCTTTCTTTCTTTCTTTCTTTCTTTCTTTCTTTCTTTCTTTCTTTCTTTCTTTCTTTCTTTCTTTCTTTCTTTCTTTCTTTCTTTCTTTTTTCCTTCCTTCCTTCCTTCCTTCCTTCTTTTTCTCTTTCTTTCTTTCTTTCTTTCTTTCTTTCTTTCTCTTTCTCTCTTTCTCCTCTATTTTTCTTTCTTTTTTCTCTCATTCTCTCTTTCTTTTTCTCCCTACCCCTTCCTTTCTTTCTTCCTTTCTTCCTTTCTTCCTTTCTTCCTTTCTTCCTTTCTTCCTTTCTTCCTTTCTTCCTTCCTTTCTTTCTTTCTTTCTTTCTTTCTTCCTTTCTTTCTTTCTTTCTTTCTTTCTTCCTTCCTTCCTTCCTTCCTTCCTTCCTTCCTTCCTTCCTTCCTTCCTTCCTTCCTTCCTTCCTTCCTTCCTTCCTTCGCTACGGGAAAAGCTGGACGGCCACACACTGTAAGCCAACGGGGCTGTGATTATCTTTTTTGCAGTTTTATCCTGCAGCGTACCAGCACTGACTCCTTGGCCTCCGCCGTCTATTACGTGATCTTTCCGAGAGCAGCTTTGTTGCTAAATGTCGCTCAACTGTGCCTCCTCTCCACTTTCTCACCACTTCCAAGAAAGCGGGTGGGGTAGGGGGGACCAGGACCACCGTAACCATGGCAGGCCAGGCCTCCTTCTCCTAAAGCCGATGGCTCTGGTCCTTTTGCAGAGCTCCGAGTCCAGTCTCAAGAAGAAACTGATGAAACGGAAAGGGAAAACGGAGAGCCCCTGGTTGAAACCCACCCGGAAACGGAGACGGAGAAACAAAAAGAAAAAAACCAGCCTGATAGGTAAGGGCGTTGGACTGCTCTTATTATTATTATTATTATTATTTAAGTTGCTTCTTTATCGGAGACCTGAAGGGAAGGGATCGGGCGACGATGCTTTCCAGGAGATGCCAGTTGGCAGAACATCTGGAAGCTACAATTTGCCTCCCTTTCCAATCTCGGCTGTCGGAAGAGTTTCTTCTGTTCTGTGAGATGGAAACGGACCTTTTTCGGCCCTTCGGTTTACGGGCCACGTTTTCAGGATCGAGGCCCGAGGGGGGCGGTCGGCGTGTGTCAGCCCGTCTCTGCTCTTTCTAAAAGGATAGTCTTAGCAGGCCAGGATGGTCGGCTTCCAAGTGAGCCTGTGGTGCGTTTCCTCCCCTTAACTAGGGGCTAGCGAAGAGATCCTCCAGGAAGTTGGGGGCTTCCTGTCTTTCCCAGAAACAGAATAGCCGCATCCAGATGTTCAGCTCAGCGCGGGTGGAGGAGCAGCTGTGTCCACCAATATTTCTATAGCTGGGCTGATAGGAAAAGTTGACGGTTGAGCTGGGTTGTGCTTTCCTCCACCTGGGAAGTTCTCCTTCTGAGACCAGAGGCTGGTGGCTTTGCTGGTTCTTCCTTCGGGAGAAGCTTGTGCGTCCCTGAGGTGATTCGGGACGACGGCTCAGATATCTAGGATCCGTTTCCGAACGGCCACTCCATCCGTAGGGAGTGGTCCACAGGTCAAACATCTGGACGCCTACTGCAAGGGGCCCACGCTTCCTTGCTTCTCAACTCGTAGGGCTACTAAGCTCTGATTTCCTTGCAATCGCTCGGCCTCTCTCTCGCGCTCCCTCTGGCTAGTTCCTCAACGTACCATTTTAGTTTTGAAAGAGCGACGGTTGTGCCATCCACGTCGCCAAAACCGTTGGGACTTTTCTGCCCTTCGCCTTGGGCCCAAGGGCAGCCGGATTGAGCGGAAGGAAGGGCCAAGTGATGGGGCAGGGGACCACTCAGCTGGCCTCAGGTGCCCTTGGCTTGCTCCCAGGAGGTGCGTCTGTCTGTGTGTGTCTCGTGTGTGTGTGTGTGTTGGAATGTGCACCTGAGAGAGAGGGAGGTGCAAATGGAGAAGAAGCGTGAACTGGTTCCCACACGTTAGTTTTCATTAGCAGGCTCCGCCTTGCTGAATAGGGGAGCTGGGATTGGCGTGCAGTAGCTCCATTTGCCTTCAGTCCCATGTCTTCTGCTCCATGGATGGTTGGCTGGTCTGGTGTGGCCTGGCTCTTCTGAGTAGGGTGAGCCAAGAGGAGTCCAGCTCTTACCTCCCTACCTTTCTCTTTCTTTCTCTTTCTCTGTCTCTTTCCATTTCTCTTTTTTTCCCCCTTCCTTCCTTCCTTCCTTCCTTCCTTCCTTCCTTCCTTCCTTCCTTCCTTCCTTCCTTCCTTCATTCATTCATTCATTCATTCATTCATTCATTCATTCCTCTTTCATTTCCTTCCTTCCTTTTTCTCTTGCTGTTTCTCCTTCCTTCCTTCCTTCCTTCCTTCCTTCCTTCCTTCCTTCCTTCCTTCCTTCCTTCATTCATTCATTCATTCATTCATTCATTCATTCATTCCTCTTTCATTTCCTTCCTTTCTTTTTCTCTTGCTGTTTCTCCTTCCTTCCTTCCTTCCTTCCTTCCTTCCTTCCTTCCTTCCTTCATTCATTCATTCATTCATTCATTCATTCATTCATTCCTCTTTCATTTCCTTCCTTTCTTTTTCTCTTGCTGTTTCTCCTTCCTTCCTTCCTTCCTTCCTTCCTTCCTTCCTTCATTCATTCATTCATTCATTCATTCATTCATTCATTCATTCATTCCTCTTTCATTTCCTTCCTTCCTTCCTTTTTCTCTTGCTGTTTCTCCTTCCTTCCTTCCTTCCTTCCTTCCTTCCTTCCTTCCTTCCTTCCTTCCTTCCTTCATTTCCTTCCTTCCTTTTTCTCTTGCTGTTTCTCCTTCCTTCCTTCCTTCCTTCCTTCCTTCCTTCCTTCCTTCCTTCCTTTCCACCCAGGGGAATTCCTGCCCCTAGTGCTGTGCAGAAGCACTCAGATGCCTCCAAAGGAGAAGCCACCCCCTTTGCTTAAACCTTCCCGGTAGCTAAGAACTTTCCACTGTGCAACAGGAGAAGGAGATCTCCCATCCACCCAAGGAGATCGGCCTCGGAGATCCCTCCGTGGGCCCAGCGGTTGCCTGCCTTCTAATTGTTCTCTCCCGCATCTGTATTTACCGATCCTTCAAGCAAGCAGCGGGTGTAGCCTGCCTACTGTCTGCTAGCGATGAATGTGGCCTTTCAAGAGAGAGGCACATGCATACTTCTTTCCTGGCGTGCTCAATCTACATGTCTTTCAAAACCAGGCCCTGAATCTTACAAGCCCCCTTTGGGGAGCGGAGAAGGCGCCGGGCAGGAGAACAGCATGGAGTACGTGGAGGTGCCCCTGCATTCCTTGGATCTGCGGGTGAAGGGCGTTCTGTCTTCGCAACCAGAAGGTGAGTGTGTCAAGCCTCTAAATATGGCCATGTACCATTTTGCTTCTTTTGTTTCCTTGGATTCATTTCTCTATATTAAGATGATGCCCCCTGGTGGCTGCTTCATAGGGAGAAGGAGAGCAGGCTGGCATCCCTTCAAAAGAGATTGTGTGTGTGTGTGTCACAGATGGATCCAATGGAGAGAGCAGCAGTCGCGAGAAGGAGTGGATCCCTTGGCCCAGCAACCTCCGGAGAAAGGAGGGAGGTGGGGCAGAAAAGATGCTTGGAGGGATCCTCAAAGGGGACTGGAAACATACGAAGGGTGGGGCATGCGGGAACTGGGCACGGCTAGCCTAGCGAAGAGAAGAGAAGGAGCAGGGCAGACAGGATAGCAGTCTTCCAATATTTGAGGGGGGGGTCTCACGAGAGGAGGGGGGCCAGCCTGTTTTCCAAAGCACCTGAAAGCCAAGACAAGGAATAACGGATGGAAACTGATCAAGGGGAGATTCGAGCTAGAAATAAGGAGGAATTTCCTGACAGTGAGAACCATCCACCAACGGAACAGAAGTTGTGGGACCTTCATCCCTGGAAGCTTTCAAGAAGAGACCAGACTGCCCTCTTATCAGAAATGATGTAGGGTCTCCTGCTTGAGCGGGGGCGTCGGACTAGATGACCTACAGGGTCCTTTTCAACTCTTGTTATTCTGTTCTGTTGAGGACCAGGGTGGGTCCGAGTGCCGCAAAGCCACTCAATTCAGTGGCCGTGTCTCCCGATGGCTGCCGGCTCCGGTTTCTTCTTCTTTGCTCCTCTGCTGACCAGGATTGGTCTTTCTTGCCCAACAAAGCTCAGATCCCACGAACTTCTATCAGCTTCCTGGGAGGTTTTGTCTATTTTGGAAGAGCTAGAGCCAGCTTCTCCATAGTTTTGCTCAACCAGGTTTGCTCCATCCGCAACCTCTTTGCCCAAGGCGGCGGAGCTTCTGGTCTTCATTCCGGGAGACACGGTTTGCCCGGCTGGCAGGAGAACCTGGCCACGTTCCTTCAGGGCCCTACCGTGGTCTTAGTCCCTGCCCGAGATGACGGGAAAGGGCTTCTCTTCTCTCCTTTCCCACTCGTTACAGCTGTGGCCAGGCAGAGCGTATGGATTGTGAGAAACCTGGGCACCCACCCATTGATTTCAAACAGCCGTTGCTGAGCACCTGCTCCGGGGATCCAAGGAAGAGTAGATTAGTTTAACCATTCTGAGCAGCAGCGGCCAGCGTTTCTGAGTAGGCTGAGGGCCAAATGTAGAAGGCCGTTCCCAGCTCCGATAGCTGGGCTAAGTTGCCTGCCCCTGTCCCTCTGGAAGGCTGCAGATGTGTAGACCCAGTAGAGGCACTTTGAAGCAACCTTGGATCTTTGGAATGCGTTGGCCAACACTTCTAATCTGCCAGGCAGCTGGAGGAGAGCAGAGCTAAAGAGGAACCTCGCCGAATATGGAGCAAATGGGACATTTCTTACAGTAAAGAGTCTGCCAGGTGCCATAACAAAGTAGTAGTAGTAGTAGTGGTGGTGGTGGTGATGATGATGATGATGATGATATAATAATAATAATAATAATAATAATAATAATAATAATAATAATAATAATAATAATAATAATAATAATAATAATAATAATAATAATAATAATAAATAATAATAAAACTTTGCAAAATACATCAAGAAATTGCAGATTCCTGCAATAACTCCAGCAATGTTACAAAAAATTGCGCTACTCGGAACATCTTATATTTTAAGGAGGTACCTGGTTGACACATAGGATGCTGGTAGCAACCATCAGCACCAGCCAATTTGAATGTTCAGTTGACTGAGGTTCATGTTTAATGAATAATAATAATGATAATGATAATGATAATGATAATGATAATGATAATGATAATGATAATAATAATAATGTTGGAAGGGACTTTGGAGGCCATCTAGTCCAACCCCCTATACCATTTCAGACAAATGGCTGTCCACTCTCTTCTTAAAAACTTCCAGTGTTGGAGCATTCACAACTTCTGGAGGCAGGTTGTTCCACCGATTAATTGTTCTCACTGTCAGGAAATTTCTCCATAGTTCTAGGTTGCTTCTCTCCTTGGTTAGTTTCCATCCGTTGCTTCTTGTCCTGCCTTCAGGCGCCTTGGAGAATAGCTTGACTCCCTCTTCTTTGGGGCAGCCCCTGAGATACTGGAACACTGCCCTTCCTTTTGTCTCTGTAACTCTCCTTCTGACATGCGTGCTTGACTATGAATGCAGCACGGATGTCCCACAGTCCCACCATTCTTCAAATAAAGCCAACCCCCCTCCCCCCCTTTCAGTCGTCCTCCTTAACTTTGGACATAATGCTCATAATGCTCATATCAGAATAACACGAGTTGTTCTTCTTGAACCTTGGAGGTCTTCTAGTCCAACCCCCCCTGCTCAAGAGGAAACTCTATACCAGGGGCCTTCAAACGTGGCCCTTTCATGACTTGTGGACTTCAACTCCCAGAATTCCTCAGCCAGGCATGCCTGGCTGAGGAATTCTGGGAGTTGAAGTCCACAAGTCATAAAAGGGCCACGTTTGAAGACCCCTGCTCTATACCATTTCAGACAAGTCCAATCTCTTCTTAAAAACCTCCATTGATGGAGCACCCCCAACTTCTGGAGGCAGGTTGTTCCACTGGTTAATTGTCCTTGCTGTTAGGAAGTTTCTCCTTAATTCCAGGTTGCTTCTCTCCTTGATGAGTTTCCATCCGTTGCTTCTTGTCCTGCCTTCAGGCGCTTTGGAGAAGAGATTGACCCCCTCTTCTTTGGGGCAGCCCCTTAGGGTAGCCTGCTCTGTCTTAACCTTCTGTAGGATTCTCTGTTGTTTTTATTTTTCCTTTCTTTTTTCTCCCGCAGGTCTTTCTAATGGTCCTGGAGCAATGGAAACAGAATGTCTGCAAGAAGTGCCTCTTTGTAGCTGCCGGATGGAAACGCCGAAAAGCCGGGAGATCACCACACTCGCTAACAACCAGTGCATGGCCACAGAGAGTGTGGATAAGGAGGTAAGGTGCCTCGATGTCTCCTCTCTTCTGCTGCTCCCCGTGGGCGACCGTTGGCTGTCTGGCTCACCCGCGAATCCGAAAGAGACCGTCAAGTTTAGGAAATCAGGAAATCGTGCGAATGTTCTCTATAAGAATCTGTGCTAGTAACGGTCCAAGCAAATTGGAAGTAGATAAGGGTCAACAGAGCTCAAGGTGGGCTGGACTTTGTTCTTGTGGGCATCAAAGGGACTCAAGACTGATGACACGTTTGACCCCTCCCTCGGGCTCAGCCTGGTTCTCCCCTACAGACACTTTCAGCCTTGCCATTAGGCCTTTGAGCCTCTGCTTCAGACACTTAAGCTCCCGGGCTGGGACTAGGACTAGGCTTAGCTAAAGGAGCCGGTCCTGAGCTTCCCAAAGCCTTCGTTTCCGATGGTGGGTTAAATGAGGTCCATTGCGTGTCTTGGAAGTTCATGTGTGTCTTCTGAGGAGAGGTTTTCAGAGTGGGTGTGACGCTGGGGCGGGCTTCACCACATCATCAAGAACACTACTTTGGAATCCCCTGGTAGATGGACTGAGTCCACATACAGGGAGGGAGGGAGGGAGGAAGAAAACAGGAAGGAAGGAAATAGGAAGGAAGGGAAGGAAGGAAGGAAGGAGATGGAAGGAGGAGGGAGGGAAATAAAGAAGGAAGGATGGATGGAAGGAAATGGAAAGAGGGAAGGAGAGGGAGGAAGGAAGGAAGGAAGGAGAGGGAGGGAGAAAAGGAAGGGAAGGAAGGAAGGAAGGAGGAGGGTGGGAAGAAGGAAGGAAGGAGATGGAAGGAGGAGGGAGGGAAATAAAGAAAGGATGGATGGAAGGAAATGGAAAGAAGGAGAGGGAGGAAGGAAGGAAGGAGGGAGAGAGAAAGGGAGGAAGGAAGGAGATGGAAGGAGGAGGGAGGGAGGGAAAGAGGAAGGATGGAAGGAAATGGAGAGAGGGAGGAAAGAAGGAAGGAAGAAGAGGGAGGAGAGGGAGGAAGGAAGGAAGAGGGAGGGAGGGAGGGAAAGAGGAAGGATGGAAGGAAGGAAATGGAAAGAGGAAGGAAGGAAGGAGAGGGAGGAGAGAGAGCGAAAGGGAGGAAGGAAGGAAGGAAGGAAGGAAGGAAAGACTTTCTCAAACAAAGCCAACCAAAATGTTGATATGGGAAAACCACCCTTTTTCCGATCCATTTTCTGGTTTTTTTTTTTTTTTTGGGATGACCTTTTGCCCTTCAACGAGGCTAACCTACTCTTTGGCCAGGAGGCTTGCCCTTCCCTCAGGTAGCCAAGCGAGAGGAGGCAGAGATGTGGGCATCCACGGATGGTTTACCCCAAACGCATTGCCCTCCCTGGGCCTCTGCTTGTCTCGGGGGGGGGGGCTCGTCTGGTGGGATTTGCCGCCCGCCGGCTGTGTGAAAAGAGCTGCCGACACGCCATTTCACGTGGTTCCTCTCTTCTTTCACGTCCGTGCGCTAGCCAGAAATCTCTTTTTCCTCCCTCCCTCCCTCCCTCCTCTCCCCCACCCCCCACCCCACCCTCAGCTGAGCCGATGCACCAACCGCGTGCTGAAATACGAGCTGATGCGTGCCTCGAACAAAGTCCAGCTCCTGGTGTTGTGCGAGGACCATCGAGGGAGGATGGTGAAGCATCAGTGCTGTCCTGGCTGCGGCTTCTTTTGCATGGCGGTAAGCATCGGGCGGACCGGACCTCA
The DNA here is from genome assembly GCA_023970755.1 of Azemiops feae. Taxonomy (NCBI): domain Eukaryota; kingdom Metazoa; phylum Chordata; class Lepidosauria; order Squamata; family Viperidae; genus Azemiops; species Azemiops feae. The sequence goes on along the minus strand of JALGBA010004187.1, from coordinate 77,386 downwards.
GGGCACAAAATACTCTTGCCTCTTTCCAGAGACAGTTGCCCTGTGAGCTTCCCCTTTCTCTGGGCAACAGATAAAATAAGAATAACGATTTTAAAAAAAAATCCTGGAATGTAGACTAGAATAGAACAATAACGTTATTGCCGCTTTGAACGTACACTCATCGGCATACATGAAAATGAAATTCCGTGACATACAGCTCTCCAAGGGTTCCACCCCTACATAAATCGGACCGAAATAAAGAAATAAAATACAGAATTATGCACGTACCCACATATATTATACGACACAGAGAAAACAACGCAGTCTAGTTTGGGTTACGGACACGTGCGCGTGGCGAGAAAAACGAACGAGTGGCAGTCCCAAGTGGATGCTGACTTTGATGTTCTGGTTCTCCCCAGCCACAGTCCCTTCTTAAAATAAAATCCTTTACTGGAAGCAGAGGGTAGAGTAGTCCTCCACTTTACAACCGTTCGTTTAGTGACTTAGGACCGTTTTTCACACTTGCAACCCTGGCTCGCCGGATCAAAATTCAGACGCTTGGCAACCGACTCATATATATGACGGTTGCAGCGTCCCAGGATCGCGTGATTTTTTTGTTCCCCCCCTTCCTTTTGCGACCTTCTGACAAGCAAAGTCCAGTGGGGAAGCCCGATTCGCTTAACAACCTTGTGATTCACTTCACAGCGGTGGAAAGAAAGTCGTAAAGTGGGGCAAAGCTCACCTAGCCACAGAAATGGGGGGCTCCGTTTTGATCGTAACTTGAGGACCTTATTTCTTCCCTTTGGCCATTCCTTCCAGGGCACTTTCATGGAGTGCCAGCCGGAGAGCGGCATCTCTCACCGGTTCCACAAAGACTGCACTTCCTACGTCAAAGGCATGAGCTACTGCCCCCATTGTGGGGAGGAGGCCTCCAAGGCGAAAGAGGTCACGGTGGCCAAGGCGGACACCACCTCCAGCCTGCTGCTGACCTTGGAGCAGAAGAAACCATGTGCTTCAGAAGGAAAGGCTGACACGACCACTGGAAGGTAAGTCCTGGCTGGAGAGACTTCTTTCTCCAAACAAAGCTTAGCTCCTTCATAGCTGGAAGGAGAGAGCAGGAAGAGGAGGAGGTGGGGGTGGCTTTCTCCAGTTGTTGGACCTTCCCTTCGCTTCCCTTCTTCATCCTTCCCTCCCCCTCCCTCTCATTTTCTTAAAACCTTTATCTCTTTCCACTCTGGAGGGAGGAAAGCAAGCAATTTATGTAGGCAATCTCCCTTTGGCCTGACCCTCCTGTGCCCCCCCTCCGCCCCGCACACAAGTAGAGAATTCGGAGAGCGATTTCAAGAGACTAAGCTGTTTTGTTCTTCTACGCGTCAAAAGCAATGCGATAGCACTGGCAGCAGGAAAAGGGTCAGGCAAAGGAGAGTTTGCCTGCAGAAATAAGTTTGCTTTTGTTACCGCAGAGGGGAGAGATTGGAGAGAAAGGGATTTGAAGAGAGCGAGCTATTTGCGTAGCGCGCCTGTGGCTCCCAGCCCCAGGCTGCCAATATAATGTGTAGAAGACAGTCACTCAGGCACTCCCAAGTTATGGGGGGGGGGGTGGTTAGAAGGCAAACAAAAGCCAAAGGTGTGAAACTGGGTAGTCTTGAACCTTTTCCGACTGGAAAAAGTACGATTGCGGCCACGTGATTTCCCCAACTAGCGACTTGCTTCGTTTCGCAAAATGAACATTTGTTGGGATTTTGTTCTCTTGGGTTCAGTTTCGGCGGGCCTGCCACCCAGCAACCTGAAGAAGTCAGACCTGAGAACTTGTCCACCGAGGTGTTCGACTTGGCCGGGACGTCGACGTTCCCTAAACCGGCCCCGACTGGCTTACCCCCAGGGCCGGTTAAAGAAACGTTGGAGAGCGCCTTGATTGCCCTGGATTCAGAAAAGTAAGCAACTAAGTTGGATGGGGCTTCTGTTCCATCGTCAGGACCGTGAACTCCGGTCCTGCTTGCATCATGGAAGGTCAGCATCTCCTGCGTTGGCTCGTCGTCCAGACTACCCTGGTTAAGTTGACCACATCCAGCTAAGCTAACCAAATATTGATGTTTTCTTGGTGGGAGTCAAAGCGACGTCCTTTGGGGGGAAATCACAGAATCCCGCGTCTCCCATTCCAGGCGTGTGGCTTGGCTTCCATCTCTCTGTTCCTCATTCCCAGCATTAATTTATCAATAAAATGGAATAAAAATAGTTGAGAGTGGCTGTCAGCTACAAAACAGGCTTCACGGAGCAGAGAAGCGGTATTGATATTCCTACAGATTTAAAAAGAGGTGTAAAATAAGAGGAAAGAGGATTTTTTATTTTTTTTATTTTTTTGGGTGTTCAGAAGAAATGGATATGTTTTCTCCCTGTTTTTCTTTTTCTTTTGAGAGGAATAGTATCAAAACCAAAAGCATCTTTCCATGCGGTGAACGGACGGGGCTATTAATAAAACGAGAGAGAGCAAACACACTCACACAAATGACAGCCCTTACCAGTAGCCCCGTGGAGTTAACTCTTCCTCTGCTTTCGCAGGCCCAAGAAATTGCGATTTCACTCGAAGCAGTTGTATTTCTCAGCCAGGCAAGGCGAGCTTCAGAAGGTCCTCCTTATGTTGGGTAAGTAAAATTCCTCCCCTCCACATTTAACGACGCACATTGCAATTAGTAGAAAGTCTCAGTTTTGATGAATGGGATTTTTAGGCTGTAGTGTCGTGTGGTCACGGTCTTTCATGACAGTGAGAACAGTTAACCCAGCCAAGAACGAAGGAGAAATTTCCTAACAGTGAAAACAATCAATCAGGGGAACGACTTGCTTTCAGACGTTGTGGGTGCTCCATCACTGGAGGTTTTCATGAAGAGACTGGACAAACACTTGTCTGGAATGGTACAGGGTCTCCTGCTTGTGCAGGGGGTTGGACTAGAAGACCTCCAAGGTCCCTTCCAGCCCTATAGTTCTGTCATTCTAAGAAACTAGCTAAAGATATTCTGGAGAGGTTCTACACCCTCCTGAAGCAGGATGTAGGCAAGAGAAGCTCCTTCCATGGATGCAAGTAATGTCCCAATATTTAAGGGTCTGCCCCAAAAAGGAGGCAGGACAAGACGCAATAGATGGGGACTCATTTGCTCTTTGACATCCTTCTCTGTCTCCTCTTGGCACTCCCTCCTCCATAAGTACAGGCAGTTCTTGACTTCTGACTGCAATTGAGCCCGGAATTATGGATCTTGTATCCTTCCGGTTGTTAAGTGGATCCCATCCCACGTCTTGCAGCTGTTGGAACTTTGAACCATCAGGGGTCATAAGTAGCTTTCTTGGGCTCTGTTGTAACTTTGAACGGTTTGCTAAGAAACTGGTCATAAGTCAAGACCTGCTTATCAAGGAAAGTGAGTTTTGTTTTCTCTCCCTCCCTTTTGTTTTTGCTCAGTGGATGGGATCGATCCCAACTTCAAAATGGAGCACCAGAGTAAACGGACGCCTCTCCATGCAGCCGCAGAATCGGGACACGTGGACATTTGCCACATGCTACTTCAGGTTCATCCGTAATTTTTTTTCTAAAAAAAAAAAAAAGTGTTTGTTTCCTGACTGGGTGTAGGTTCGCTTCTTCTTCCTAGAGAGCCAAATCAATTGGGGATGTTGAGCATCTGTTTCTTTCACTCAAGAGATGCTGAGTTTATTCTAAAAGTAATAAAGGTTGCAGATTCCAAGTCTTGGGTGGTTGAATGGGCAGTTTAGGTTGGAGGCTCTTGCAACCACATAGACAATAGGATGCTTCGTCTAGATCCATAGTGCTTGCCCTGATTATTGGCTCAAGGGTTGAGGAAAATAGAGGCTGGGGTGGAATCAAGTAGACGTGCAACCACATAGACAATAGGATGCTTCATCTAGATCCATAATGCTTGCCCTGACTATTGGCTCAAGGGTTGAGGAAGATAGAGACTGCGGTGGAATCAAATAGATAGCTTTGGATTTTCTGCGTGGAAATTTGGCTGTCATTGAAAGAGTTAAAGAGTTTACTAATAAAGGAGAATATTTGTAGCTCAGGGTTGACATGATGGTTCTTGTGCTCTCTGAGCTTGCTTGTTTTCTTGCAGACGTTTCATTACCCAAACTAGGTAACATCATCGGGACTAGCCCTGATGATGTTACCTAGTTTGGGTCATGAAACGTCTGCAAGAAAACAAGCAAGCTCAGAGAACCCCAAGGACCCACCCCTCAGTTAAAGAGTTGGTTCATTCTAGCCAGCGTGACCTAGTGGGTTGGGGTGCCAGATCAGGACCACGGAGAGCTGCCTTTGAATCCCCAGCAAGCTGCCAAGCTCCCTGGCTTGGCCTGACCTACTTGATAGAATTGTTGGGAAGAAACAGTAGAGTAGCAATGCATCTCTTGGGCTTCTCGGGAAAAAAAAAAACGAAAGAAGAGAGAAAGAGACAGCAAATTCCACAACTGCAATGTCTTTATGGATTCTGTGCAGCCACAGGACCCATTTTGTTGTTGTTGGTTGCGAAGTCGTGTCCGACCCATCGCGACCCCATGGACAACGTTCCTCCAGGCCTTCCTGTCCTCTACCCTCTTCTGGAGTCCCTTTAAGCTCACGCCTCCTGCTTCAGTGACTCCATCCAGCCACCTCATTCTCTGTCGTCCCCTTCTTCTCTTGCCCTCCATCTTTCCCAGCATCAGGCTCTTCTCCAGTGAGTCCTTCCTTCTCATTAGGTGGCCAAAGTATTTGAGTCTCAACTTCAGGATCTGCCCTTCTAAAGAGCAGTCGGGGTTGATCTCCTCTAGGACTGACCGGTTTGATTGCCTTGCAGTCCATAAGGAGCATCAGTTGTACATATCCACAAGTCACTTTTTTTTGTAGAGTAGGCGGTAGCATTCTGCACAACATCACTAAAGCCACAAACTGGCAAATCTCCTTTACGTTTTACCACCAGGCACGAACCCCATCAGAATGTTAGGTGGGGTTGCTTAAGCAACTAGCCTGTTAAACATATAAAAAAATGCTAACTGTGGTTCTTCCTTTGTGTTCTGGGTCTGCATGTTACCTCGGCACAGGCTGGCGCTAACATAGACACCTGTTCTCAGGACCAGAGGACCCCCCTTATGGAAGCAGCAGAGAATAACCATCTGGAAACTGTGAAATACCTCATTAAGGCTGGAGCACTGGTAGACCCCAAGGTAATGCTTGGTTTGTTGTCTTAAAGCTTCCACAGGAGCCACATGGGGGTGTGAATCTTGGCTTGCAAACCACAAATGGCGCCTTCGGCTAACCTGCCAAGCCAAAAGCTTTTCAGCTTAGTATCACGTGGGAATCAGTCAATCATCCGTCGGGTTGAAGACCTCAAAGTTGCATTGCTGCTGATGTAGCCATTCAGCCCTAGATCCCCACCAAAAGAGAATAGAAAATAGAGTACAGAACAGACTAGAATAGAATATAGAATAGAATAAAACAAAAACTTTATTGTCATTTTAAATGTACACTTTTTAAAAATAATTTGAATAGAATAGAATTAGAATAGAATTAGTAATAGAATAGAATAGAATAGAATAGAATAGAATAGAATAGAATAGAATAGAATGGAATAGGAATAGGAATAGGAATAGGAATAGGAATAGGAATTAGAATAGAACAGATGGAATGGAATAGGAATAAGAATAGACTAGACTAGACTAGACTAGACTAGAATAGAATAGAATAGAATAGAATAGAATAGAATAGAATAGAATAGAATAGAATAGAATAGATGGAATGGAATAGGAATAGGAATTAGAATAGAATAGAATAGAACAGATGGAATGGAATAGGAATAAGAATAGAATAGAATAGAATAGAATAGAATAGAATAGAATAGAATAGAATAGAATAGAATAGAATAGAATATGGAATGGAGTGGAATGGAATGGAATGGAATGAATTAGAATAGAATAGAGAATGGAATGGAATGGAAGAGAATAGAGAATAGAATGGAATGGAATGGAATGGAATGGAATGGAATAGAATAGAATAGAATAGAATAGAATAGAATAGAATAGAATAGAATAGAATAGAATAGAAACATTATTGTCACTTTAAATGTACACCAATCAGCAGACATTAAAATGAAAAGCATTCAGCTCTTACAAGATAACCATTATGCATATACCCACATTCACACACATATATGACACCAGAGAAAGATCACAGTCTGGTTCGAATGTATGGTGGGGGAAAAAAAAAAAAAAAGCATCCTGTGAGTTTACAAGACGGATGGCATAAGGAACAAAGCTGTTGCAGAATCTAGTAGTACTTCAAAACCTCCTCCCAGAGGGGGAGCAACAGAAACAGACCGTGAAGTGTGTGTGTGTGTGTGTGTGTGTGTGGTGTCTGTGGGCTCTCTAACAATGCTTGGTGCTCTAAGCACATATAAGCGCTTATAAGCAGGGTCCCAAATCATGGGAAACAAGCTTCTTATCATCATCTTGGCTGTCCACACCACTCCCCGGGTGGACCTTCTCTCTGAGGCTCTGCTGCTATGAAACCAAACAGTGATGGCAGTTGGTGAAAACGTTTTCCATCGTGCCTCTGTAAAAAGTGGCCAGGAGCAGAAGGAGAAAAAAGCTGAGAGTGTGACTGTGCAGCGCATCATGCGTTCGAAGTGGCTCTGCCATGCCGCTTAATGCTTTTGAGTCAGGAGCTTGGGTTTTTCGGCCTGTTGCTTCCTAAGCAAGCTTATGTTAAAAAGGAACAAAGCACAGCAGGGCAGGAATGAAATCACCTGGCTGGCAAATAGATCACCAGCCAAAATTTATCTGGCCCAAAATCAATCCCGAGGGTTGTGGAGCTGTTTTATCCCACCATCCATGTTGCTGGGTTGTCCTCGCCTTCTAATCCTCCTCCCGGCTCTGCTGACACCTCCACCTGATCACCTGTCTTTGGTTCAGGATGCTGAAGGATCCACCTGTTTGCACCTGGCAGCCAAGAAGGGCCATTACGACGTGGTGCAGTATCTCCTGTCTAACGAACAAATGGATGTCAACGGTCAGGTGAGTGACTTTGCTTCTGACTGGGACTAACATTTGTCCGGCCACGTGTTCCTCTTTTGCTAGAACAGCCCAAACACGACTTTTAAGTCAGGGTAGAGCTGGAAGGGACCTTGGAGGTCTTCTAGTCCAGCCCCTTTGCTCAAGCAGGAGAACCTGTTCTATTTGAGACGGAGGGGGCCGTCCAGTCTCTTATTAGGCTTGATATAAATGTAATAAGAGCAAGCAAAAAGATAATGGCAGTAGAGACCCTTAGGTTACACACAGAGTAACGGAAGGGACCTTGGAGGTCTTCTAGTCCAACCCCCCCTGCTTAAGCAGGAGACCCCATACCATTTGAGACAAGTGGCTGTCCAATCTCTTCTTGAAAACTTCCAGTGTTGGAGCATTCACCGCTTCTGGAGGCAGGTTGTTCCACTGATTAATTGTTCTAACTGTCAGGAAATTTCTCCTTAGTTCTAAGTTGGTTAGTTTCCATCCATTGCTCCTTGTCCTGCCTTCAGGTGCTTTGGAGAATAGGTGGACCCCCTCTTCTTTGTGGAAGCCCCTCAAATATTGGCAACACTGCTATCGTGTCATTCCTCGTCCTTTTCTCTAGACTAGCCATACCCAACGCCTGCAACGGTTCTTATGACTTATGGATAAATGTACAACTGATGTTCCTTATGGGTTCTGGTGGCTGGGGTGCCACCCCCCCCCTCCCTCCCTCCCTCCCTCCCTCCCTCCCCCAAATCCTTTTCCAGTTGCCCAGCTTTCAGGAGGTGGATGGGAATCAGCCCAGAAAACTCTTGCCTTATCTGTCCCTGCTCTGCGATCCGTTATAGCCAGAATTAACGAAGCCCACGCATCCTTCTCATTCTCTCATGCTTGCAGTTGCCTTGCAACAAAGCCATTTCAGGTTGTTCTCTGAGTCACTAAAAGGACATTTCTCCCCCCTCCCTCCCTCCCTCCCTCCCTCCCCCTTTCTCTGTTTGTTTGGCCTTCTCTAGGCCTTTCCAGCAGAATTGGGACACGGTGAAAAATAGGCTTGGCGTGGTTGCAGGAGAAGAACGGGCCACCTATATTTGGCCTTCAACTACCCGGCACCCTCTTTGCGGCCTCCTGAGCCCTTACAGAGAGGGATGCCTGCCTGAGCAGGGGGTTGGACTAGATGACCTCCAAGGTCCAACTGTTGTTGTTGTTGTTGTTATTATTATTATTATTATTTGGTCTTCTTTGCTTGGCACATGAATGTCCTTCTAAACAAAAGACTTGGTGGGCCTTTCAGTTTTCTAAAAAATAATGTCAGGGTCCACCTAGTCTCTCGCGGTCTCCCCCCTACCATGATATTCCATCTCCAAGGTAGGCAGTGCCAGCTCAGACTTGGGCCTCTGCTCAAGTGGTGTTCCTTTCTTCCCAGGATGACGGAGGCTGGACGCCCATGATATGGGCTACGGAATACAAGCACGTGGAGCTGGTGAAGCTTCTCTTGGCCAAAGGCTCCGACATCAACATCCGAGATAACGTAAGTTGGGTGGGTCTGACCCCCTCTTCATTCTAGGGACCACCCAGCTTAGACAGAGAGAAGCTGGCTTTCCTCACAGCCTGCAGGAGGTGATGCTCCTCCTTCTGTACGTCTGCAGAGATTCCCAGTCATCCAGGTCCACGCTTGACCCAAACCTGCTTTTTTGAAAGGCAAACTGGACTTCGTTTTTCCTGGAAGACGTTTTGCTTCTCATCTGAGAAGCTTCTCCGGTTCTTACCGAACGGTGGAGTCTTCTCGTCATTAGCACTCTCTCTGAGCTGTTGAGGGCCCTCGGGTTTACCTGTGTCCTCAGGATCACCTGAGTAGTGCAGATGGAGGTGGAGCCTTCTTGGAACTGCTGAAAAGAGACTGTGTCGTAAACAGGAGATGGGTGGTGTCGTATCCCTCCCCCTCTGTTGAGAGAGGGCTGTTCCATTTCGACCTAGACGGCCTCTTGGACCCCTCTTTCAAACCAGCCGCCCTCTTTGTGCAGAATGTGGACTTTTGCCTCCTTCAAAGGCAGATGGACTGCCGAATCTTGTCCTGATCTCATTGGGTCCTCCTGTGCTGTTGCCCTTCAGTGTCGGACCAACTGAGGGATCCAGCTGATGAGAAAGGAAGCTTCTCTTGATGTTCTCCATGATTGCAATCTCACTCAAGGAAGGGGGAGGAAAAAAACAGGGGCTGGCTTCCTTTTTTTATACAAGGGTATTTCCCCCCCCCCTCCCCAACCATCCCTTCTTTTCAAGACAGAGAAGGGGAGGCTGAACTTCAGAGAAAGCCAAGAAACGAGAATCCTTAACGCTCGAGAATTAATCCCTTTTCCGCCCAAGGGAATCGAGCTTTTGCAACTTTCAGGGCTGGAGAGAAAGAGGAGGAGCAGAATGAAGTGTATTTAACGGTGGCCGGCGGGCAATTTCTGCCCGGGGACCCACCCTCACTCAGTTTTTCCTTTCTCGCCAGCCTCCCAGTTTGTCTAGGCTGGCTGCCCTAGAGGGATGTGTCATCTGGTGATCTCCAAGGGCTTCCCTAACTCCGAAGTCTTTCCCTCTGCGCCTGTGGCATTTTCCCCCTGGATGCACCCTGAGCGTGCTGTGCCTTGCAAACAAATGAATCATCTGTCCTTGAAAGGGGAGGGGGGGGAGAGAGATTGGGTCCTCCCCCTTCTCCTCAGGGAGCTTGGACGTGGCTGTTGCCGGGATCTCCCTGTCTAGGAGAAAGAAAAGAGCTGAGCCTTCTAAAGAAGGCAGCCCACGGATTGTGGAGGAGGGGGAAGGTCTTACGGGGTGTTTCTCCCATGTGTCAGGCAGTCTGGGTTGCCTCTTCCCACCTCCCCCAATCTCTCTCTTCCAGGAGCAGAATATCTGTTTACACTGGGCTGCTTTCTCCGGCTGCGTCGACATCGCTGAGATCCTCCTGGCTGCTAAATGCGACTTACACGCGGTGAACATTCACGGGGATTCTCCCTTGCACATCGCAGCCCGGGAGAACCGCTACGAGTGTGTAGTGTAAGTACAAAACGGGGGAGCAGGTTGTTCCCCCTCCCATCCTCGTTTGTTTCTTTACTTCTGTATTAAATTAAAACCATCCCTCTCACTTCTGGCCGGTTTACAACAGCTTAGTAATAAACCCCCCTAGAAAGGCACGGGTAAAGGTGTAGCTTAGAAACCAAGTTCACGCATTATAAATAAAGCTAAAAAAAAATTCAAAGGCAGGCGCAGGAAATCAGGAGCCCAAGGCCGTTCAAATCAACACAGGTTTATTGCACACTGACCCTCTCTGCAAGAATCTGAACTACTAACCATCCAAAACAAATTGGCGGTAGGTAAGAATCAGTGGAATTCAAGGTGGGCTGGACTTCTGGGCGCGAAGAGATGTGAGACCGACGATGGCCATTCATAGCTCAGATTCTTGTAGAGAGCGTTAGAATAAAGGCTTCCCTGTCCAATCAGGTCCAACTCTAGGTCATGAGGCTCATGTCTGTTTCTTGGCCGAGGGAGCCCAGCATTGTCCAAAGAGAGTTTCTGGGGTCATGTGGCCAGCAGGGCTATATGCCAAAGCCGCGTGAAACGCTGTTACCTTCCCACCAAAGTGGTACCTATTAATCTACTCGCATTTTCACGCTTTTGAAAGCTCGGTCAGTAGGAGCTGGAGCAAAGAACGGGAGCTCACCCGTTGCACAGTGCTCGGGTCTCAAACCTTTTTCCAGCTGACAGGTTCAGTGTCTGCACACGCTGCTAGCGTACAATAAACCTAGATATTCATTTGAACCGCGTTGGACACCTGATTTCCTGCGGTTGGCCCCGGCTGGATGCCGCCGGGCTCCGCCCCTTCCTTCTCGCTGACCTTGCCCTTTCCTTGCAGCCTGTTCCTCTCCCGCGGCTCCGACGTGGCCCTGAAAAACAAGGAGGGCGAGACTCCGCTGCAGTGCTCCAGCCTCAACTCTCAAGTCTGGGTTACTTTGCAGATGAACAAGACTCTGAAAGAATCGGCTCCAGAGAAACCCGCCCAGGTGGAGAAGATACTAAGCAGGTGTGACAACCTGCCTTAAGTTCCAGGCCAACAAAAGTTAACGCTGCCTGCTTTTCTCCCATTTCCCCCCCCCCCCCAAATTTGGAGAGAAGCCCAAATTTTGCAGACTGGAGGCTGGGCTGCTAGGTTTCCCCCCCTCGAATTGGGACAGGGGGGCATCTCCCCTGAAAGGGAAATTTGAAAAAGGATCCTTGCCAAGCTGAGCAGAGGGAGAAGTAGCTCTGATTCAGCCGAACTCTTTAAAGAGCAGAGCTGCCAGCTCTCGCCAGTAGCCTCGGTGGGTCCTTGCAGCCGTGGATTTTCAGCAACAGCTCCTGCCAGCAAATCTTGTCAGATTTGGGGCTGATTGATTTGGTTGGGGATGGGCAGCCAAGCCAAGCTTGGATGAGGGGTCCTCGGTGCCCTCTGAGCTTGGTGGTTCTCTGGCAGACGTTTTCATTACCCAGCTAGGTAGCCTCTTCAGTGCTAGAAGGGGGAGAGAGAGCAAGCTCATTCCCTTCTAGCGCTGGTGATGTTACTTAGTTGGGTGATGAAACGTCTGCAAGGAAACAACCCAGCTCAGAGAGCACCAAAGCTGGATGCGATAATGGGCAGGTTTTAGAATCTGGATTGAATGGCCTGGAGGCTCCTTTCCCCCCCCTGACTTGTAGAATGGAGCCTCCAGACGCAAGGCTGTATGTTTCACCCACTCTGCCTGTGCGGCTTCTTGCTTTTAAAGCAATTCCTTCTCTTCTCCCTGCCGTGACAGAGACATCGCCCGGGGTTATGAGCGGATCCCGATTCCCTGCCTCAATTCTGTCGATAGCGAGCCCTGCCCTGTGAACTACAAGTACATTTCCCAGAACTGTGTGACTTCGCCCATGAACGTGGACAGGAACATCACTCATTTGCAGGTGCCAGACTGGTTACAGTGCTGTGTGTCCCCTCCCTCCCTCCCTCCCTCCCTCCTTCCCTCCTTCCTGATTTTGTTGTTATAAACTACTACTACTACTACTACTACTACTACTACTACTTCTTCTTCTTCTTCTTCTTCTTCTTCTTCTTCTTCTTCTTCTTCTTCTTCTTCTTCTTCTTCTTCTTCTTCTTCTTCTTTCTTCGTCTTCTTCTTCTCTTTCTTCTTTCTCTCTTCTTCTTCTTTTCTTCTTCTTCTCTTATTCGTCTTCTATCATTCTTCTCCTTCTCCTCCTCCTCCTTCCCCTCCTCCTTTTCATCTATCTTCTCCTTATCTGTCTACTTCTCCTTATCTGTCTACTTTTCCTCTTCCTCCTCCTCCTCTCCTCCTCATCTATGTTGTCCTGCTTATCATCTATCCGTGATCTACTTAAATCTCAGCTCATCATCTATCTTCTTCTTCTTCTTCTTCTTCTTCTTCTTCTTCTTCTTCTTCTTTCTTCTTCTTCTTCTTCTTCTTCTTCTTCTTCTTCTTCTTCTTCTGTTTCTTCTTCTTCTTCTCTCCTTCTTCTCTCCTTCTCCTTCTTCTTCTTCTTCTTCTTCTTCTTCTTCTTCTTCTTCTTCTCCTCCCTTCTTCTTCTTCTTCTCTTCTTCTTCTTCTTCTTCTCCTCCTCCTCCTTCCTCCCTCCTCCTTTTCATCTCCTCTTCTTCTTATCTGTCTCTTCTCCTCTTCTGTCTTTCTTTTTCTCCTCCTCCTCCTCCTCCTCCTCCTCCTCCTCCTCCTCCGAGTCATAACAGCATCCTTGCTGGACATCTCCCCTCCTCTCCCCCCCAGTGACTCTGCTTCTTGTTTCTTTGCTTCCAGTACTGTGTGTGCATAGACGACTGTTCCTCCAGCAAATGCATGTGTGGACAGCTCAGCATGCGTTGCTGGTATGACCGGGTAAGGATTTGGGGCAAGTACTCTCCTCTGGGGAGTTTTGGGGGGGCAGGGGTGGGGCGACAGGCAGGGCTTGCATGATTCCTCTCCCCTTTCATCCGGGCTATCTTGGATCTCCTCTCTGGACGGCAGAAAAGCGCCGTACGGAAAAACAGGGTTAAACGGCTGATTTTTCAATTTGTTGTCCTGGCGACCGAATCTTGGAGAAGATCTCGAAGCAAGAATTCAGACAATTAAGTGGCGAAAAAGCCAGAAGAGGGGAGGAACTGATCAGCTAGGCTGGAAAAAACATCAATATTACCTTTGATTTTTTTTTTTTTTTGTTCCGCCTAAAATGTTTGGGCGTGCAGCCTTGATCAGATGGATCATTTGCGGGACAAGTTGATCCTTTGCTATGGTTTACGTTCTTCGGCCAGTGACACACAAATCAAATTTGAGTCATTTGTGTAATGACCTCTTTGCACAAATGATGTCGATTCATAAATTGTAGCTGCCTCGTTTGGTCCGTTCTGTGGACCGGGTCCTTGTTTTTAACAGGTAGTCCTTAACTTACGACCGCAGGTGAGCCCAAAACGTCTGTTCCTAAGCAAGTAAATTTTGCTCCATTTCTTCGACCGTTTACAGCCTTCCTTGCCACGGTTGTTAAGTGAGACACACGGTCGTTAAGTGAACCTGGCTTCCCCGTTGACTTGGCTTGCCAGAAGGGGGCAAAAGGGGATCACTTGGATCCCCCCCCCACCCCCCTCCGGGACATGGTGACCGTCATAAATACGAGTCAGTTGCCAAGCGTCTGAATTTTGATTACGTGACCCTGGGGTTGTAAGTGTGAAAAACGGTCCTGGGTCACACTTTTCCCGTGCCCTTCTGAGTTTGAACTGGTCACTAAGCGAACTGTCGTAAGCCGAGGACTAGACTGTACAGGCAGTCCTCGATGTCGGAATTAAGTTATCCTGGTCGTAAAACGGGTCATTGCAACTGAGCCTGATTTGGCAACATTTTATTTATTTATTTATTTTGCAGTGGTCACGGAAGCGTACGTGGCAGTCGTAAAATGAGCGCCACGGTTTTTTAAGCCAATCCCTCGTCTCGTGGTCATTTTTAAGTCCCTTTGTTTTTCGGCGCCGTTGGTGACTTCGGTCACTAAATGAACTGTTGTAAATCAAGGACTGCCTGTAATTGGGGGATGGACGATGTCCAGAGGCAAACCCAAGTCATCCACCTGAGCTCTACTCAAGGGGATCCATGAAGTGGCGGTTCCACCATATTGTGGCCTTGAGATGGCTGGGCTGACCAGATGTCCAGCTTGAACCTCCCTTTTCCCCCGGTGCAGGATGGACGCCTGCTGCCAGAATTCAACACGTCTGAACCTCCGCTAATTTTCGAGTGTAACCACGCGTGTTCCTGTTGGAGAACCTGCCGGAATCGGGTGGTGCAAAACGGACTCCGGTGAGATGCGCCGATGTTCCTTGGACTGTCCGTTTGCAGCCGGGGAAGTCAGAATTAAGAATTGTATCTAGTTTAAAGTAGAATAGAATAGAGATGGAAGGGACCTTGGAGGTCTTCTAGTCCAGCCCCCTGCTGTAGGAGACTCTATAGTATTCTGGACAAAGCTCTTGTCCAATCTCTTCTTCAAAGCTTCCAGTGTTGGACTATTCACGACTTCTGGAGAAAAGCCGTTCCACTAATGAATTGTTCTCACTGTTAGGAAATTCCTCCTTAGTTCTAGGTTGCTTCTCTCCTTGATTAGTTCAATCAATCAGAACAGAGTTGGAAGGGACCTTGGAGGTCTTCTAGTCCAGCCCCCTGCTCAAGTAGGAGAGCCTATACCATTTCAGACAAGTGACTGTCCAGTCTCTTCTTAAAAACTCCCAGTGATGGAGCACCCACGATTTCTGGAGGCAGGTTGTTCCACTGGTTAATTGTCCTCACTGTCAGGAAGTTTCTCCTTAATTCCAGGTTGCTTCTCTCTTTGGTCAGTTCCCAATCATTGTTTCTTGTCCTGCCCTCTGGTGCTTTGGAGAATAACGTGATCCTCTCCTCTTTGTGGCAACCCCTCAAATACTGGAATAATGAAGAGAAGGACTGGACTGTGTGTGTGTGAGACATGATAGCAGGGTTCCAATATCTGAAGGGCTGTTGTAAAGATGAGGGGGGTCAGTTCATTTTCCAAAGCCCCTGAAGGCAGGACAAGAAGCAATGGATGGACACCAATCTGCTTTGCTTAGCTTCCCGAGGTGCTGCCTTTCTGTGGGGTGATAGACCATTCCATTGTCTGCCACCGAAGTGACAGAAACAATGGATGGAAACTAATCAAGGAGAGAAGCAACCTGGAATTAAGGAGAAACTTCCCAACAGTGAGGACAATTCACCAGTGGAACAGCTTGCCTCCAGAATTTGTGGGTGCTCCAACACTGGAGGTTCTTAAGAAGAGACTGGACAGTCACTTGTCTGAGATGGCATAAGTTCTCCTGCTTGAGCAGGGGGCTGGACTAGAAGACCTCCAAGGTCCCTTCCAACTCCGTTCTGATTGATTGAACTAATCAAGGAGAGAAGCAACCTAGAACTAAGGAGGAATTTCCTAACCGTGAGAATAATTCATTAGTGGAACGGCTTTTCTCCAGAAGCTGTGAATGCTCCAACACTGGAAGCTTGGACAAGAGATTTGTCCAGAATAGTATAGGGTCTCCTACAGCAGGGGGTTGGACTAGAAGGCCTCCAAGGTCCCTTCCAACCTTGTCATTCTATGTTCTACCAGACGGTAAATACGTGTCTGAGAGAGCCATGGACCTAATTTCTTTTATAAATCAGTCCCATTGATCTTTGGCTGGAAGCTCCATCTGTAGAAATCAAACTGGTCACTTCGGTGAATTTCACGGGGCTACCTTTCTGTTTTTTTTTCCAGGACAAGGTTGCAACTTTTCCGGACGAAGAAGATGGGCTGGGGTGTAAGGACAATGCAAGACATTCCACTGGGGACCTTTGTGTGCGAGTAAGTGCCTTAGTTTTGAAGCCCGGGGGACCTAAGATGACCAACCCAGGGGGATGACTCAGGTTCAAGAGGAAAAAAGGGAGAGAAACCTCTTCCCTGTCCCATGACAGTTATCCTGTGGCAAGATAGCGGCTAATAAATCTGACAAAATAAATAAAAGTCCCCTTGTGTCTTTGGCCACCCAGTTGCCAAGGTGGAAAATCTCATCCCAGCAGCTTCCAGCTGCGCAGGGATTATTAGCTCCCCGGATTCCCCAGCCCTTTCTGAAAAACTTGGGGAGTTGAAATCCATACGTGGCCGAAATTGGGAGATTCTTTTTTTTTTTTGCCACACTGCTTTCCTCTTAAAAACAAATCACGTTTTGGATTTTTACACGTTATACAGACTTTTTTGGGGTTGTGTGTTGTGTTCCTGCAGATACGTCGGAGAGCTGATTTCTGACTCGGAGGCCAACGTACGTGAGGAAGATTGCTATCTTTTCGACCTTGGCAACAAGGTATGGGCAGTGTGTGTGTGTGTGTGTGTGTGTGTGTGTTTTAACTTGCTAAGGACTTCAAGGGCGAGCAGACGTGCTAAGATGAATTCTCCACACCTTCCTTCTGTCTTCCGTTACACTGGGCAGAGACACGATCTTGTGAGCTGCTGTGTGAAGCTCTTTTCGCCTTTTGGACCGCGGGGGTCCCGTGGAACGGGGGCAAACGAGCTCCGAGGATTGGGTAATGGGTTTGGAGAGAAGGGGACAGAAGGAGATAAACCTGAATGAGGAGAAGCAGAAAGACGAATCTGATTAAGTGAACAAACGAAGGGACTTTTCCTGGAGCAGGATTTGATAGCCAGATGACTCAACCAAATGCAAACCTCGTCTTGGGCTAGGCTGCTCTCCTGGTCCTGGAAGATAAAACAGGACTGCCTTCGATAGGTCTATACTGGTTTCCACTGGGCTTTTTAAAAACACAATGAGTTGTGGGGTCCTTGGTGCTCTCTGAGCTGGGTTGTTTTCTTGCTGACGTTTCATTACCCAACTCGAGAACATCATCAGTGCTAGAAAGGCGTGGGATTTGTGAGGAGGAGGAGGAGGAGGAGGAGGACTGTGGGGTCCTTGGTGCTCTCTGAGCTGGGTTGTTTTCTTGCAGAGGCTTCATGACCCAACTAGGGAACATCATCAGTGCTAGAAGGGAGCAGGGGGTATAGAGAGGAGGAGCAGAAGGGGAGGAGGAAGAGGCCAATTGTGGGGTCCTTGGTGCTCTCTGAACTTGGTTGTTTTTTTGCAGACGTTTCATGACCCAACCAGGGAACATCATCAGTGCTAGAAGGGAGCAGTGTTTGCACTCATGTTGCTACCTAGTTGAGTAATGAAACATCTGCAACAAAACAGCCAAGCTCAGAGAGCACCAAAAATCCTCCTCCTCCTCCTCCTCCTCCTCCTCAACTCCCCTCCCTTCTAGCACTGATAATATTACCTAGACGGGTCATGAAAAATCTGCAAGAAAGCAAGCAAACTCAGAGAGCACCAAGGACCCTACAGTTCCCCCTCCCTTTCTCCTCCTCCTCCTCCTCCTCTCCAGACACCATGATCCCTTCTAGCACTGATGATGTTCCCTAGTTGGATCATGCAACATCTGCAAGATAACAACCAAGCTCAGAGAGCACACCGCACACAGTTATATTGCGTGCTCCAGTAATAACGCTAAGAACAGTACAATACACTTTGGGTTCACCTTGCCTCGCAGTTGGAGCACGCAACCTGAAATAGTATCGCTGCCTCCAGTGGGGTAGCCTTATCCATTTGATGTACCGACAAACGAGGCCTCCGGCTTTTTGCACAAATTGTCCGCTGCCCGAACGAACAACGTCTTCCAGAGGTGCAGTTCCAGAAGTTCCCTTGGCTTCCGTCGGGGAAGCACACACCACGTCGCTTCTCCCTTCTCCCTGCCTTCCCCTCCCGTCCTTCCTGCCCCCTTTTTGGTAATTTCATTTGTTGGCAAGTAAAGCATCCTGCAGGCCTGAGTTTCCTATAATTGGATTGTCAGGTTCAATAGCCTGGGTGGGAGGAGGAGAAGCCCGAAGCTTTTGAGTTTTAAGGAACATGAACATTGGCTTCCCAGCTGCACAAACTTCTGCTAGGATTCTTCTTCTGGCTACTGAGCGCTTTAGGTCCCATAAGAATGTGAAGAAGCATTGACTAGGTCAGGGGTAGGCAACCTGGGCTCTTTTATGACTCGTGGACTTCAACTCCCAGAATTCCTGAGCCAGCATGGGGGAACTATGGCTCCCTCATGACTCATGGACTTCAACTCCCAGAATTCCTGTGCCAGCATGGGGGAACTATGGCTCCCTCATGACTCGTGGACTTCAACTCCCAGAATTCCTCAGCCAGCATGGGGGAAGTATGGCTCCTTCATGACTTGCGGACTTCAACTCCCAGAATTACTCAGCCAGCACGGCTCAGCTTGGAAACCTCTCCCTTTCCCCTCAGCATGGCTGGCTCAGGAATTCTGGGAGTTGAAGTCCACGAGTCATAAAAGAGCCAAGGTTGCCTACCCCTGGACTAGGTGTACACGACCCCTTGGACCAACTTAGGAATTATTAGGCTAATTCATTGTGTTAGCAGTTCTCCCCGTCTAGCCGTATGGTCCTTCAAACTGACACTTTCCAGATGTGTCGGACCTCAGTCCCCACAATCCCCAGCTAGAAAGGTATGGTGGATTGGGGTGACTGGTGGAATGGCTCTGGGGAGGTCGAGGTGAGGTGGGCTGATCTGCTGGTGGTACTCAGCTGAGTTCCTGAAATGGAACAGCTGGTTTATTGTGGTTGTACATTCGGAGAGAGGTGGGGTCCTTGCTACTCTCTGAGCTGGGTTGTTCTCTGGCAGACGTTTCATTACCCAACTAGGGAACATCTTCAAGGCCAGGAGGAAGTGGGGTGCGTGGAGTGGAGGCAGAGAAAGAGAAGGAAGAGGAGGAAAAGGATTGTGGAATTCTTGGTGCTCTTTGAGCTGGGTTGTTTTCTTGCAGACGTTTCACGACCCAACTAGGTAACATCACCAGTCCTAGATGCGAGTAGGTTTGCTCTCTCCCTTCTAGCACTGATGATGTTACCTAGTTGGGTCATGAAACATCTGCAAGAAAACAGCCCAGTTCAGAGAGCACCAAGGACCCCACAGTTCAACCTTGAGCTACAAATATTCTATTAGCCAGATGTTTAGTCTGGGTTTGGCATTTTAACCCACCCGTTGAATCCTTCCCAAGGACCTGGATAGACAGATGTTGTTGCTTGATGGTGTTAAAGCTACTGTCACCGGACATAAGTTGTATAAGCAAAGCTATCTTTGGCAATTATTGTTTATTATTTTATAAAATTTGTAGACCGCTTCAGCCTAAAGACATGTAAGTGGCATATACGTCGTAGAATAGGATTGCTCCTTTGGCTCATTAAATTATCTCTCCAGGAATACGAAAGTAATGGAAACTTTCTGGTGGGCTTGGGATCAATTATTCTCACTCTTACCCGGAGGATTATTGGGAATGGAGAAAAAGTGGAGGAGAGGGAGTGTGTTTTACGCTGCTCCGAGGAAACTCAAGGCATAAAATAAAAATAAATGGGGGCCTGGGGGATTTTAGGCTGGCCAACGTAAGGAAATGAAGACAGAGCAGGAAGGAGAATCCAGTCCTACTGAGAACAGAAAAACACAATTTCATATTTTCAGACTGTTTACCTGCATCAAAGCAGGGGATGGAGGGAGAGGCAGAGAAGGAGAAAAAGAGAGAGAGAGAGAGAGAGAAAGGGGGGGGGAGGAAGAGAGAAAAACTCTGAGACAGTTCTAAATCCGACACTGCTGTTTCACGGCATAAACACTAAACTGCTGTTTGATCTTCTGTGCTTCTTTGATTGTGTCGCAAACTCATTCAGACAAATTGCTGCGAAGTGGAGGGGTGTAAGTGAATAACTGCAGCAATCACAAATGGGAGGTTTGACTGGGTGGGAGTACCAGCCCCCACCAGCCATTTCTTTAGCTCAGCCTTATATTAAGTCCCATGATTGCTTTAAAGCAGAGGTCCCCAACCTTTTGGGCACCAGGGACCGGTTCCGTGGAGAGAGGTTTTTCCGCGGACCGGAGGGTGCGTGGTTTTGTGTGCTGCCTGCATCCCGCGGAGGGGGCTTTGCTTGTTTGTGCGGACCGGTCGCTGGCATGCCACGGCCCGGTACCGGTCCACAGACCAGGGGGTTGGGGACCCCTGCTTTAAAGTACGAGTTCTTTTGCTCATATCTAACTGAAAGTGGGATTCCTGGTTATTATATGAAGGTGGCTTGATTTAATACTTGCCTTCCATTTTGTTTCTTCTCCTTCTCCTTCTCCTTCTCCTTCTCCTTCTCCTTCTCCTTCTCCTTCTCCTTCTCCTCCTCCTCCTCCTCCTCCTCCTCCTTCTTCTGCTTCTCCTTCTCCTTCTCCTCCTCCTCCTTCTCCTCCTCCTCCTCATTGAACTTTTTGTTGGCTTTGTTTGAGGAATTCCTTCCTTCCTTCCTTCCTTCCTTCCTTCCTTCCTTCCTTCCTTCCTTCCTTCCTTCCTTCCTTCCTTCCTTCCTCCTCCTTCCCTCCCTCCTTCCTTCCTTCCTTCCGTTGTACTGACTTCCGCTATTCTTCCATCACCTGGCGCATTGAGAGCCATTTGGCGTCGGGAGCCAGATCAAGTCGCCCATCAATCACGCCCCAATGCGAAGTGTCGTCAAAGAGTCGTCAGCGACGGCTCCTCCCATTTCCCCCCTAACTCCTCCCTTCCCCGTCTTCTCTTCCTCCAGGACCGGGATGTCTACTGCATCGACGCCCGCTTCTACGGCAACATCAGCCGCTTCATCAACCACTTTTGCGAGCCCAACCTCATCGCCGTCCGGGTCTTCATGTCCCACCAGGACCTGCGGTTTCCCAGAATTGCCTTTTTCAGCAGCAGACACATAGAGGCGGGAGAAGAAATCGGGTACGCCTTCCTTGCCCCGGAAGCAGAAGTGGAGACTGAGACCCAAGGGGGCAGGAAGAGAAAAAGGCTGGGGTGGAGAGCCATCCCTTGTTAGCCACCATTAGAATTAGAATTAGAATTAGAATTAGAATTAGAATTAGAATTAGAATTAGAATTAGAATTAGAATTAGAATTAGAATTAGAATTAGAATTAGAATTAGAATTAGAATTAGAATTAGAATTAGAATTAGAATTAGAATCACCGAGCTGGAAGGGACCTTTTAGGTCATCTAGTCCAACCCACCCACCCAAGCAGGAGACCCTACATCATACCTGACAGAGGGCAATCCAGTCACACGGCTTTAGGGACGCTGCTGCCATGGCTTCGGGGGCAAGGACCCAGCCATAAGTCCCTTTGTTTCACTGCCGTTGTAACTTCAAACAATCGCTAAACAAATGGTTGCAAGTCGGGGGGGGGGCTATTTGTGCTCTCTGGCTGGGCCTCATCTTCCTTTAGACTGTGTGTGTGTGTGTGTGGGAGGGGGAGAGAAAACAGCCCCCCTCCCTGAATAGTCCAAATTTTGCTCTCTGCTGTTTTGCTTTCCTGCCTCCTGCAGCAAGCCGGGGGATGCTCAGCTCCTTTCCCGAGGCCAGAAAAAGGCCGTAGGGCAGACCCCTCTCCTCTCCCAGGTTGCTTTCTAGGGGAGTAAGACCCACACACACCCTCAACGCAACCCCGGAGTAACTGAGCTTCTCTTTCTGCAGGTTTGACTACGGCGAGAGGTTCTGGAACATCAAAGCCAAATACTTCAGCTGCCTCTGCAACTCGCCCAAGTGCAGGCACTCCAGCGCCGTCCTGGCCGAGCGGCAAGCCAGCGCTGCTGCGGCCGCGTCCGCTGCGGCTGATGCGGCTGATGCTGCTGCTGCGGCTAGCACCGCCGCTTCCTCGCAGGAGGCCCCCGAGAACAGACTCCCGGACACCAGTTCGGCCACCTTGGCATCCCCTCCTGCCTTCGGAGGCCTTCCCTGAAGGGCCCGGGGCTCTCCCCAGCCAGGCCGTGACATTTGAAGACGATGCTTTTCGTTGGGTTTCGTTCTGCCCCTTTTCCCAGCGAGCTCCCGCCCCCTCCCCCCGGTCTGCCATAATGGTTCCCCTTTTGGGGTGTGTGTGTGGATGATGGTGGCGGCGTCGCGCCCTCCCTCCTTCCTTCTCTCCCCTTTCGCGACGTGGCGGGGAAGGCAGCCTCGCCGTGGCACGCCCCGGGGTGGCAGGAGGAGACCTCCCTTCCCCTCTCTTCCCCTCCCCTCCTTTTCCACGTGATAAAAGTGTTCTCCAAGCCCCCCATCCCCTCGTCGGAACGAGGAACGTTGACATGGACCGTCTCTCCCGTCAAACTCTCCATCCTTGAACGGCGGGGACGCCTCGGACTCGTCAAACTCCGCATCCTCGGCGGGTCGAGAGTCTCAAAAGTCCTCCCACTCGGCAAAGTCCTTGTCTCGGAGAGTTCCGCCGGCCTCGGCACACATCCGGGAAGGTGGTTTTTTTTTCGTTTCGTTTTTTTTTTTTGCCTGCCGCTGAATCTTCCCTCCCACCCACTCTTTTGCTGGCTGCCTGTGCTTTGGAACAGGGGCCCAAGCAGAGACCGAGTCCAATCAATTCCTTTGTTCGCCGCTCACGCCCCATCCCGATTTCGCCCAGGTCAAGAGAGCAATCTTCTGGGACTTCTCCGTTATATCCCAGTCCTCGGGTAGCTCCTCCTTACCACTCTATACCCCCGCAGCGTTGTTGTTGTTATTATTACTATTATTATTATTATTTTTCTTAAAATTTAAAATAATTTTATTTTCCCGTCCCTGCCTTCTTCCACTCGTCTATAGGAATCCCGTTTTTCAATGACACTAACTCCAAATCGGAGGTGGAGAGAGGGGTGTGGCGTCCTTAATAAAAATCGATATTCTTAGAGACCCTTTGGGGTATTTATGGGAGGGGGGGCGTTTCTTAAGTCGAGGCTGGAGGATTTGCAACCATCCGGAGATTCCCGTTTCCTGGAAGCCAGCGCTGCGCCTTCCCTCTCCGGAAGCTACCCATTTTCTAAAGGCCGAAGTTGGACCGGACCGAGTTTTATTTTTTAATCAACAGGGGGGGGGGGCTGACGGTGTGGATTGACAGCGGGGGGGGGACGAGGGTCGGGGTGTTGGAACAGACAAGTCCCTTTCCTTCTCCCCCCCCCTCAGCCTCCTCTTCCTCCTCCTCCTCCTCCACACCCACCCGAGCAACTTCACGGTGCTGATTCTCTCTCGCGCGATTTTTACTCGACTTCGTGAATATAAATTTCAGTTGTATAATTAAAAAAAAAAAGGACAAAAAAAGAAAAGAATTAAAAACAAAACAAAAAAAGAACAAAGTGATTTTAGTATGAAAACGCAGGGACAGATAAAACAAAACAACAACAACAACAAAAAACCCACAACCCTTCCCCTCCCGGATCCCTTTTTTTTAAAACAACAACAACAAACATACGTTGTATAGTAGTGAGCATAAAAAGGGTCATCGCCTTTTGTGTGACGACCGGACAGGTCATTTAATTATTCTTTTTCTTTTTTTTTCTTTTCCTTTTTTTTTTTTCATATATCTTTCAATACTGTAATTAGCGCAGGTTTGGGGTCTTTTCCCCCCTTTCTCTTGGTGCAACTCTTTTAAACCGTTCATATTTGCCAGGTTCTTTCTTTCTTTCTTTCTTTCTTTCTTTCTTTCTCCTTCCCTCTCTCTCTCCCCCCCCCCTCTGTTTTCGTTCGTTTTCTGTTAAATGTTTGGACAGTTTTAAGAGGTCATCGCCTTTCAGCTCTGTCATTTCCTTGTTCTGTTTTCGATGAGATCAAATAATAAAAAAAAAAGTGCTTTAAAAAAAACAAAAAAACCCTCGATTCTTTGCTTGCCGGTCTTGAGTGGAATTCTTTTAGAGCCAGAAGTCCTTACAGCCACAATGGAGGCCAACATTTCTGTTGCTAAGCGAGACATACGTTAAATGAATGCTTGCCCCATTTTACGACCTTCCTTGCCCCCGTTGTTAAATGAACCACTGCAGTTGTTTGACTAGTAACACGGTTTGTGAAGTGAATCCAGCTTCCCCCTTGTCAGAAAGGGGATCAGGTCATCCTGGGACGCTGCGACCGTCGTAAATATGAATCTTGCTGAGCGTCTGAATTTTGACCAGCTGACCATGGAGACGCTACAATTGTCGTTAAGTGTGAAAAACGGTCCAAAGTCACTTTTTTCAGTGCTGTTGTAACGGACTGGTCACTAAACGAACTCTTGTAAGTTGAGGACTAAGCTGTACAGGCAATCCTTGACCTATGACAAGAATTAAGTCATCGTGACTCAGCCTGATTTGGCAACATTTTTTTCCTTCTTTTTACAGTGGTCACGGAAGCATAGGTGGCAGTCGTAAAACGAGCACCACGGTTTTTAGCAAATCCGTTGTCGGGTATGGTTTTTTTTTTGCTGTAAATCGGAAATAAACGCCGGTTTCCAGGGGAGGAGAAAGTTGTCAATCACGAACATGTGAATATGGGGTGCTCTTCAAATGGTCATTACGTCAAGGAGGACCTGTGCGTGGTGTCTGGGGGTGTGTGCAATTTCATCATCGTAAATATGTCCGTTCACGTTTTAGTGGAGTCCTAGTGGACGATCACTTGACCTTGAGCCAGCTGTGTGCAGCAGCAACCAAAAAAGCTAACACAATCCTGAGTTGTATAAACAGAGGCATAGAATCAAGATCACGCGAAGTATTCGTACCGCTTTATAAAGCCCTAGTGAGGCCACACCTGGAATACTGCAACCAATTTAGGTCACCGTGTCACAAAAAAGATGTTGAGAGTTTGGAAAAAATTCAGAGAAGAGCAACTAAGATGATCCAAGGCCTGGAGACTAAAACATAACAAAGAACGGCTGCGGGACTTGGGTTTGGCCAGTCTAAAGAAAAGAAGAAACAGGGGAGACATGATAGCAGTATTCCAGTATTTGAGGGGCTGCCACAAAGAAGAGGGGGTCACATTATTCTCTAAAGCACCAGAGGGCAGGACAAGAAACAATGGTTGGAAACTGGTCAAGGAGAGAAGCAACCTGGAATTAAGGAGAAACTTCCTGACAGTGAGGACAATCAACCAGTGGAACAGCTTGCCTCCAGAAGTCGTGGGCGCTCCATCCCTGGAGGTTTTTAAGAAGAGGCTAGACAGTCACTCATCTGAGATGGTATAGGGTCTCCTGCTTGAGCAGGACAGAGACATTTCTTCCATTATCACAGCTAATTCTGTCCCGTTTCGTCCAGACGGAGCGAGGCAAGTCAAAGCCAGGTGGTTTGGGAGAGGGATCACTAATGGCCAGGCCCCAAGAAGGTGACTAGGACCAATTCCTCTGTCCAGGCATTCTCGGCGCTAAAGTGTGCAGAAGTTAAGTAGATAGTTTAAATTAATCAGCACTTGAGTCTTTTCAATGATAGGGTTGTCATGGCCCATTGGAGCCTGGAGAAGAAGGAGAAGGGGAAGTGGGAGAAGAAGAAGGAGGAGAAGGAGAAGAAGAAGGAAGAAGGAAGAAGGAAGAAGAAGAAGAAGAAGAAGAAGAAGAAGAAGAAGAAGAAGAAGAAGAAGAAGAAGAAGAAGAAGAAGAAGAAGAGGAGGAGGAGGAGGAGGAGGAGGAGGAGGAGGAGCAGAAGAAGAAGAAGAAGAAGAAGAAGAAGAACAAGAAGAAGAAGAAGAAGAAGAAGAAGAAGAAGAAGAAGAAGAAGAACAAGAACAAGAACAAGAACAAGAACAAGAACAAGAAGAAGAAGAAGAAGAAGAAGAAGAAGAAGAAGAAGAAGAAGAAGAAGAAGAAGAAGAAGAAGAAGAAGAAGAAGAAGAAGAAGAAGAAGAAGAAGAAGAAGAAGAAGAAGAAGAATCAACTCCCTCCACAACAAAAACCAACTCCCTCCAAACTGGGCTCCAATGGGGCCATGACAGGGCTGAGAAATGCCTATTATTTATTGGGGGGGGGGGTGCACTCCTTGCAAAAACACAGCTGTGTGTGTGTGTGTGTGTGTGTGTAAGCTGCTGAAAGATGTCTATCTCCAACCGATCTGGACAGACGTGCAACTTGCCGGACTCTTTATTTTGCTGACGCAAGTAAGTTATGAGAAACCGGGCCGGTTCGAATTGTCCGATCTGCCTCTATAGAGACGAGCCACATCCTTGCTCCGGGGGACTTTGCCTTGCTAGGAATATTAGCTCATCTTTCTGATAACGGCTGGTGTTCCATCTCTGCAGCCCCGGGAGAGAAAAGCGATACTCTCTCGTCTTTTTTAATTTCCTTTTGGTGGCACAGCTTGTCCCTGGTCTGGAGTGGGGGAGCCCAAATCTAAAGATGGATATCTGGGCAGACTTGAGAGACAACAGGGACAGGCTGTCACCGAAGGCAGAACGATACGCTTTAATATATTTGGTCATAAAAAGTTTTCGGGTGTGGCCCTTCCCTTAAGTCTGTTCCAAACTTGTTTTTTTGTGTGTGGGGTGGAAGGAGGATAGAAGTCCTCAAGATGGACCATTATCCCCAGCACAGAATGCTACATGTCAACAACTAAAGTCTCGTCAAGAATGAGAAGGACAGATATTTTATTGATCATCAATTGGAAACTAATCAAAGAGAGAAGCAACCTAGAACTCAGGAGAAACTTCCTGACGGTTAGAACAATTAATCAATTAATAACCTGCCTCCAGAAGCTGTGAATGCTCCATCACTGGAGGCTTTTAAGAAGAGACTGGACAGCCATTTGTCTGAAATGGTGTAGGGTTTCCTGCCTGAGCAGGGGGTTGGACTAGAAGACCTCCAAGGTCCCTTCCAACTCTATTCTTATTCTTATTTGTCAACAAGATTCACCCATCTCCCTCAATCCTTAGCCAGCCTGTTAGTTTTCGGATCGGAGGCATGAAGTCGGGCCTTACAGATTTGTCTTTACAACGGTGGCCTCTAAATCTTTCTCTCTCTCTCTCTCTCTCTCTGGCGTAGTGCCAGGGTCAACCCTGGTCACCGTAGCTCATCCCACAAAGCGCGGTTCAAGCCAGCCAAGGCTGGCCTTAAGATAACGTCCGCCAAGAACTCTTTAGGGACTCGGGCACTTCTTCAGAACTGGCTGCAAGCGGAAGGATCTCGTGTTCTTTGGGCCTTCCTTTCCCTCCGCACTCTAGGAAAGCCGACCCTTTAGGAAAGCGGGAAGCTGGGAAAAATCGAAAGAAAAGGGGGAAAGCAGCCTGTTCCGTTTGGGAAGAGATGGGCAGGCGTTTTTCTCTCCCCCCCCCCTCCCCCCCCAAGCGCCTTGGTTTCAGCACCTGGACAGCTCCCGGAGCCAAGACTCCGCTCTCTCCAGCCTCTTCCTAGCCAACTTGTTCTTCACCCGGTTGTCTCCTTCCCTTGGTCCTTCCCCAAGGCTTGCGTGGGTCTCGTGGATCCCATCCTTCGTGGGGGTTTTTTTTTTTTTTTTTCAGCGTCCCCCCCCCACATACACACCCCGGGCTCCTTGAAGCTTAGCACACAAGCAGGTGGGGAGGCGACGTGGAGAAAGGAAAGGGATGGGTGTTGAGTGGGAAGGAAAGGTTGGCCCTCGAAAGGCGACGCCCCCCCCCCGTTGGATCGCCCAGCCTTGGAGTAGGGGCGGGTCCTCCCTCTCCCTTCCCCGTTATTGATATGGGGCTTCGTTGGGTACCCTTGAGGAGTCGGGTGGAGCTGGCATCGCTGATTGGCTTCCCGGCTGTCAGCTGGCTGTGCTTTCCCCCCCCCTCTTCTTCTTCTTCTTCTTTTTTTTTGGAGGGGCGAGGTTCACTAACCGGTTGCTCTTGACGTTTCCATTTCGCTCTCTCCAAGGCTGTCGGCGCCCCCCCCCCCTCCCCACTCAGCCGCTCCAGGAGAGAAAAGCCCCGGGAAGCGGAGGAGAGAAGAGCATCTCTCGATCCTCAGAGCCTGGAAAGAGAGAGAAGGAGAAAGGAGGAGGAAGAAGAAGAAGAAGAGGAGGAGAGAGGCCCACGCAAGCTAAGTAGCTCCCAGCCCCTTCTGGATCTCCCTTCGCCAGGCTCTGCGGCTCGCCCCCAGCTCCGGGCTGCCTTCTGCGCGCCCGCGCCATGCTGGGGTGGAGGAAAGGAGGCTCCCGGGGGGCAAGCTGATGCGGATCGCCTCGGCTTCCAGACGGAGCTGGGAGACCCCGGCCTCGCCTCCGCCTTGGGCGCTTGGCGGCCTCGCTGAGCCTCGCCCCTGAGCGCGGCGGCGGCGGCGGCGGCGGCGCCTTGCATCCTCCTCGCTTCCAGAGCCGAGCCGAGCCGCAGCCCGCCCGCCCGCCTTCGCCAGCAGCAGCAGCGGCAACAGCAGCAGCGCCCCAGTGCCGCCGCCGCCGCCTCCAGCCCCACCAGAAGCCCAGGCTTCCTCCCTCCCTCCTGGCGCTGGGATGCGTCTTCCCCTTTGCAGCTCCGAGGGCCAGCACCGCGCGCTTGGAGAAGGGGCACCAGCATGGCACGCTTCGGAGAGGACCTGCCCAGCCGCTATGGAGGTGGCGGCGCGGGGGCCGCCCCTGGGCCCGGCGGGGCCCGCGGTGGCAGCCGACAGGGGGACCCCCCCGGCCAGCCGGGCCCGCGGCCCCCGATATACAAGCAGAGCAAGGCCCAGCGCGCCCGGACAATGGCTCTTTACAACCCCATTCCGGTCAAGCAGGACTGCTTTACAGTCAACCGGTCGCTCTTCATCTTTAACGAGGACAACGTGATCCGCAAATACGCCAAGCGCATCACGGAGTGGCCATATCCTTGCGGGAGGAGGGACGGGCGGGGTGGGTGGGTGGGTGGGTGTGGGGCTTGGGGTTCTCCTCCCCTCCCTCCCCCACTGCTTATCATCCCAGGCATCCTCCTCCATCCCCGATGGGACAGGTGTGGATGTGGAAAAGGGGAGGGGGGGAGCTTTGCTGGGTCCGGGCAGGAGGGCTCCAGCTTTGGGGATGGGCGTGTCGGCACGCTTGGCCTGGCCAAGCAGTTGTAGGACAGCTGAGAGAGAGGGGAGGGGTCCCCCAGAGCATCCCTTTTGGGGAGCAGTAAACATTTCGAGAGGCCTCTGTGAAAAGGGAGGTGGGTGTCTGTCTCTGCGTCTCTTCTCCAGTCCCTGAGCTGCTGTGAAGTCCCTCTAGACTAGAGTAAAACCACTTTGCTATACCTCTTTGGACAGCTTTTCTGCTTTGGTTTGCAAGAAAAGGAGGTGTTTTTTTTTTAGGGGGTGCATGGGTGAGTTCCCGCATAGGACAGTGAGGGGTCTCCACCCCCATTGACCCCTTTGATGGTGGGAATTGTTCTCATAGAGGCGTCTGTTCCATGTGGCTGTGTGTGCACGGCTGCTCCTGTCAGCTCAAAACACCAATCTTTAAAAGGTTAAGGTTAGGGTTACCCCTCCTCCATTCCCACATGCTGAATTTTTGTTAATCCATTTGTTACCCCAGGGTAGGGCAGGTCTGGTTTAGTTGTACCCTTCTGAATTTGTCTGTTTTCCTCCCCCCACCTTCTGAGTTTTATTGGATTCTCATTAACACCAAGTTTGTTCCTTAGCTTTTTCTAGCATGTTAGGTCAAGATAACCCAGACAACTGTCTGATATTCAGAAACAGAGCAGAATAACCGAGTTGGAAGGGCACCTTGGAGGTCTTCTAGTCCAACCCCCTGCTCAAGCAGGAAACCCTACAACATTTCAAACAAATGGTTGTCTAATCTCTTCTTAAAAACCTCCAGTGACGGAGCATCCACAACTTCTGGAGGCAGGCCGTTCCACTGATTGATTGTTCTCACTGTCAGGAAATTTCTCTTTAGATCTAGGTTGCTTTTCTCCTTGGTTAGTTTTCATCCATTGCTTTTTTGTCTTGCCCATCTGGTGCTTTGGAAAATAGATATATTTTTTTCCCCTCTCTCCCTTGGATTGAAGAAAGAGGCTGTTTTCATTTCTTCCTCCTCTGGTGTCAGTTCGACCTGTTCTGTTTGTGTAGAAAGAGAGGGAAGGGGGTCTTCCCACGTCCCCCACTGCTGTTTTGCCACTGATGCAAAATGCAAAAATCAATACGCTGCCATCTTAGCATTTGCCTGTGGTGAACTATAACACAATTTGGATCTGTCTGCTGCTAATTGTTGCAATTTGTCACATCTGAAACCTGCATCTGTGGCTTAATGCAATGTGGGAACACCAGCACGAGTTGCCTCAGCCAAAGGAACCTAGGCTGAAACAAGCCACTTTGTACAGGAGGCCATGGGTTATGGCTTGTATGCTGCGGTTTGTGTCTTGGGAGGATGGGCACTGTCTGTCCATTGTGACTTGATCAACGCTTAGAACAGATCACAGTTGGGGCCTGATGAGTCAATCCAGACTTTGTGAAAGGAAAAAAGAGAGAGGAAGAAATAGAGGAAAAAAAGACGATCTATTTAAATGGGCCACATCTAACAATAAAACCATAGGCCATTTGAAATTGGATGCATGGGGATGGAAACTAACCAAAGAGAGAAGCAACCTAGAACTAAGGAGAAATTTCTTGACAGTTAGAACAATTAACCAGTGGAACAACTGGCCTCCAGAAGTGGTGAATGCTCCATCACTGGAGGTTTTTAAGAAGAGACTGGACACCCATTTGTCTGAAATTGTATAGGGTCTCCTGCCTGAGCAGGGGGTTGGACTAGATGACCTCCAAGGTCCCTTCCAACTTTATTATTATTATTATTATTATTATTATTATTATTATTATTATTATTATTATTATTATTATTATTATTATTATTATTATTATTATTAGATCATTCATCATCATATCATCATCATCATCATCATCATCATCATCATCATCTCATCATCATCATCATCATCATTATTATTATTATTATTATTATTATTATTATTATTATTATTATTATTATTATTATTATTATTATTATTATTATTATTATTATTATTATTATTATTATTATTATATAATTCAGAGACTGGCTGATATTTTTGACCCTGTGAGGATTGTTATCCACCGGCTTGGCAGTCTATATGACTCAAAGCAGAATAATGCAAAATATCTCAGAAGTAGCCTTCCCCCTTTAAAAAAAAAAAAAAAAAAAAGACTTCTTTCTACCTCATACTCGTACTCATGCTTGAGAATTGCTGTCCGATTTCTCTGGCGGGCATTTCGATCAGCTGTTATTCTTAAAAACAGGGCCTAGAGTTGGAAGGGACCTTGGAGGTCTTCTAGTCCAACCCCCTGCTCAGGCAGGAGACCCTGTATCTTTTTATCTGCCTATTTCCCCCTCATTCCCAGACCTTTAAATCTAAATGAAGGATAGGCAGCCAGAGAAACCCCAGACCACTCCACAGAGTTTTTTTTATTTATTTTTTTGCAATGAAAGGCAGAGCAATCGCACTTCATTCTTGGCTGCCTGCTTGACTAGATAAAACGGCAAGCTTATCTCACGGTTGCCCTTAAGCATTTCACAGAGATTCTTCCCTCCTTTGACACCCATTTTAAATCCAGACAGCTCTTTCATTGGGTGCAAAGAGAAACACCCCCCCTCCCCCTTGCTTCTTTTTCTGCCTCTCTCTGCCTTTGGAGCAAGGGAAACAGCCGAGATGGCCATCGACCCGTTTCTCTCAGCTAGCCAGTTTGGGAGACCACGTTGGCCTTCTTGAAGTCAAGAAGGAACTTTCAACTTGAGATCAGGGTTTAGGTTGCTAAGGAGCGTCTTCTCGCTTGATCTGCACGTGTTGCACGAAGCAATTCCCCAGGAGGAGCCTGTTGTTTTCCTTTGAGCTGAAATCACAAGAGCTAGTAATTTTTTTTTCACCCAACAAGCAACGGGGCTCTCCTCTTAACAACCCGGCATGGGTGCAGGTTGCAGCGACCTTTTCTTAGCCAGCTGAAACACCGGGGACGTACGTACGCTGAGAAAGCACACCTAAGCCAGCTAGAATTCACAACGGCTGAGAGGGTGGTCGAAGGAAAATACGTATATGTACATAAATATATATAGTAGGGACAGGTTCCAACATTGCTTCAGCGGGTTTTGAAGCAAGATTCACGAAGACCTCGGGGCAAAGGAAACAGCCCCCTGTCTTGCAAAGTTGCAAGATGGGTCTGTGGGCTTCTTCCCTTTCCTAGAGCGGGTGGGCGTGGAGAGCAAAAGTCGGCTGGGATAATTCAGACAAGATTGACTCCATGGAGGAGAAGTTTGGGGCTAGTTCAGAGAGCAAGGAGAGCAAGTTCTCCTCGGTCCTTTTCTGCTCCCTGGTCCTCTGCTGGAAGTCATGTCAGGTTCCAAGTTGGAATGTTCTACCTGGACGGGAAGGTCCGATGGAAAAGCCAGGGGTTACAAAATCGGTCTTCTCTCCAATCCGGATCAGAAATAGATAGACCTTTTTCTCCCGGCATCACAGGCTCAGTTTTGTATTGTGTATTGGGCACAGAGGCCTTTGAGTAGCTAGTTCAGAATGGGACCCCAAATCCCTGGTAATTTCTTCTCAGAGTCCATAGAACAAACGAAGCATGTGGGAAATGAATTTGGTGACTGTGGTTTGTAAGTCATGATATTGTCATTGTTATCATACCTGTCTGTCTTGGGTGAATCCAGCCACTTCTGGCTTGTTTCCAAAACTGAGGAGGAAGATGTTAAACAAGTCAAGATTTAAAATGAGCTTTGTTTACTTGTTCTTGAGTTCAGCTACTATCTAACTCTCATAAAGAACGTTGAGTGGTTTGATGCCATTCTACAGCTTGTAAACTCTGACGCCTTTGCTTTACTTGCTCATATTGTCAAGCAATTATCAGCTTGCAAAAAAGGGTCCTTAAAAACACACACGATGCAAGATAAGAGGTTTTAGAATTTTACAGACGGAGGCAAACTGGAGAGAAGAGGCCAGATCCCGTTAAGTAAAAAAAAATAAAAATAAAAGTCCATCTTTATTTAATAATATGATAGCTGCAGGAGAAACTTTTGATTACTGCTTTTTGAAGGCTTAATCAACCAAGAGACCCTGAACAATCAAAAGCAAAATGCCTTTCGATTCTCTTCTGGCTTTTTTCTTCCTTCTCTTCTCCAAAGCAAAGAAAACCTCCTGTTTGATTAGAGAAGAACAAAATTTTCCTTGAAGTAATCGCCTAAAATGCTAACTGTAACCCTTTTATATGTACTTGGGCTTAAAGGTGAGAATGGATTTGGGAAATCGTCATCATTGATTGAGATTCAGTATTGGAAAAGTTGGGTCGGTTAAGGCAACTGCTGCTGGTGCCTTTATGAACCTTGCCTTTATGAGTTTTTCCTTAACCGTTGCCTTCACTCCCTTTGAATACATGATCCTGGCTACCATTATAGCTAATTGCATTGTTCTGGCTTTGGAGCAACATCTCCCTGATGGAGATAAGACACCTATGTCAGAGAGGCTGGTGAGTATCAAATATTTTGGTGGGAGAGAGAAATATTTTCCTTCCTTCCTTCCTTCCTTCCTTCCTTCCTTCCTTCCTTCCTTCCTTCCTTCCTTCCTTCCTTCCTTCCTTCCTTCCTTCCTTCCTTCCTTCCTTCCTTCCTTCCTTCCATCCATCCATCCATCCATCCATCCATCCGTCTTACTCCAGGGCACCTCAAAATTATAGAATTTGTTTTTATTCCATTCCATTCCATTCCATTCTATTCTATTCCATAGTGGCGCAGTGGTTAGAATGCAGTATTGCAGGCTAATTCACCTCACTGCCAGGAGTTCGATCCTGACCAGCTCAAGGTTGACTCAGCCTTCTTTCCTTCCAAGGTTGGTAAAATGAGGACCCAGATTGTTGGGGGCAAGATGCTGACTTTGTAAAACGCTTAGGTAGGGCTGTAAAGCACTATGAAGTGGTATATAAGTCTAAATTCTATTCTATTCTATTCTATTCTATTCTATTCTATTCTATTCTATTCTATTCTATTCTATTCTATTCTATTCTATTCTATTCCATTCCATTCCATTCCATTCCATTCTATTTTCTATTCTATTCTATTCTATTCTATTCTATTCTATTCTATTCTATTCTATTCTATTCTATTCTATTCTATTCCATTCCATTCCATTCCATTCCATTCCATTCCATTCCATTCCATTCCATTCCATTCCATTCCATTCCATTCCATTCCATTTGGCCAATCCATAGATTGCTAACAGTGGTGTCCTTTGGTTTCTCCTTCTCAGGACGACACCGAACCGTATTTCATTGGAATATTTTGCTTCGAAGCGGGCATAAAGATTATCGCTCTGGGTTTTGCTTTTCACAAAGGATCTTATCTCCGCAACGGCTGGAATGTGATGGATTTTGTGGTTGTGCTTACAGGGTAAGTCACTTCCCCCCCTCCCCCCCGCCCTCTCTTTCACTTCTCTCTTGCTCCTTAATGAAATCTGGTGAGCGTTCTCTTGCTCTGGGACTGATGCGCATCAAAGAGGACGCGGGTTATAGCGAAGTTACAAGCTCTGTTTGGAAGGCTCCACTTTGAAAAGAAGTATGATTGTCACCGAGAAGGTGGAAGTACGTTGGTATCCATTGATGGAGTGCACTTCCGGGGAGCCGATGAAGCTTTGCTTAACAGAAAAGATGCAACTCTGGTTATTTTTACATTTTTCTTAACACATCGCCCTGTTTCTTGAACGCAACATGACGCTTTTACAGTGAGGAAGTCGTAAGGAGGAGGGGAAAATCCCCCCCCCCAGATTTCCTTACAGTGAGCTCTTTTATTTTTCCGTGGCCAAAATCGACTTGGTGTTGGCAATGATTTAATGTCAAAATGAGCAGAGGGTCTGGAGGCTGGAAGGATGATGAAAAAATGGGGGGGGGGATGAGGTTGGTTTTGGAAAATATTACGGTTGGAAGCATTCTCACACAGGGTCTTGCTGACCCAGATTTATTGCACAGGGGGGGAAAAATAGAGGTTAAGCTACCGAACCTTAGAAACTGGATGTGTGTTTGCATATTAGCATCTGTTTATCGGTAAGTTTGTTATCAGAGAAGATGCTTTGATCTTGCTGACTCTTTCTTTCTTAATAGAACAGGGCCTGTGCATGTGTGAGGATCCTGTCAACCTGTCGTGCTTTGCAATATTACCACTTAACTTGTCGTGCTTTGCAATACTACCGTTATATTTTTCATGCCCCGCCGAGTGAACCCCTCTTACGACTTTGTTGAGATGAAGAAATGGGTATTTTGTTGTTGTTGTTGTTTGTTGTTCTATGATTAATTTTAATTCAGCTTCAGTGGTTGTTCTGCAGGCTCTGTTGTGATCCATTTGGGTTAAGCGAACGTTGGAATAAATCCTGAGTTAATCTCCGCAGACGCTCCAAAACATTGCTGACCCACACTTTCATTGACTGCTTTCGGCTACAAATGATTTATTGCCCTGGCATAATTAAAAACCAGACGGTTTGGGTGTTTACCCTGATATCTAGAGCACTGCAAAGTCTGCTGTTTCATTTTCCCCTGGAATATGGTAGCAGGCTTTAGCTGATTACTCAGCTTGATTTGCAAACAAAGGCAGGCAATTTAAGGCCTGAAAGTTGCCTGCACGTCTCTCCCTCGCTCCTTCCTTCCCCCAAGCCTCTAAAAAACGGCCACCAGTTGTACTCTTTGACGTAAGCAGGAAGGTGAAAATGCTCCTTGCGTTAAGGACGACACCCAGTCACTAGGGTGAACTCAACCGTGCAGTTTTCTTGGATGAAACACAGAAGTGTTTATCAATACACCGAGCAGTAGGTTGAACTGTGATTCATTTTAATTAAGCTTCAGCTTCAATCCAACTTTATCTCCAGGCTGTGCCAACTTCTTTATCTTGGCCCACCCATTTTGAGAGGTGAACTGGAAACAAAGGCCAGGATGTTGTTCTGTTGTTCTGTTGTTCCTCTTCCTCCTCCTCCTCCTCCTCCTCCTTCTCTCCCTCTCTCCCTCTCCCTCTCCACAGACTCCACTCCTTTCTAGCACTGATGATGTTACCTAATTGGGTCATGAAACGTCTGCAAGGGAACAACCAACCTCAGAGAGCATCAAGGACCCCACAGTCCTCCTCCTCCTCCTCCTCTTCCTCCTCCTCCTCCTCATCTCCCTCTCCACAGACTCCACTCCTTTCTAGCACTGATGATGTTACCTAGTTGGGTCATGAAACGTCTGCAACCAACCTCAGAGAGCCTCAAGGACCCGTTCATTTCAACTCTGAGCTGCAAATAGTCTCCTCTGATTCCGCTTGGGAATTCTTCATGCAGAAAAGCAGAATCAATAACCCGTCCCCGTTCCGATTCCCGGGAAATGGAGAAACGAATTATTTTTTCTCAGATCCCGGGGAACAATCTGCACCGTGTTCATGAGTGGTTGACTTTCTTTCCCATTCTCCATGAATTTGTTTAAGCCCAGTTAAATGACTGATTGATTGAACCTGCATCTCAGATGCATTTGAGCAGGGGAATGGGGAAATCAGATTATCATTTTTTAAAAAAATAAGAATTATAAAACGGGAAGGTGGCAGGCTACCCTTTAGTAGAGACCCACAGAAGGAATTTATTTATGTGCATCTTTTGACAGAAAGCAAGAGGCTTAATACTTTTCATCGTGGCTAACTGTGGCTTTCCTCATTTGCACTTGGGTTCTACTACTAGTGCAATCACACTAGCGAAGCAATCCTAATTCCTCCTACTCAAAATCTCGGAGGAAAAGTCACACAGGATTTCCACTTGAGGACCTTAGATGTGGGGTGGAATTCATCTGAGATTCACTGAAGGCATCTCTTGTTGAAGAGACGGGCAGGTTTTGAGCTATCTAAGATTGCCCTTAAATGCTTTGAAGAGATTGGAAGACTGTAATGGAGGGGGGGTTGTTTCAAAGTAGCTGGAACAATAAAGGAGAATCTTTGTAGCTCAGGGTTGAAATGAGGGGTCCTTGGTACTCTCTGAGCTTGGTGGTTTCCTTGCAGATGTTTCATGACCCAACTAGGTAACATCATCAGTGCAAGAAGGAAGTGGGGTTTACAGGGAGGAGGAGGAGGAGGAGGAGGAGGAGAGAGGAGGAGGAGGAGGAGGGAGGAGGAGGAGGAGGAGGAGGAGGAGGAGGAGGAGGAGGAGGAGGAGGAGGAGGACGACTGTGGGGTCCTTGGTGCTCTCTGAGCTTGATGCTTTTCTTGCAGACGTTTCATTACCCAACTAGGTAGCATCATCAGTGCTAGCTGGAACAGCCACAACTATTTGAAAGGGTACTTACTATTTGTTTTCCTGGGGTGGGGGGAAGGTTCTATTCTGTTCTGTTCTGTTCTGTCCTATCCTATCCCATATTCTATTCTATTCTATTCTATTCTATTCTATTCTATTCTATTCTATTCTATTCTATTCTATTCTATTCTATTCTATTCTTTTCTATTCTATTCTATTCTATTCTATTCTATTCTTTTCTATTCTTTTCTATTCTAGTCCAGTCTAGTCTAGTCTAGTCTCTCCATTTCATATTCTATTCTATTCTATTCTATTCTATTCTATTCTATTCTATTCTATTCTATTCTATTCTATTCTATTCTATTCGATTCGATTCGATTCGATTCGATTCGATTCGATTCGATTCGATTCGATTCTTAATTCTAATAATTCTAAGTCTAAGTCTAAGTCTAAATTCTAATTCTAAATGGATGAAAGCATGGGTATTCCACCGTCCTTTCCTTCATATTCTCTTTTGTCCCCTCTGTTGCCTTCCAGTAACTCTTGACTTTTGGTGAACAAGTGTCCTCACAGTTTCCTTGGCAACATCTTTGGAAGTGGCTTGTCTTTCCCTTCTGATAGGGAGCAACTGGCCCCAAATCATCCACCAATCCCAAGGCGCGGACCTAGAATTCACAGCCTTCCATTTCTAGCTTGGCGCCTTGAACCGCTCCACCAAACCAGCTCCTTTGAGTTCATACCCTTTGATCCAACAGACTTCCCAGGTGTGCTTGTGATGACTGAGGAATTAGGAAGTGTGCATTCCGGCCTGGTTCAGGTGAAGCCACGCCTTCCCACCTGCAACATTTGCATTCAAATGAAAAGCAGGCAACCGTACCTGAGAAAGGAATCAATTCAATGCATTGGGTGCTTGAAGCGCCTTCACTCCTCTGTCCACCTCAACGTTCCCCAGAGAAAATGTACATTCTTCCTGTCCCAAAGTTGCTTTTTCAAGAGTTTTTTGGACTTCCTTTGTTTTTCTTGGAAGACGTTTCGCTTCTCCTCCAAGAAGCTTCTTCAGCTCTGATTGGATGGTGGGGGAATGGGAGGATTTAATACTCCTTGCAGACAGCTGGTCATTTGCCTTCTTTGAGAGTCGTGGAGGCCACTTGGAGGTTTTTCTGTGTCCTAATCTGTCCCAGATAAACCTTCAGGTGACCTCAACAACTCACTAAAAGAAGGCAAATGACCAGCTCTGTCTGCAAGGAGTATAAATCCTTCCATTCCCCCCACCATCCAGTCAGAACTGAGGAAGCTTCTTGGAGGAGAAGCAAAACGTCTTCAAAGGAAAACAAGAGAAGTCCAGCTGTGAAAAAAAAGCACCTTTGGGACAATCACGGACCTGGAGGATAGAGAATCTCCACCGACATTCTTCCTGTTTTCTTCCATAAATTCCAGGTCAACCTTTACCACCTTTGCAGGATCACAGTCCAGGATGGGAAGTTCATAATAGAACGGCTGTGACCGGGGCCCTTTTAACCTTGTTTTCCTCACCGTGGTCTGGGCCATCTTAAAAGCGTTTGGATCAAAGGCAGAACTGCGCCAAGCTTGATTAGACTGCTAGCATAAGAAATCCAGCCTCTGCATTCATGATACGAGTATTCCTTTGAAGTTCGAGTCAGTTAATGTCAGGGCATTTGCTTCTCCTGGTGCCTCTAGCTGGGCTGCATTGAAATTGTCTTGTATACCAGGTTCCTGCTAAGGAACCAGTGGGAGAAAAACTGCGTCCCTCTTTTTTTCTTTCTTTTTTGGTGGCTGCTGTGACATTTCTTGACAATGAGCCTCCACGGGGAAGAACTTGTCTGTCAGCACTGGACGGCTTGCGTTTTTTCCATCTTTGTTCAGATGGAAAGCAGAGGGAACTGTCTCCTGTTCTCTTCCACTCCTTCCATCACGGGTGGGTGAAGATCTGGATGGCTTAATTCCAACTGGGATTTTGTAATGGGGGGGTGGTGGTGCAGTGGCTGAGGGGTTAAGACGGCCGGGTTTGTTGGCCGGAAGGTGGGCAGTTTGAGACCCAAGCGCCACATGACGGGGTGAGCGCCTGTTCCTGTCCCAGCTCCTGCCAGCCTGGCAGTTCAAATAGGGGATGTATTTTATCAATGGTTGGAAAAACACAGGGTAGAGATGAGGGTTTTAATGTGTACCGTTAAGCAAATTGGACCCAGAGAACAAGTTGCTTTACTAAGCACTTATGGATTGTAAATATAGAAAATTAATAAAAAATATTATGAAAAAAAAGCATGCAAATGCGAGTAGATAAATAGGTACCACTTTCAAGGATCCTTGGAGCTCCCTAAGATTGGTTGTTTTCTTGCAGACGTTTCATTACCCAAACTAGGTAACATCATCAGTGCACTGTGCATAGCACCGATGATGTTAACTAGTTTGGATAATGAAATGTCTGCAAGAAAACCACCCAGCTCAGAGAGCACCAAGGACCCCATAGTTCTCCTCCTCCTCCTCCTCCTCCTCCTCCTCCCTCCTACTCCTCCTCCTCCTCCTCCTCCTCCTCCTCCTCCTCCTCCTCCTCTCCACACACCTTTTTCCTTCTAGCAGTGATAATGTTCCTAGTTGGGTCATGAAACATCTGCAAGAAAACCACCCAGCTCAGAGAGCACCAAGGACCCCATAGTTCTCCTCCTGCCTCCTCCTCCTCTCCTCCTCTTCCTCCTCCTCCTCCTCCCTACACACCTTATTCCCTTCTAGCACTGATGATGTTACCTAGTTGGGTCATGAAACATCTGCAAGAAAACCACCCAGCTCAGAGAGCACCAAGGACTCTTCATTTCAATCCTGTTCTCTTTGTTCTCTTCGACTTGATTGTATGGTGGTGTCCGCTTTTGTCCAGTTTTGCTAAATATCGCTGCCTGCTTTAGCACAGGGCCTTTGCAAGGAACAGCTAATGACCAGCACAGCAGGAGCCAGGAATGCAGCAAAAACTCTGAACCGAGAAAGCTTCTGCAACGGTCTGATTGCTCCTGCTCCTAAAATATGTTTATGGTGCTTTCAGCTAAGAAACAATAAATAAATGATTCTTATGCAACAAAGCCCGAGATATAAAAACGCCTCATTCCATACAAAACCTGACATTCCCCCCCCCTTGCCCCCATCTCTCTTTCTCCCTCTTTGTTCCTCTGCTGGGTTTCTTACGAGCAACTTTAACCCTGCCTTTCTTTCCTGCCAGTTCTTTTAATTTGAAGCAGGAAGCAGGTATTAACGTTCCGGCCACGATAATATTGGAGGAAAGTCGTTGTGAGACTCTGCAGTTTGACTGTCTCCGAGAGAGAAAATTGATACAGGAAGGTGGATAGGACGGGGTCCTTGACAGTGCTGCCGGCATCTCGAAAGAGGCTCATTAATCACAGTTCTGGTTTTGCACACGTTAACGGGACAATTAAAAGAGAACGCTTGGCGAGGGAGCATTAGAGGAACAGGGAAGGCGATGAACGTTTGGGTAAAGCTAAAAGTAAAGCTAAAAGTTTCCCCTGTCCAGTTGTGTCCAACTCTAGAAGGGGAGGGGCCATCTCCATTTCTTAGTCAATGAAGCCCGTGTTGTCCGAAGACATTTCTGCCGTCGCGCGGCTGGCATGACTATATGCCGAGGCGCATGGAACGCGGTTACCTTCCCACCAAAGTGGTACCTGTTTATCTACTCGCCGTTGCATGTGTTTGAACAGCTAGGTGAGCAGGAGCTGGAGCAAGGAACGGGAGCTCACCCGTTGCTCAGCGCTCGGGTCTTGAACCTGGGCTGTCAGCTTTCCAGCTGAGAAGCTCAGCATCTTTGCCCATTGAGCCATCATGTCCCTTTGGAGTAAGGACGGGAAAGCAATCCTTTCCTTGACCGATTTCTACAAGCATTTGCAAGGCAAGAGACGGTGTTGGTGGGCTGATCAAAGTGGACTAAGAATGTGGTATAATCTTCCTCTTCCTCCAGTTTCCCTCCTGGGGCTAAGCAGATCTTTCTGAGAATCTCGAGACGGGACAGGTGGACCAATAGCCTGGCTTACCTTGTTACTTCGTCTGAAAATGCTCCTTAAAAATGGAGAGGCTGTCCTAGAGAAGAGGGGTCCAACCTATTCTCCAAAGCCCCTGAGGGCAGGACAAGAAGGAATGGATGGAAACTCCTACTTGAGCAGGGGGTTGGACTAGAAGACCTCCAAGGTCCCTTCCAACTCTTGTTATTTTGTTAATTTACCAACCTAAAATTAAGGAGAAATTTCCTGACAGTGAGAACAATTCACCAGTGGCACGGCTTGCCTCCGGAAGTTGTGGGTGCTCCATCCCCGGAGGTTTTCAAGAAGGAACTGGACAGTCCTGTGTCTGTAAGAGGATAGGTTCTCTGGCTTGAGAAATGGGTTGGACTAGAAGACCTCCAATGTCCCTTCCTACTCTGTTATTCTGTATTCTGATAATAAACTGGTCTTGGAAACAGTGCAGGACAAACTGGCTGCCTTGCGAAGCAGAGAGTTTAAATGGGATGAATGGAGATGGACTCTGTCCAGAAAAGGCAATTCTGATGCAAAAGGCAAGAACACAAAAATCCGAGAACAACTAGTTATCGCTTTGTACAGACGTGGCATGAACTCTCGTCTCCTTCAGCCCTTGAATTTTTATTTATTTATTTTATTTTCCGGGAAGGAAAGTTGGACGAGGCGGCGTTGCAGTTTGTCCAAGATCCCTGATAAAACATTAACATCATCGTTTTGCAGCGGCCATTAAAAGTCAATTACATTAATGGGGCTGGGTTGGAATTGTGCTGAAAGTGTGGGACTGGTCAGGACTGGTAGCTAGGCTGAAGTAGCCCCTTGGTACTGCAGCCCGTGCATTCATCACTCTGCGGACAATGTTCTTGCTCGCTCATTTTCCCCCCCCACCGGCCGGCCAGTCTCTCCTCATTCTTACTTCCGTTGACTGTGTGAAGAGGCGTCAATGAAATATATTGTATTTATCAAGCTATTCTTGTTTTGCTTGCTGCATTTTTTTTTTTTAAAAAAAGCAAGGAAAGTTAGCAGAATAACAGAGTCGGAAGGGACCTTGGAGGTCTTCTAGTCCAACCCCCTGCTCAAGCAGGAGACTCTAGACAGCACAGCTGGCTCAGGAATTCTGGGAGTTGAAGTCCACGAGTCATAAAAGAGCCAAGGTTGCCTATCCCTGCCCTAGACCATTCCAGACAAATACCAAGATCAACTGACCGGTGAAAGAAAGAGAACAAACATCTGAGTTTACAGAATAACAGAGTTGGAAGGGACCTTGGAGGTCTTCTAGTCCAACCCCCCTGCTCAGGCAGGAAACCCTGCACCATTTCAGACAAATGGTTGTCCCATCTCTTCTTAAAAGCCTCAAGTGTTGAAGAACTTATAACTTCTGGAGGCAAGTTGCCATGTTCCAGGGAGGTCATTGCATTTAATTTAACCCCAACTTTAATCCAATTACAGTCATATTTGGTTTAGTTGTGCCTTGTCCAAGATGGGCTGGTCCCATCGCTTTTTTGGGGCGGCGGGGGGGGGGGAAGGAGTGTGTGGGAGAGGAAACTCAGAGAATGCAGCCCTGAAAAAGATCTGCCCCATTGCAGTATACAAAATGGAGCAAACCTCTGCAATGAAGTTGGCAGATGTTGAGGCTCTGGAAAGAGTGCCGAGAAGAGCCACAAAGATGATTAGGGGGCTGGAGGCTAAAAATACGAAGAACGTTTGCAGGAATTGGGTATGTCCACTTTAATGAAGAGAAGGACTAGGGGAGACATGATAGCAGCCTTCCAATATCTCAGGGGCTGCCACAAAGAAGAGGGAGTCAAGCTGTTCTCCAAGGCGCCTGAAGGCAGGACAAGAAGCAACGGATGGAAACTGATCAAGGAGAGAAGCAGCCTGGAATTAAGAAGAAACTTCCTAACAGTGGGAACAATTAATCAGTGGAACAACTTGCCTCCAGAAGTTGGGGGTGCTCCATCAATGGAGGTTTTTAAGAAGAGACTGGACAACCATTTGTCTGAAATGATATAGGGTTTCCTGCCTGAGCAGGGGGCTGGACTAGAAGACCTCCAAAGTCCCTTCCAATTCTATTCTATTCTATTCTATTCTATTCTATTCTATTCTATTCTATTCTATTCTATTCCTATTTTTATTCCTATTCTATTCCTATTCCACTCCATATTCTATTCTATTCCTATTCCACTCCATATTCTATTCTATTCTATTCTATTCTATTCTATTCTATTCTATTCTATTCTATTCTATTCTATTCTATTCTATTCTATTCTATTCTATTCTATTCTATTCTATTCTTTCAGCATCATCCAAGACCAGCCTGTCCCTTTTCAGATGCAAGAGTGTGCGTTGTGTCTGTGTGTGTCTGTGTGTGGAAAGGGAATTCTGAAGTCCAGTTGGACAAATCGGCTAATTGGGCAGCCGTTACAGAAAGAACCGTTGATGCATAAAGACCTTCCTGGCATCCAGAGAAAACATTAATGCATTCTGAGGTTGGCTTTTAGGGCACCGAAGAGAATTAATGGTTCCTTCTTTGCCCGGTGATTGTTTTTTTTTTTTTTTTAATGACTGGGCGGTGGGGGGGGGGCAACGTCTGACAGTGCAGCGACTGGAAAACAAGGAATAAATTGCTTCTCTTTTCTGACACAAAAATTTCCACCATATGAGTTGAGCTGTCCAATCTGGATAACAAGAAATCATCCACATAGTGTCTGATGGTGTGTTTTTTTTCCCCCCTGGTTGAGAAATAGAGCTTATTTCTTCCCCT
This sequence comes from Azemiops feae, assembly GCA_023970755.1. NCBI lineage: Eukaryota > Metazoa > Chordata > Lepidosauria > Squamata > Viperidae > Azemiops > Azemiops feae. The sequence goes on along the minus strand of JALGBA010004187.1, from coordinate 33,542 downwards.
CCCAACTGATGATAGCTTATCCGTCCATTCTTCCAAGGTTATAATTTGGTTTGATGCAAAACTAGGCGGGCCAAAGGAAGCATTTCAAGCTTTGATGTAACCTCTTCACGCTGCCCTGTTGATGGTTTTGGTATGGCAGCCTTGTCGTTTGGTTCCTTAAAAACCTTAAGCAACAATGGTTGATTTGATATGAATCTAGCCATCTAGGGTTTGTGTGAATCCAAAACAATGAATTGATAAGCTACGGTTTTGTTTCAACGGGTTCTGGGAACGCAACTTTTATAAATCATATGAATGAAGGCTGGCCTCCAGAAGCTGTGGGTGCTCCATCCCTGGAGGTTTTCAAGAAGAGATTGGACAACCACTTGTCTGAAATGGTGTGGGGTCTCCTGCTTGAGCAAGGGGTTGGACTAGAAGACCTCTAGGGTCCCTTCCAACACTGTTATTCTGTGGATCGTCTCCAGAAGTTGTGGGTGCTCCATCACTGGAGGTTTTCAAGAAGAGATTGGATAACCGTTTGTCTGAAATAGTGTAGGGTCTCCTGTTTCAGCAGGGGGCTGGACTAGAAGACCTCCAGGGTCCCTTCCAACACTGTTATTCTGTGGATCGTCTCCAGAAGTTGTGGGGGCTCCATCCCTGGAGGTTTTCAAGAAGAGATTGGACAACCGCTTGTCTGAAATGGCGTAGGGTCTCCTGCTTGAGCAGGGGGTTGGGCTAGAAGACCTCCAGGGTCCCTTCCAACCCTGTCATTCTGTCCTGGATTGGCATGCGCCTGGCTGAATTCTGCCATTGAGGTTTGTAGTAAATCATGCCTGAGGACTTAGCGTGTTGTGTGAACCCAGCAGCCTTTCTACCATTCCCTGGGCGGCTTTCTGTCTCCATATTTTGAATTGTCGCACCTCATTAAACCGACTGCTGGGAACAGTCTTGGTCTCTGACGCTTCGCTTTTACAACGCTTGTGCAGACGGGCGCAGACGGATTTCGAAAAGCGTCGGGTTTAGGCTTTGAAACTTTGAATCGAGAGATGAATCAACCTTCGGTTCCTCCTTGGAAGTACACCCTCTTTTTATTTTATTCTGTCTTTCTCCCGATAATGCCCATTAAGCTGTGGAACCGGCTGGCCGATTTTTGCCACGGCAGCCAAATGGAAAAGGGAGCTGGACAAATTCCTGGAGAATCAAAGCTAACAATGCTGGCTATTGGGTCGCGTGCCTGGCTCTCTGGCCTACCTTTGGGAGCTGCCCAGGTAAGTCCTCGCCTTACGACGCCAACGGAGCCTGGAATTTTGGTTGCTAAGCGAGACATTTGTTAAGGGAGTTTTGCCCCGTTTTACGGCCCTTCTTGCCACCGTTGTGAAGTGAATTGCTGCCATTGTTAAATTAGTAACACGGTTGTTAAGTCAATCTGGTTTCCCCCCCCCATGGACTTTGCTTGTCAGACAGTCGCAAAAGGGGTTCACGTGACCCCCGTAAATATGAACCGCTTGCCCAGCGTCCGAATTTTGATTGTGTAACCGTTGCGTAACTCTGGAAAACGGCCGCAGGTCCCTTTTTTCAGCGCCGTCGTAAGTACAAATGGTCACTAAATGAAGCGTTGTAAGTCGGGGACTTACCTGTAGTTCTGCTGATGTGTGGAATCCTGGATTCCACAAACCCTCATCTAACTGTAACCTAACTGTGACGATTGGCGATATTGACTGTAGGAATCCAGGCGGTCCTCAAATTATAACAGTTCGTTTAGTGACCGTTCACAAGTTACAACCTCACTGACAAAAAGCGACCCATGACTGTTTTTCAACACTGACCACTATTACAGCATCCCCACAGTTCACGTGATCAATATTCAGACGCTTGGCAACTGACATGTACTTATGACTGTACTTATCCCTTAAGCACTCTGGGCAGAAAAGCTGTAAAACGGGGCAAAACTCCTTTCACACATCTCTCAGCGACATAAATCTTGGGGTTTTCTGTGGTCGTAAGCCGAGGACTGCCTGCATTACAGCTGATGAACCTATTAACTCATTCCGGTGTGCTTGCAATATTTCACGTTGGGCATTCTTGTATGAGTGAAAATAACTCATCCATATTAAGGGTATTAAGAGACTGGACAAGCCATTTGTCTGAAATGGTCTAGGGTTTCCTGCCTGAGCAGGGGGTTGGACTAGAAGACCTCCAAGGTCCCTTCCAGCTCTATTCTGATTGATTGAATGAAATGGTCTAGGGTCTCCTGCCTGAGCAGGGGGTTGGACTAGAAGACCTCCAAGGTCCCTTCCAGCTCTGTTCTGATTGATTGATTGAAATGGTCTAGGGTCTCCTGCCTGAGCAGGGGGTTGGACTAGAAGACCTCCAAGGTCCCTTCCAGCTCTATTCTGATTGATTGATTGAAATGGTCTAGGGTCTCCTGCTTGAGCAGGGGGTTGGACTAGAAGACCTCCCTTCCAGCTCTATTCTGATTGATTGATTGAAATGGTCTAGGGTTTCCTGCTTGAGCAGGGGGTTGGACTAGAAGACCTCCAAGGTCCCTTCCAGCTCTATTCTGATTGATTGAATGAAATGGTCTAGGGTCTTCTGCCTGAGCAGGGGGTTGGACTAGAAGACCTCGAAGGTCCCTTCCAACTTTATTATTATTATTATTATTATTATTATTATTATTATTATTATTATTATTATTATTATTATTATTATTATTATTATTAGTATTAGTATTAGTATTAGTATTAGTATTAGTATTAGTATTAGTATTATTAGTATTAGTAGTATTAGTAGTATTAGTATTATTATTAGTATTATTATTAGTATTATTAGTATTATTAGTATTATTAGTATTAATCATCATCATCATCACACAGTCAGCCAGATGTTTAGACTGGATTTGGCATTTTGGTCTACCTATCGAGTCCTTCCCACAGACGCTTTTCCAAAAGGCAACTGGACTTTCTTGGTGTTTTTTGTTTTTTTTCCACCTTGAAAATGTTTCACTTCCCATCCAAGAAGCTTCTTCAGTTCCCAACTGAACCGAAGAAGCTTCTTGGAGGAGAGGCGAAACGTTTTCAAGGGGAAAAACCCAGAAAGTCCAGTTGCCTTTTGGAAAAGCATCTTCGGGACAACCGCGGCCTGGATGATGGAGAATCTCCCTAGTCATGAAGGGTCTTGCCCAGAACACCCGTTGGGCAAATCTATCTCTTCCAAGAAAACGCATATCATATCTGGACAGATATTCTTGAATGGTTTTTTTGTTTTGTTTTTCCTGAATCGACTTTAAAGCTGGAAAATCAGGAGAAAGCTGAACTGTTAGGGGATTGTTGGCTACCAGTGCTGACTCTGTGTTTAGCCCACTTGACTGCTTGTATTTTCACCAAAGAAGCATGATAGAGAGGATGCGTGCCAGGATCGGCGTTATCCAGCCTTTATAGCTTGCAAGATAATATTTTGACTGTTTTATTGGGGCTGTTTGCTGTGATTGTGCTCTGGGAGGGTGTCCTGCCAATGGTTTGGGGGATGTGGGCAAAAAAAAACACAAGCTCTGGAAAGGCAGCAGATGGTAAGAAGAAAAGGGAAAAAAAAAAAAAAAAAGGAATGTAAGGATCCAGGTTGAGAAGATGAGAGCCTGGATTTCAAAGCAAATATATGTGGGGGAAAAAAAATCACATATATGTGGTGGGGTGAAACAGAATGTTAGTAGTCCCCAACTTACAACCGTTTGTTTAGTGACCGTTTGAAGTTACAATGGCAATGAAAAAACAGTGACCGCTTTTCACAGGGTCGCGTGATCAAAATTCAGACGCCCGGCAACTGACTCGTATTTATGACGGTCGTGGCGACCTGGTGTGTGTGTGTGTGTGTGTGTGTGTGTGTCACGTGATCGCAAAAGGGGATCACGTGACACACACACACACACACACACCTCCTGACAAGCAACGGGGAAGCCAGACCCACTTAATGACCCTGTCACTAACTTAACCCCTGCTATGATTTGCTTGACGACCGCCGTAAAATGGGGTGAAATTCACCACAACGGTCTTCCTTATCAACAGAGATTTTGCAGTCGTAAGTCAGGGACTTCCCTATGCTGTGTGACTTCTACTTTCTTCCCACGTCTCCATTGGATAGGATGACCCTTAGAAATATGTCCCCCCCATCGGATTCCTTTATTTATTTCCTCTGCAATCCTTACAGCCCATCTTCACCCCAGATCTCTGGACAGGTTACAGCAGAAGACCCAAATTTTGGAGTCTTTCTGGAAGGAATTGAAACGAGAAGTCCCATTTTTGCTCTCTGGCTCTTTTAAAGTTCTTCCATGCTATTTCTTGCAGGAATTGGAAGCTCGGAAGTGGCAACTAGGTTAAAAATAATAGAATGGCCTCAAATGTGGAAAAAGAAGAATGCCGTTCTTGGCAAAGAGCAAAACTTGGCACCGTTTTCCAGATACCTTTAAAAGAGACCTTATTTTCATGAAACCTCTAGTTTAATGAAAAGAAGGACTTGGGTTGACATGATAGAAGTGTTCTAATATTTGAGGGGCTGCCACAAAGAAGAGGGTGTGTGTGTGTGTGTCAACCTATTCTTATGCCATTTGAGACAAATGGCTGTCCAATCTCTTCTTCAAAACCTCCAGGGATGGAGCACCCACAACTCCTGAAGGCAATCCATTCTACTGCTTCAATCAATCAATTAATCATAATAGACCTGGAAGGGACCTTGGAGGTCTTCTAGTCCAACCCCCTGCTCAACCTGATACCGTTTCAGGCAGGTGGCTGCCCAATCTCTTCATTAAAACTTACAGTGTTGGAGCACTCACAACTTCTGCTGGCAAGCTGTCCCACTGGTTAATTGTCCTCACTGTTAGGAAGTTTCTCCTTAGTTCCAGGTTGCTTCTCTCCTTGCTTAGTTTCCATCCGTTGCTTCTTCTCCTGCCTTTTGGTGCTTTGGAGAATAGGTGGACCCCCTCTTCTCTGTGGCAGCCCCTCAAACATTGGAAAACTGCTATCATGTCACCCTTAGACCTTCTCTTCTTTAGACTAGACTTGCCTGGTTCCCTCAATCGTTTATCCTATGCATTAGCCTCCAGACCCCTTATCATCCCTGTTGCTTTATTGGAAGACTGCTATCCTATCACCCCGCTAGTCCTTCTCTTTTTTAGAGTAGATTCTTCTTTCATGTTTTTCCCCAAGACTTCCTGCTATGGGGAAGACTATTTTCTTTTCAGACACAAAACCAAAGATTGCATTTCAGCAAGCCAAAGATTGTGGCCCACACTCCTTCCTTCCTTCCTTCCTTCCTTCCTTCCTTCCTTCCTTCCTTCCTTCCTTCCTTCCTTCCTTCCTTCCTTCCTTTCCTCCCTCCCTCCCTCTCTGTACCTGCCATCCTACTTGCCTTCCTACTTTCCTTCTCTCCCTCCCTTCTCTCTATTTCCTTCCTTCCTTCCTTCCTTCCTTCCTTCCTTCCTTCCTCCTTTCCTTCCTTCCTTCCTTCCCTCCCTCCTCCTCCCTCCCTCCATTCCTCCATTCCTGCCAGCCTACTTTGCCTTCCTACTTTCCTTCTCTCCTCTCTATTTCTCCTTCCTTCCTTCCTTCCCTCCCTCCCTTTTCCTGCCAGCCTATCTGCCTTCCTACCTTCTCTCCCTCCCTCTCTCTATTTCTTCCTTCTTCCTCCTCCCTCCCTTCCTCCTTCCATCCTTCCCTTCCTTCCTTCCTTCCTTCCTTCCTTCCTTCCCTTCCCTTCCCTTCCCTTCCCTTCCCTTCCTTCCTTCTCTCCCTCCCTTCTCTCTATTTCTCCTTCCTTCCTTCCTTCCTTCCTTCCTTCCTTCCTTCCTTCCTTCTCTCCCTCCCTTCTCTCTATTTCTCCTTCCTTCCTTCCTTCCTTCCTTCCTTCCTTCCTTCCTTCCTTCCTTCCTTCCTTCCTTCCTTCCTTTCTTCTCTCCCTCCCTTCTCTCTATTTCTCCTTCCTTCCGACGCCTGTAGAATTCGAGGAAGCTTACTCCTTACTTACTCTTTCAACCAGGAAGCAATTACTTCTGAGTAAACAGAGCTACCCGCTGGGGGAAGGAAGCCGATTCCAGCCCACCTTTTCTCCAAACCCTTTCAAGGTTTGTCAGAAACTCTTTTTTCCTTGGACGGCTGGATCGTTGAAAAGAAACGTTTCCTATTGAGGGCCCGTTTCCCCGAAAGGACAGAGAAGAATGCCTTCTCGGTATATTTCGAGCCTGCCTATTTTTAACAGGGCACACTGGCAAGATTAGCGGTTTGATCATTTATGATAATTTCCTCGGGGCGAAAATATCTTTCATTAGCGCTGCCATTCAAGGCAGGGGGATATTAAATCCTACGTTTGGAATTTCATCCTTTGCTTGCAGGCTAGCCATTTTAGCCACGAGTGGAATCTGAGTCTTGCATATATTACCTGTGGAGGAATTTGACTTCATTTAGAGACAACTCGGTAGGTGGACAGGGTGACCTTAGACCCCCCCCTCCCTATTAAGGCAGCCGCTTCACCGTGGCTCTTAAGACTTCCTGTTGCTTTTCTTTAATGCTTGCTTCAAATTGATTAGGCTGGCCTGGAATGCTTTGTCAGAATCAGAATCAGAAGAGAGCTGGAAGGCACCTTGGAGGTCTTCTAGTCCAGCCCCCTGCTCAAGCAGGAGAATCTATACAATTTCAGATCTAGAGTCTAGACTCTAGTGTCTCTTCTTCAAAACCTCCAGTGTTGGAGCACCCACAATTTCTGGAGGCAAAGCTGTTCCACTGGTTAATTGTCCTCACTGTTAGGAAGTTTCTCCTTCATTCCAGGTTGCTTCTATCTTTGCTCAGTTTCCAACCATTGTTTCTCGTCCTTCCATCTGGTGCTTTGGAGAATAATTTGATCCCCTCTTCTTTGTGGCAGCCCCTCAAATACTGGAACACTGTTATCCTGTCTCCCTCCCCCCAGTCCTTCTTTTCTCTAGACTGTCCATACCTCAAATCCTGCAGCCGTTCTTCATATGTTTTAGTCTCCAGGCCTCTTTAATCGTCTTAGTTGCTCTTCTTTGCACTTTCCCCCCAAAGTCTCCTTGTCAAAACGCCTCTCCTTGGCACGGTAATTATTCAGCAAGTGATACTTTACCTTTCAAGCACACTTTCAAATCCCACTTTCAGGTAGCCCAATATATATATAAAAAAGGAGATTATATTTCATTTCCCTTGAAGAGCACAGTCAAAGCTACCAGGTGCAGAAAAACACTTAGCTTCTAGGCAGTTTTGATCAAACACCGGCCACTCTGACCTCATTTTTTGCTGTTGCACAAACAGCCTGGAATCATCCCAGTGTTCTTGACTTTGGTGTCTCCAAGTCAGTCTTGACTCCTGTCTCTGCAGTTCTGGACAATCCTCTGACTGAGATGGCATAGGACCTCCTGCTTGAGCAGGGGGCTGGACTAGAAGACCTCCAAGATCTCTTCCAGCTCTATTCTATTCTATTCTATTCTATTCTATTCTATTCTATTCTATTCTATTCTATTCTATTCTATTCTATTCTATTCTATTCTATTCTATTCTATTCTATTCTATTCTATTCTATTCTATTCTATTCTTCCTAGGGCTAAGGGAGAGTGACTGGCCCAAGGTCAGCCAGCTGGCTTCATGCCTAAGACCAGAATTTGTGGCCTGCCATCCTGAGGCTTTCCACCACTAGCTCTCCTTCCACCAATATTATCCTATTAATTAAGGGGTTGTTCTCTTCTTTAGAGAAGAACTAGGAGAGATATGATAGCAGTCTTCCAATATTTGAGGGGCTGCCACAGAGAAGGGGGGAGTGTCAATCTATTCTCCAAAGGACCTGAAGGCAGGACAAGAAGCAGCAGGTGGAAACTTATCAAGGAGAGAAGCAACCTGGAAGTAAGGAGAAATTTCCTAAAGCAGTGAGAACAATCGATCAGTGGAACAACTTGCTTCCAGAAGTTGCGGGTGCTCCATCGCTGGAGGTTTTCAAAGAAGAGATTGGGCAGCCATTTGTCTGAAATGGCTATAGGGTCTCCTGCTTGAGCAGCGGGTTGGACTAGAAGACCTCCAAGCTCCCTTCCAACTCTGTCATTCTGTTGTTCAAATTCTGGATGGTTCCAGAAATGGAAAGCAAAATACCTGTAGCTTTTATCTTTCGCACATGATGCTTTCCTGTCCTTTTCCTCTCATTATGCTTTTGTTTATCTCCAGGAGTGTTGGCTGTTCTCCAGCTTTCCTAAAGCCACCTAGCTATCTTTTTACAGCTCCTGATTACTCTTGGAGTACAAATTATCAGTGGAATTTTGGACGGACGATGCACAAAGCCCTGTAAGAACAGGGTGTTGTTGTTTGAATTGATTTGTAGAGGGAGGGGACGCTGACTGTGTAGCGACAGAGAGACCTAAGCATTTAGCTTTACACAACAATTACATTTGATGTTGTAACGTGAACTGGGTTTTTTTTATAAGGCAGCCTTGTAGAAAGGCAAATATTGGCAAAGCAGGCTGGTTTTTGTGCAACTCCTAGAAGGGGGAAACCATCTGTTACGGATTCTGTCTCCCTTACACATAAAAAGGAGCTTTAGGGCTGGGTACAATTTAGGATAAATCAATAGAGGTATACAGTACTGCAGTTTTAAAATCAAAGGGAGTCGGTTTGAAATACTCCTTCTGAACACTCCCTTGATGTTTCAGTTGCCACATCCTCTTTTGGGTTGGCTCTTTGATCTTCTAGTATTCTTGGGAATTAACCTCAGGGGATAAGAGAACAACAGAATATCAGAGTTTGGAAGGGACCTTGGAGGTCTTCTAGTCCCAACCCCTCGCTCAAGCAGGAGACCCTATAATATATCATTTCAGACAAATGGCTGATCCAATCTCGTCTTAAAAATTTCCAGTGATGGGCCATGTACAACTTCTGGAGACAAGTCTTTCCACTGGTTAATTGTCCTAAGCTTTCTCCTTAGTTCCAGGTTGCTTCTCTCCTTGATTAGTTTCCATCCGTTGCTTCTTGTCCTGCCCTTCAGGCGCTTTGGAGAATAGGTTGACACCCACCCCCCCCGTCTTCTTTGTGGCAGCGCTTGAGATATTGGCACATTGCTATCACATTATCTTTCTTTTCATTAAACTAGACTTAATTCCTAATTCCGTCTTCTTTCATGAAGACTGCAAGAGTTTAGAAGGGAGATTTCGTTGGGTTGAAGCCTTCACGCCATCCTGAGGCATCTGCCTGTGTGCAGTGTGCATTTCTGGGGGAGAGGCCAAGGTTTTAACATTTTAACATGAGGCCTCACGGCATGACATTCTGGCGGCAGATGGATGCAGTGACCCAAGTCATGGGAAAATGGGCTTCTTGGCAAAACGTAACCCGGCCACGGTGGACCTACTCACCTTGTTCCATTGGAGATGGCCTCCAAGAACATATTTTTAAATAGAGACCATTAGTTTGAAGAATCACCTTTTCATTTAAAAAAAAAAAAATGAGATGGGTCAGCGAGTAAATGCCATTAAAGAGATATCTGGCATGCAAAGAATTGTGCTGAAATTCCTTCCTTCCTTCCTTCCTTCCTTCCTTCCTTCCTTCCTCCCTCTTTCTTTCTTTCTTTCTTTCTTTCTTTCTTTCTTTCTTTCTTTCTTTCTTTCTTTCTTTCTTTCTTTCTTTCTTTCTTTCTTTCTTTCTTTCTTTCTCTTCTTTCTTTCTTTCTTTCTTTCTTTCTTTTTCTTCTGTCTACCTACTTACCTATCTTCTTTCTTTCTTTCTTTCTTTCTTTCTTTCTTTCTTTCTGGCTTTCTTTCTTTCTTTCTTTCTTGTCTCTCTGTCTCTTGTATCTCCTCTCTTCTGTCTGGTCGTCTGCTGCTGTCTGTCTGTCTGTCTGTCTGTCTGTCTGTCTGTCTGTCTCTCTCTCTCTCTCTCTCTCTCTCTCTCTCTCTCTCTCTCTCTTTTATATATTTTTAAGTCCAGGGATGACAAATATAGTTAATGCGTTTGGGTGCTGACGTCAAAGCTGTAGCCACTGAGTAGGTGGAATAGCAAATGTGTGAGCTAATCACTTGGGTGAGGATACATTTTTTCCCCTCCTCTGTTTCTTCTTCTTCTTCCTTCTCTTTTCAGCAGAGGGAAAATGTTTTAGAATTACTACAGTCCTCCAGAGTTTTCTAGGCAGAGACCCGGTCCAATTTAAGTTCGGGTTCTTCCTGTGTAACATTCAACATCGAACCCTCAAGTTCCAGGGCAAGGCCTGATTTTCTGATGACGCCTCATTTCAGACCTCAGTTTTTAGATTCGAAGGTATGGTTGGCCTGCTCTCAGTTCCATTTTGAAGCTCTCTCTTTCTACAGGTAGTTAATTTTTTCTTCTTCACGTTTTGTGCTAAAAGACTTGGAGAAGAACAGCTATTTTCCCCCACCCGCCCATTTTTTTTTTGCTATAAAAGACAACATCTAGATTGGGGTTTTCTTTTCTTCTCCCTCACGTTTCAGTGAAAATAACTTGCCTTCTACTTATCTTGGGAAGGACTTCATTAAAATCAGTGGACATTTCACTTCGGATGTAAGTAGTAAGGAGACCGAAACGTACGAAGAACGGCTGCGCGACTTGGGTTTGGCCAGTCTAAAGAAAAGAAGAAACAGGGGAGACATGATAGCAGTCTTCCAGTATCTGAGGGGCTGCCACATAGAAGATGGGGGTCAGGTTGTTCACCAGAGCACCAGAGGGAAGGACGAGAAACAATGGTTGGAAACTGATCAAAGAGAGAAGCAACCTAGAATTAAGGAGAAACTTCCTGACAGTGAGGACAATCAACCAGTGGAACAGCTTGCCCCCAATCACTGGAGGTTCTTAAGAAGAGATTGGACAGCCATTTGTCTGAGGTGGTAGGGGATAATTTAAAAATCAAAATCAAAATCAAGAGCCTGTGGTGGACCAGACTCCTAGCCAATATAATTGACTGGCCTTCGACTCCCTCTCTACGGAGCTTGGAAGGAGTTTGATCCTGTTGCTCTTTGCTCAGCTGAACCTCAACCAAAAATTCTCGAGCCGGACAGAACTGTGAAGTCTCCGAGCTTGGCGGTTGCCCAAATGACCCCAAATGCAGAAGAAGAAGGAACGATGAAAGTTAAACCTCCCTCCCTCCCCCCAAGGCAAACATTATTCCATTTAGGAGAAAAGTAAAAAAAAAAATTGCATTTCTTGTAGCCATTTTTAAGTTCTCTGGTTCTGATGAAATGGACTCTGATCCTACAAAAGCCAGGCTCGTTCTGAAGTTTTCATAAGATGCTCCACTCTTGTGGCAGCCACAGGCTAGCAAACCTACCCTTTTCTTCTGGGGGTGTTGAATCTAATGTGTGTATTGTTAATACACGTGGGCTGTGAATGTTTCCAAAGGATTTTTAATTTTTTTTGCGCATATAGCTAAAAAGAGCCAATACCTTCAACACCTCTGCAAACACCCTTTTCGTCGGTATATTTAAACTCTGCAGTAGTGGGTGGTGCAATTCTTTTTCTCTTTAGTATTAATATATATATATATATATATACATATATATTTTAAGAAACGCAACTTTCATTCATGTGCAATTCCATTCACCTTCAAGCAATTTCTCCTCATTAATGATGACCAGGCGAATACTTAAATACAAGGCTGAGTCCCCCTTCCTCACAGAAACATTTTTATCAATCAGTGACCTATATTACCAGAGGGCTGAAAAATGACTTTCCCCCCCTGTCCTGAGGGTTGTACCATTTCAACGGAGGACTCTGCTTTCTCTTGCAGTGAATGTTGAGGCTAAAGCAGCTAGAGTTGACCACCCCCCCTAATTCTGATCTTTTATTGCAGTCATTACCACTGAGTCATTCCCTAGCTTTTGTATTGACCTGTCTCTCCTCATGTAAGGAAAGTGTCTGTCTGTCTCTATCTGTCTGTTTGTCTGTCTGTCTGTCTGTCTGTCTGTCTGTCTGTCTGTCTCTCTCTCTCTCTCTCTCTCTCTCTCTCTCTCTCTCTCTCTCTCTCTCTCTCTCTCTCTCTCTCTCTCTATCCTATCTATCTATCTATCTATCTATCTATCTATCTATCTATCTATCTATCATCTCTCTCTATATATATATCATATCTATCTATTTATCTATCTATCTATCATCTGTCTCTATCTATCTATCTATCTATCATCTGTCTCTATCTATCTATATCTATCTATCTCTATCTATCATCTCTGTCTGTCTGTCTATCTATCTATCTATCTATCTATCTATCTATCTATCTATATCATATCTATCTATCTATCTATGTATCTATCTATGTATCTATCTATCATCTATCTATCTATCTATCTATCTATCATCTCTCTCTCTCTATCTATCTATATCATATCTATCTATCTATCTATCTATCTATCATCTGTCTCTATCTATCTATCTATCTATCTATCTATCATCTGTCTCTATCTATCTATATCTATCTATATCTATCATCTCTGTCTGTCTATCTATCTATCTATCTATCTATCTATCTATCTATCTATCTATCTATCTATCTATCTATCTATATCTATCTACCTACCTACCTACCTACCTACCTACCTACCTACCTACCTACCTACCTACCTACCTATACCTACCTACCTACCTACCTACCTACCTACCTACTACCTATCTATCTATCTATCTATCTATCATCTATCTATCTATCTATCTATCTATCTATCTATCTATCTATCTATCTATCTATCTATCTATCTAATCTATCTAATGACGGTTGCAAGTGGTCCCGGGGTCATGCGATCCTCTTTTTGCGATCTTCCGATGAGCAAAGTCAATGGGGAAGCTGGATTTGCTGAACGGCCCCTTGATTCCCTTAAAAAGTGCAGCGATTGTGGTTAAGCAAAGTCATCAAAGGGGGCAAAATTCACTCGCTTCAAGACGGAAATTTTGGGTTCGGTTGTGGCCGAGGATGGCCCATACTTCATCCTTTGCTGCTGGCTGTCCCCTCTTTCCAATCTCGGAGGCAAGAAAGGAGTGGGCTTTCTGCAAAGCCGGCTAGAGAGAGCTTCCAAAATTGGATTTATTGATTGCTGTGCAACGTCCTTGAATCACAATAGATGGTAGCACCTAGCTTGACTTTGGTTGATTCTTCCCCAACCTGAGCATTGATATTTGGAGGCAAGCCCACCAGAAAAACAAACAAACTCGGAGCTGGAAAGGAAAGAACATCAATTTGGAAGAAAGCAACAATAAATGGCTTTCCTACGCCTGCCAAGAAAATTATAGTCGCTGGGGTTTGAGCCCAACTGGACAGTGTTTATCTTATTTATTTTTTTAAAAAATGCATGATCTAGGATCTATGGAGATTCTCTGTCCTCCAGGTTGTCCCAAAGGTGCTTTTTTCCACGAGGCAACTTTCTTTGTTTTCCTTTGAAGATGTTTTGCTTCTCCTCCAAGAAGCTTCTTCAGCTCTGACTGGGATGGCGGGGAATGGAAGGATTTCTATTCCTTGCAGACAGCTGGTCACTTGCATGCTTTTACAGAGTCGTTGAGGCCACTTGGAGGCTTGTCTGTGTCCTCAGGGTCACCTGAATGGTGCAAATGGGCGTGGAGCCTTCTTGGAACTGCTGAATATAAATCCTGCCATCTCCCCACCATCCAGTCAGAGCTGAAAAAGCTTCCTGGATGAGAAGCGAAAGGTCTTCAAGGAGAAAACAAAGTCCAGTTGCCTTTTCAAAAAGCACCTTTGGGACAATCGTGGCCTGGATGAATGAAGATCTCCATAAACACTTTGATGCTTCTGCAAGGAAGGTGCATTTCATCTGGAAACTTAAAAGTGGCATCTCTGTAGGCTTACTCAAGAGGTTCTCCGGTGCCATTCCACAAGCGTTAAGAAGCGTATTTTGGAGTGCGGGTTTCGTGACCGCAAAAACAAAACAAAAAACAAAAAGCCGAACCCGGCGAAGCTGAATGGAAAGAAGAGGTGATTACTTTGCTAATGTAATTAATGTGCCGTTGACTATCCATTCTTTCAGCACATGGACTTCTGGGGTTTGATCCAATAACAGCCCAGGATTTAAATTTATTAGGTTATTATCAGTTGCCCAGAGCAACTGAAACCTGCTTTCACAGCAGGGGAGGGAGGAAATGACAAACAAAACTCATGTGTGCATGCGTGTTGGAAAGCCACAGTGGTGGGGAACTAATTAAAGGAAGAGGCCGGCGATTGCTGAGGTTGATGGCATAACGAGAGCAGACAAAAATGGACAGGATTTGATATTCAGGTGCTGTTGCCTTTGAAAGTGCTGGGCTGTGACCCTGGCATCTTCAAAGCTTAAGGGACGGCAGGCTAAAGAACGTGCGAAGAACGGTTGCAGGAATTGAGTCTGTCTAGTTTGATGAAGAGAAGGGTTTGGATAAAGTTTGGAGAATGAAGAGAAGAGACTTTGGAGGAAGTGCAGAGAAGAGCAACTAAGATGATTAAAGGCCTGGAGACTAAAACATACGAAGAACGGTTGCAGGATTTGGGTTTGGCCAGTCTAGAGAGAAGAAGGGTGACAGGAGAGCAGTCTTCCAGTATCTCAGGGGCTGCCCCAAAGAAGAGGGGGGGGGGTCCAGCTATTCTCCAAAGCCCCTGAAGGCAGAACAAGGAGCAACGGATGGAAACTAACCAAGGAGAGAAGCAACCTGGAACTAAGGAGAAACTTCTTGACAGTGAGAACAATTGATCAGCGGAAGAGCTTCCCTCCAGAAGTTGTGAGTGCTCCATCACTGGAGGTTTTTAAGAAGAGATTGGACAGCCATCTGTCTGGAATGGCTTCCTGCTTGAGCAGTGGGTTGGACTAGAAGATCTCTAAGGTCCCTTCCAACTCTGTTACTGGGAGGACTGAGCTGAGCTGAGCTGAACCAAAGAGAGGGAAGCCTGCGGTGAACCACTCTGGAAAATAAGAAAGCAGATAACTTGGCAGCAACTTGCCTCACCTTGAAGCAGATCTGGGCTGCTTGTGTAAGATGAGAAGTCAAGCTGACTTGGGTGGCATGGGAGGCTTCGTAATTTCCTTGGATTGCTTCCCCTCACCTTGATGACTTCGCCAACGCTGCCAGAAGAGGGACGGCGTGCCAATTCTCTTTGCTTTGGGCCTGGCTCAGTTGGGGAAGAAGAGCAGATCCACGCTCGGAGGAAGCCTTTCTTCCCAAGAGAGGAGGCAAGCTGCTGACCTTTGTCTCTTTGGCCAGCTGGTCATGGGTTCCTCCTAGAGAGATTGTGGGGGGATTTGGGAGATCCAACTGTCCATGAATACTAAGAAGAGAAGCAGCCATTTATCGCCGTTGTATCCATGTGATTGCAGAAAGTCCATCGGTGTAGCTACAGAATAACAGAGTAACAGAGCTGGAAGGGACCTTGGAGGTCTTCTAGTCCAACCCCCTGCTCAAGCAGGAGACCCTATATGGACAAAGGGTTGTCCAATTCTTCTTAAATATCTTTAGTGATGGACCACGCATAGCTTCTGAAGACAAGCCGTTCCACTGATTAGTTGTTCTCATTCACAGGAAATTGCTTCCTTCCTTCCTTTCTTTCTTCCTTCCTTCCTTCCTTCCTTCCTTCCTTCCTTCCTTCCTTCCTTCCTTCCTTCCTTCCTTCCTTCCTTCCTTCCTTCCTTCCTTCCTTCCCCCTCTCTCCCTCCCTCTCCCCCATCCATCCATCCATCTCAAAATTGCTTTCTACTCCTTTCCACCTATTCTACCTTTTTGACCCAAACCTCCCAGGAGCATCCACAGGCATCGACAAGCCACATTGCACAAACCATATTGGCTGAACGTGTGCCCGCCTGTAAACTATAGATCCCTTTCCCCTTCCTGGCTGTTTCCAAGGGTTACCGAAAGAGAGAAATCTCGCTGATCATCATAAGCTGCCGGTAGAGACAGTAACAAAGCAAATGTCAGGATAGTATACGGGGGAACGGAGATTCTGCAACCAATCAAGCAGACACCCGTCTCTTGATTTGGGGACTTCCTTTTTCCTGGTATTTTCTCTCCGTTCTGCCACATTGTTTGATTTAGCCTCAGGTTTGCCTTCGGCTTTTCTGCCTGCTTGCAATGCTGGGAAACTGATGCTTCATGAAATTTCACCTTTTGCTCGGCCCTTCCCAGTTATTAAAACAATTCTAATGGTGAAGACACATCTACCCTTAAAAACAGGAGAATTCCAATAGAATGGAATAGAATAGAATAGAATAGAATAGAATAGAATAGAATAGAATAGAATAGAATAGAATAGAATAGAATAGAATAGAATAGAATCTGGAAGGGACCTTGGAGGTCTTCTAGTCCAGCCCCCTGCTTGAGCAGGAGAACCTATACCATCTCAGAGAAGTGATTGTCTAATCTCTTCTCAAAAGCCTCCAGTGATGGAGCGCCCACGATTTCTGGTGGCAAGCTGTTCCACTGGTTAATTGTCCTCACTGTTAGGAAGTTTCTCCTTAATTCCAGGTTGCTTCTCTCCTTGATCAGCTTCCAACCGTTGTTTCTTGTCTTGCCTTTTGGTGCTTTGGTGAATAACATGACCCCCTCTTCTTTGTGGCAGCCCCTCAAATACTGGAATAGCTGCTATCATGTCTCCCCTGTTTCTTCTTTTCTTTAGACTAGCCAAATCCAATTCCTGCAGCCGTTCTTCGTATGTTTTAGTCTCCAGGCCTTTGATCATTTTAGTTGCTCTTCTCTGAACTTTTCCCAAGGTCTCAACATGGTGACCAAAATTGGTTGTAGTATTTAATAAAGTTTTTGGAGATATAGACCAACTTAATCAAACATTCTAAAACTCTTAGATGGGAACCTGGAATAAGTCTTGCCATTTCTGATGTGGCCGAAGGAGAAACTTACTCAACACGCAGAGAAGAATATGGCTTCTAATATTCTTAATAAATACCATTCTTAAATGGTATTTATAATTTTTTTTTAAAAAAATAATGCTGTAAATTTTAATGGAAAGCCCTTGCTTTCTTCTCCTCGGCGTCAGAGGTAGAGCCAAATAAGCGCGAATTGCCAAAGAAATACACTTCGGCTTGGCTGCAATGACCGGTGGAACTCCTTGCTTCAAGAAATTGGACGGGCATGTGGTTGGTCTCTGGCCAATTTTTTTGGCCGTTCCTCTTTTTTGCGGACAATGCAACGTTTTACTCGAAAATGTGGCAAGCAGCTTCTGCTTGCTCTTGTTAATTAATTAAAGCTTGTTAAATATTTTTTGGGGGGCAGACTTGTTTCTTCTTTCTTTTAAATGATTGAAGTTATTGGTTGAAATGTTGGCTGTGGGGGGCTGTCGTATGGACTTGGATAAACTAAAGCGAAGTGAAGTTGAAGTGAAGTAACATAATATAGCTTATTAGTGAGACATCTGCTGGTCTTGCCATTTTCTATTCTTTTTCTAACCTCAGGGAGATTATTTCCCCCCCCACCCCCCCAAAATAGCATTATTCTTAGGATTTTAATACTACAGACCCCATGATCCATAGTCCTGTTCACGTTTTGGGGACTTAAGAGACTCCCACACCCTTTTCATCCTCTAGAATTTTTCTCAGCAATTCTAAAATGGGCTGGATGAATAGAGAGTTGGCGGTTAGCTTCCTTTTTATTTTCTTTTTTAAATCACCAAGAGCTTTAGCTGTTGAAAAAAAATCTGCAATGCAGTTTTTTAAGCAAAGGTCAACTCTCCTTCAAGCTGAGTTCAGTTCCTAGCGACTATGTGAACACGTCGGCTGGATTTCCCTGCCAATAGTTAAGGAGGGAAAAAACAGTTATTCATCCTTTCTTTCTTCTGAGAAATTTTGATTTTTAAAATTCCCAATCTAGTGGCCCAGCCCATGATCACCAAGTGGCCTCCCTTCCAGCTAAGCTTTACTGAGATCAGCCAGATCGGCTTCTTGGGGAAAGACGAAATTGGATTCCTGACAACTCAGACTTGGAAATGTTTTATTATTACTGTCTTTCAACTCAGAGGTTGCAAATGCCTTAAAAAAAAAAAAAGGGGGGGGGGGAGGTACCTTAGCATAAAAGGCCAAGACCAAAGGTTTGCATTATACATTATTTTGGGAAAATATAAAAAAATGGTTGGTCCTCAAAACCATCTTAATTGGCCAAAACTGGCTATAAATTTCCATATTCTAGGAGAAATGCATACAGAACCTTTTTTTTTTTTTTTAACCTTCACAGCTTTCACATGCATTTGGGAAATGGCCAAGAAAAGCTAAAATAGACATTTTTTCTCCCTTTTTTTTTTTTTTTTTGCACGAGAGCATTGCTAAGGATTTGGGGAAACGACCTTTTCTTTGAGAAGAAGAGCTTCACAAGTTGTCCTGATTTTTCTTTTTTTTAAAAAAAAAAACACCTTCACAATCCTGGAGAGGTTCACGTAGGTCTCCTGGAGTGAGAAAGGGAAGATTTGGGTGGCATTCCAGAAGCTTCGCTCGTTGTCCCCTGCAAAGCACAGTTCGAGATTGCAAAGATCTGGCTTAGAACGTAGCCGTGGTGGAGAGTAAAATAAAAAATAATAATCCGTGCAGACAGATGGGAGAGAATTTGTCGAGAATTCAGCCCTGGCAGGAATGTGTTGCCTTGAGCAAAGAGAGAGACAGAGAGAAGATCGTTTAGCTAATTGTAGGGATGGTTGGAAGATATTACATATTTTACATTTAGGCAGGAAAAACCAAAGCTACAAATACAGAATATTCTGAATAGAATAGAATAGAATAGAATAGAATAGAATAGAATAGAATAGAATAGAATAGAATAGAATAGAATAGAATAGAATAGAATAGAATTGGAAGGGACTTTGGAGGTCTTCTAGTCCAGCCCCCTGCTCAGGCAGGAAACCCTATACCATTTCAGACAAATGGCTGTCCAGTCTCTTCTTGATAAACTCCAGTGATGGAGCATCCACAACTTCTGAAGGCAAGCTGTTCCACTGATCAATTGTTCTCACTGTCAGGAAATTTCTCCTTAGTTCTAGGTTGCTTCTTTCCTTGGTGAGTTTCCATCCGTTGCTTCTTGTCCTGCCTTCAGGCACTTTGGAGAATAGCTTGACTCCCTCTTCTTTGGGGCAGCCCCTGAGATACTGGAAGAGTTGCTATCATGTCCCCCCTCGTCCTTCTCTTCATTAAACTGGACATCCCCGATTCCAGCAACCGTTCCTCATATGCTTTAGCCTCCAGTCCCCTAATCATCTTTGTTGCTCTTGGGTGAGACTGGGCTCAAAAACAGTAACTGTGAGAGGGACCTTGGAGTCCTAGTGGACAATCACTTGACTCTGAGCCAGCCATGTGCAGCAGCAACCAAAAAAGCTAATACAATCCTGGGTTGTATAAACAGAGGCATAGAATCAAGATCACACCAAGTATTATTACCACTTTATAAAACCCTCGTAAGACCACACCTGGAATACTGCAGCCGATTTGGGTCACCCTATCACAAAAAAGATGTTGAGAGTTTGGAAAAAATTCAGAGAAGAGTAACATTTCATTAACCCAGTTAGGTAACATCAGCACTAGAAGGGAGTGGGGTTTGCAAAGAGGAGGAGGAGGAGGAAGAGGAAGAGGAAGAGGAAGAGGAAGAGGAAGATAAGAACTGTGCTCTCTGAGCTAGATGGTTTTCTTGCAGACGTTTCATTACCAAACTAGGCGATGAGTCACCTTACAGGGAAGATGGGCAGCATGAAAATGTAATAAATATAACAAAGCTAGGTGAAACCATCAATGCACTGATGGTGTCACCTAGTTTGGTAACGGAACGTCTGCAAGTAAACCCCCAAGCTCGGAGACCCCCCCCAAGGAACCTCACAACCTGGCTTTGCCGTCAGATAATTATTCTCTTATTCGTTTGTTTCAGACCTTTAATTACTGCCTTCTTTAAAATTGCTTGTAAGTCCCTTGGAGTCTGGAAATATTAGACAGATACAGATCTAAATCAAATAACTCCCAAGGAAGAAAAAAAAACAGCAACAACACTCCATCACTTCACAGTTTTAATGCCACCGTTCAGACGTTTGCCATGATCTATTTCCTTCTCTTCTCTGTAAATTCTATTCCAGCAACAATTTCCCCACCCTCCTTTGCATCCTATCTCTTCCGATACTTGCACACTGTTACCTTGCCTCTCTTCTAAAACTCATGCAGGACCGTCTTACTGTTCTCCTGACACCCCATCAGTTCAGTGAAATCCAGGAGAGAATAAGGTCTATTTCCAAGCGGGCCTGTCGCTGGTGACAAATTTGCCGTCCTTTTCTTATTCCCTTTCGCGAACAAAAACATTCAGTTAGACGTGACAGGCTCCCCTCCTTTGACTGCCAATGCATTTCCTCGCCGCCTTTTAAAATAATATTTTAATATGGAAGGGAGGAGGCCCTGCAATATAAAAGGAGGCTTTATATTTCACACCTCTCGAGTTGTCACTTTGATCTACACCTTTGACAGCAGTTAATAAACACGAGTCCAAATACAGCTTGGACCGGTTTCATCAGCCCTTCCCTCTAGCAATTTACAACTTCTAATTTTATTCTCCAGCAACATCTTTTTCCCATTGCCGGATTGATGGCTTCTGAACTCTTTGCCAATGATGGGAAATTCGGTTGATTCATTATTATTTTTCCCCCATAAGAACTTGAAAGGATAAAGTCTCCTTTGAGTCAAATTCCACTCCTGCTGCCTTGATGGATGTGTCCAGGTTGTGTTCTTGGCAACAACCGAGAAACGTTTTGCCAGATTTGTTTTTGTTGTTTCCCGTGTATTCTACCTTCCGAGATTTCCTGGTGGCGTCTTGTTCAAGGTTCAAGGCTGTTTAGCTTCCGAGTTCAGACCAGACCATAAGCTTTCCCCCACCCCCTTTTTAAAAAAAATAAAAATTAGCTCGATGGATAAATATGTTTAAAGTTGAGTGTGAGGACCTGGTCTTTCGCTCTTGAGCTTGGTTGTCTTCTTGCAGACTTCATTACCCAACCACCTCATGTGTGATGTTACTTAGCACTGATGGTGTTACCTAGTTGGGTCATGAAACGTCTGCAAGAAAACAACCCAGCTCAGAGAGCACCAAGGATCCCTCATTTCGACCCGGAGCTACAAATATTCACCTTTATTGGTCTTTCATGCCCGACAATGTCACCCCCCCCAAGGCCATCTGAGAATTATTGGCTCAGAGATGGGGAAGTTTGATGAGGAACATCTGGACCATGGATGTTTTGGTTGCTGCCAGCCACTGCCAGTCACGAAAGACCAGGTCCACCCATGAAGGTCCAATTAAATCAATTTACTTCTAAACAGCCTATGTGCAGTAACCTTCTCAACTAATGGCTGGCAGATGCTTGGAGTTAGATAAGGATCCAGGGAATTTCAAGGAAGGCTGGACTTAATTCACTTGTGGCTACGTAGGGATTCTAAGCTGATTCCCCTTTTGACTCCACCCCCCAGTTTCTGCCCTTCCTTCTCCTACAGCCCTGTAGGAGCAGTTAAAGTTGATGACTACGGGGAACATGTCCTGGTGCAAGTTTGAGATGAGTTTTCTTGGAGCCAATGGTTGTTACTGCTTCAAATTACATCCCTCAACCTGCCTGTATCACTTCTGGACTGGATATGAGTTGGAGACAAGATCCTTGGGATGTGAGCAGAAAAAGGCTTGTGGGCCCTTTCTGCATCATGGATAGATGCAAGAAATTTAGTCCCAAAAGATGATACTCTAATTGTCATGTACGAGAGAATCGGGACCACACTTTAACTTCCAGTTAAGCTGATTTATTGCTCATGGCTATACACAGGAATCTAGCCACCTAATAGTCAGCACTAAATTGGCGCTACCTAAGAACCAATAGAATTCACTTAGTCCGTTTGTGGCAACGTAATGACTCTAGGCTGATTACTCTCTTGACTCTGCCTCTCCTTCTGCTACACTAATGCTATTTTTCCCCTCTCTCTCTTTCTCTCTTTCTCTTGGTAGGATTCTGGCTACAGCTGGGACCCAGTTTGACCTTCGAACGCTGAGAGCCGTCCGTGTGCTGAGACCCCTGAAACTTGTCTCAGGAATCCCAAGTAAGTGGAAGAACGTTCCGGGGTGGTATAAGTTAGATTCCAACTCTCACGATACTTTGCACCCTCCTCTCTTTCTAATGGACAGGACTTGCTTGGCTCAAGAAGGGCGGGTCTGCATCGCCTGCCTAAGGTTATTGAACCCCCTTGTCTCCCTCAGTTTAACTGAATTGATATGTCGTGAGATTTGACTGGTGCTTCCACTGACAGATGTCTCTTTTGGAGATAGCCCAAGAAAAGTGAAGACAAACCAAAATTAAGTAGGGCGATTAGAACCGGGTGCTTCAATTTTGTAGAACTTTGGGTGTTATTCCTTTCTCTTTCAGCTGTTGCCTCGGTTGCTTTTCCTACAACAGCCGCAGTTAAGGAATGCCCGCCACCATCCCATTTGAATCAGTCTTGTTGTTCACTTGCTAACTCATGGCCAACTCTTTGTGACCCCATGGACCACAGCACGCCAGGCTCCTCTGTCCTCCACTTTCTGCTGGAGTTTGCCCAAATTCATGTTCACTGCATCAATAACCCTATCTAACCATCTCATCCTCTGCCGCCCCCTTCTCCTTTGGCTTTCCTTCTTTCCCAACCTTGGGGTCTTCTCCAAAGAGTTCTCCCTTCTCATTTGGTGGCCAAATCACTTAGAAGTCACTAAATTGTCATCAGCTTGTCAGCTTCCCTAAAGTTTGGTCAGATTCTAGGAACAGCTGCCAAGAAATGGCTGGAATATTCCTTGAGGGGCGGGTGGATATTATTTGAGAAATCAGAACCCTTCTGTGTGAAGATTCAGCCTGGGGCAAAGCCAAGTCAAAGTCTGGATTTGAACCCAAACTGGTGGAAATGCCCAGAAAGCTAGGCTAGAAGTTAGCAATCTTTGAGGTATGCCTTTATCCCTCCTGAGATATTTTCTGTTGGATCCCCCCCTCTGCTAAGACCCTCCATGGACTGAGTCTTTCTTTCTTTTTTTTTCCTTGCCCAGGTTTACAAGTTGTCCTCAAATCCATCATGAAGGCAATGGTACCCCTTCTCCAGATCGGCCTCCTCCTCTTCTTTGCCATCGTGATGTTTGCCATTATCGGTCTAGAATTCTACATGGGCAAATTCCATAAAGCTTGCTTTTCAAATGAAACAGGTGGGCGATGGGAAGACCAGCCTTAACAAGATAACTTTTAGGTGGGGAGCGAATAACAGAATAACAACAGAGCTGAGAGGGACCTTGGAGGTCTTCCAGTCCAACCCCCTGCTCAAGCAGGAAGCCCTGTACCATTTCAGACAAAGGGTTGTCCAATCTCTTCTTAGACACCTCCAGTGTTAGTTGAACGTCATGTGAAGTCTTTCTGGTGACATTTTTGCTTTCTCTGCAGGTGAGAGACTGGGAGACTTCCCGTGTGGTGAAGACTGGCCCGCCAGGCGCTGCGAAGAAGGCACGTGCAAAAAATACTGGGAGGGCCCCAACTTTGGGATCACCAACTTCGACAATATCTTGTTTGCCGTGCTCACCGTCTTCCAGTGCATCACCATGGAAGGATGGACCGATATCCTCTACAATGTAAGTTCTGCTGGCGTCAGAGGAGCAAAGGCTGTCTAATTTAAGCACATACTAACTATGGAAGGGAGAGCTATATCCTTCCCATACCCTGCTTAGGATTTTCTCAGTTTATTATGTATTGAATAAGAAAAAAATATATGGCCAATCGTATCTCTGTAGGCGTGATGTTCCACGGAGAGGGAGGCACCATGGAGAAGGTCCTTCTTCTTGATCCCACTAGATCGGGGGTAGGCAACCTTGGCTCTTTGATGACTTGTGGACTCCAACTCCCAGAATTCCTGAGTCAGCATAGCTGGTTCAGGAATTCTGGCTATTGAAGTCCACAAGTCATCAAAGAGCCAAGGTTGCCTACCCCTGCACTAGATGGACCTCCTTAGGAGAGGGGACCCATAACATTCCTTGCCTCACCATTCTGGTGGGTTGGGTAGATACGATTGAGAAAAGATGGTCCTTCAAATAACAGGGAGGGAGGCACCACGGAGAAGGTCCTTCTTCTTGGTCCCACTAGATGGACCTCCTTAGGAGAGGGGACCCATAACATTCCTTGCCTCACCATTCTGGTGGGTTGGGTAGATACGATTGAGAAAAGATGGTCCTTCAAATAACAGGGAGGGAGGCACCACGGAGAAGGTCCTTCTTCTTGGTCCCACTAGATGGACCTCCTTAGGAGAGGGGACCCATAACATTCCTTGCCTCACCATTCTGGTGGGTTGGGTAGATACGATTGAGAAAAGATGGTCCTTCAAATAACCTGGTCCCAAGCAATGTAGGCCAGTTGGTCATCCAAGGACAGCAGAGGACTTGGGTGGGATTCAACAGGATTCCTTTTTCGGGAACACGGCACTGGAAAGTTTGCAGGGATCCCACAATTCCTTTTTCGTTAAGGGAGATCTCAAAAAAACTAGGTTCTGGTGTCGTTGGATAATAAGGTTGGTCTGGCAAGTTGGAATATCTGTCAGGAACGCTGGGCAAAACTTCCTATCTACGGGATCCACTTTTTTTTTTGGCACGAGAATCCACCAATTGAAATATATCTTATATTTTTCCCCCAAGGGAAGAGCGTTGTGCCCAAAGTTCTAGAATTGAAAGGAGATGACACATTTTTCCAGATCAAAATCCACCCCCTTCGGGGTTGCTCCCAGGCTTTCTCCATTTCAGATATATAATTTATGGTGGGGGGGAGAGAGAGAGAGAGAGAGAGAGAGAGAGAGAGAGAGAGAGAGAGAGAGAGAGCAATTGAGCTACTGCTGCTGCTATGGTTACATAATTAGGAGTCAAATATCCTTTTCAGATTTACTGGAAAAACACTCACCGAGTTACTTATCGGATCCAGAAACAGCCGTGTACTGTATGATCTGGGGGGGGGGGGGGAACGGGGGTCTTTTGAGGGCTTTTGTTATCTTTCTTCTACTTTATTGCAGTCATTAACCAGGTCAAGACATTCGTTTTTCCAAGGGAGAACTTTGCCTTAGAAGCCAACTTTGCAGTGGGCTCAATTAAATAGCAATAAAGGGGGGGGGGAGGGTGGGTGGGCTGGGGGGTGGGTGGGCTGCTTGGACATGAATTTTCTCTTTTTTTTGCTTCGAGCGTGCAAAACCTTTGCTCCTTTTTTTATTGTTGTTGTTGTTTACAGCTTCGTTTACGAGTGGTGGTTTTTCCCCCCCATTTTCCCTCTTTTCTTGTTCTCCTTCTCCCTTTTCTGTCGTCAAAGCCAGCTGAAAGCTTTTTTTGCCCAGTTTTTTTTTTCTCTGGGAAGAATCTTTGTGCAAAGGACAGACGGGTTAATGCATCGAGGAGGGTTTGAGGAGGAGGAGGAGGAGGAGAAGCTGTAAAAAAAAAAAAAAAAAAGCATTTTGCTTTCTCAAAAAGACAGAACAAGGCCAAAGAGGGAGCGTTCACAAAGCTTTCTGGGTTGGTAAGCCAAAGGGCGAGGCAAGGGTTCAAGAAATGCCCCATGAAATTATTGTGGGGGGAATCCCGAAGCACAGATAGCCTAAGACCCTGGCTGCAATGCTCCAGTAGCTTTAGGTTATTAGGAAATTAGAGCTTTAAATACTGATAAAAGAGAATATTTGTAGCTGGGGGTTGAACTCTGTGGTCTTTGGTGCTCTCCGAGCTTGGTGGTCTTCTTGCAGACGTTTCATTACCCAACTAGGTAACATCATCAGTGCTAGAAGGGAGTTGGGTTTGCAGGGAGGAGGAGGAGGAGGGGAGGGAGGGGGAGGGGAGGACTGTGAGGTCCTGGGTACTATCTGAACTTGGTGGTTTTCATGCAGATATTTCATTGCCTAACTAGGTAATATCATTAGTACTCCATAACAGCACTGATGTTGTTACCTAGTTGGGTCATGAAATGTCTGCAAGAAAACCACCAAGTTTACAGTGCACCAAAGTTCCTCCTCCTCCTCCTCCTCCTTCTCCTCCTCCTCCCTCCACTCCACAAACCCCAGTCCCTTCTACCACTGATAATGTTACCTAGTTGGGTCATGAAACATCTGCAAGAAAGCCACCAAGTTCACAGAGCACCCAGGACCCCACAGCTCAATCCTCAGCTACAAATATTCTTTTCTATTAACTTTAAAGGGTGGTGTGTGTTTTTTTTTTTTTGGCATTGTTGGCAAAACCCATCTTCTCTCCCCACCTCAGAAGGGGGGAAGATAAAAAAAAGATGTATGTATGGTTCAAGGTTACGTCCTAAAACAATTCAGAGAGTAGAAGAACAAGGGGGATTGATAGAAGTAATGAGCTGTACGCCATTATCCATTCCTTCTGAGAAACATCCCAGAGCCTCAGGGCATTAGAAATTAATCTGAAGCTTTTCTGCTAACGGCAGGTAAAGAGGCAAGACCCGTCTCATTTAGGAAGATAAATAAAGAATGACTATTAGTAGCCTTAAGGAAAGAAGGAGGTGAGCAAAACTCCTGACTAAACAAAAGGCATGGCTTTCTGCCGCCTAAGCATCTGAATTGGCCTGATTTAAGAAGGAAACTATTTTTTCAAGAATGAAAAGGGAGACAAATAAGGTTCTGGAATCCTTAGGGACATGAATGAATCGGAAAATGTGATCTGTGCCCTGATGGCGATCATCCCTAAATCCCCCTTCCCAAGGATCTACTGGACGGATAGTCCTGAACTTACATCAGTTCATTTAGTGACCGTTCGACATTACAACAGCACTGGGGAAAAACTGGCCATTTTCCACAGTTATGACCGTTGCAGCGTCTCCATGATCACGTGATCAGAATTCGGACACTTGGCAACTGACTCATATTTATGATGGTGGCAGCCTCCCCGGGGTCCTTGCGACCTGCTGACAAGCAAAGTCCATGAGGGAAACCAGACTGGACAACCATTTGTCAGAAATGGTGCAGGGACTCCTGCTTGAGCAGGGGTTGGACTAGAAGACCTCCAAGGTCCCTTCCAACTCTGTTATTCTCTCATTCTCACTGTCAGGAACTTTTTCCTTGGCTCCACATAGTACACTGTTTGTTGTTCATGGTATTTAGCATTGTGGTCTCAGTCTTACTCTCTGCGGTGGGATAAATCCTAAGTTGGGGAGAGGATGAGTTTGAAAAATGGAAGTGTCAACGTCCAGCTTGAGAATCCGAATAAAACTCCAGGTTCATTCCGTCTCCGAAAATCTTACTGTTTAGTGAATACACGGCGTGGTAATGCCAAAGCAAAACTCATTCTGAGGTTCCCAAACCCCAATTCATAGAATTAAACAATAAATTTCCCCAACCAAACCCACAACGTCTTACCTAGTCCATATAAACAAGTTCACTTTGTTATGGGAACCGTCCGCTTCAAATCCACACCTGTTCTGCTGTCCTTGAAAAGGTTTCAGGTTCTCACAATCTTCAGTGGAATCGTAGAAGTTTCGTTTCTCCATCTAACCCACTCGAAAGCAACACCTCCCCTCTCCCTTACTCTAATGGCAAGTCGAAACGAAGAGGCACGTAGCTGCCAAAGTTTCATCCTTGACAGGAAGTTATAATCCTTCAACGAAAGCTCCACTCCTCCTGACACCTTCTCTTAGCAGAGGTTGGGGATAAGCACCCGGGTGCCTCATCTTCTTCTCCAAAATGGAGGAACTTCTGATGGAGGAACGCATATACCAGTTGCATTAGCAGGAGCGTTGACGAGAAGAGACAGGGTCCTTGAGGACTCACCTGAAACTTTCACAAGACTGATGAAGTTCTCAGCTCTTCATTGGTCCTGAAGTTGTTTATCCCTGCTCTAAGGACAAATTCAACATAGTTGCCACAAGGGCGTATCATATCAAACCGTATCCCTGGAATCAGGAGCCTGGAGGGATGTTCATCTTGGCTCGGGCAGTTTCTTCTCCACCTGTCTGAGAAAAGGGAGAGACCAAGATGATGGGTGCGAGGCGACGTTGCCCAGCTGCACAGGGACTTGGCCAAGGAACGCCACTCCTGATTGCACCAAGAATGGATGCTGGAGTGGAACCAATTCCCAGAGCCAGCCGAGCAATTGCTACTTGGCTTTGAGGTAGCCGAACTAATTGTATGTTCTTTTCAAATGCTTTCTGTGTTGAAACAAATGCAACTTTAAATGGCCATCCGCTCAACTTTTATCCCAGGATAGCTATGCTCGAAACGTGGCTGGCTGCCTCAGAAGAGTTTGGCTCCTGGAGCTGATTCTTTTGCTAATCATCCCCCACCTTCCTGGGCTCATCCTTCTAAATCTGTTGTTGGCTTAAAGGCTTCTGATGCTGGGCTGTTGGTTTGAGCTCCGAGCTTGGCCATTTGGTTTGCAAACGTTTCGTCACCGTTCCAGGAGACGTCGTCCAGTGCGCTTTGACTGACGGCGTCTCCTCGAACGGGGACGAAACGTGGCTCAAAGCAGCTGCCCAATGACCAGCCCGAGCTACTAATATTAAAACACAGGTCGGCTTATGATGTGTCCTCCAAGGCCATCTCTGTGGCTTCTAACCATGGCTGCATTTGCTCCCTGGAAAATATGGTCAACCAGCCCAGCGTTTGAGACCCATCTCAAACCAGACCTTCTTGATGGAACCAACGCATAGAGTCTTTGAACATCACATGTCCCAACCTGATGGCAAGGACCAAATGTGGACCTCCTCGGTGTTCAAGGGAGCAAAAATTGAGACGGGAAGGAAGGGAAACGTTCACAGAACTGAGGGGGTCATTCCAAGTTCCCCAGATAACTGCATCGGAGGTCCCATCTGTTCCATGTAAGTAGCAGAAGACAGATTTGCTAATAGCACTGTCAGAAGCGATCAGCTAGTCACCCCGTCTAATAAAGGGAGACAAGCTCTATAAATTTCCAGACAAACATGAGTGTTAAATCAGGGCCAAGAAGCCCCTTTGCTATAAATAACCAATTAGGGCACAAGGTTGACAGGCCTTGTCCCAAATTCATTCTGCTAATGAGATTTAAGTGTCACCAACTTGGCAGGTAGAAGGAGGAGGTGGGGGGGGAGAGGAGCACACCTGAACAGAGGAATACTGCTCCCCAAAATAGCCTTGGTGAAGTGTAGCCCCTTTCCACATGGAAGGTAGATTCCCCCCCCCAAAAAATTAGGCCAGACAGTATTATGTCAAGATGAAGACCGCTACTAGTCAAGCTCTGATCTTAATGGCTACATGGATCTCAAGATGCTGTTCACTTGGCAGCGGTCCTGAAATAGTTTGCATGCCATCTTCTTGCAGCTTCTTGTTACAATAGAGTAACAGAGTTGGAAGGGACCTTGGAGGTCCTAGTCCTCAAGCAGGAGACCTTCTATCATTTCAGACAAATGGACATCCAGTCTCTTCTTAAAAGGCTCCAGCGATGGAGCACCCACAACTTCTGGAGACAACTTCCACTCCACTGGTTAATTGTTCTCATTGTCAGGAAATTTCTCCTTAGTTCTAAGTTGCTTCTCTCCTTGATTAGCTTCCATCCGTTGCTTCTTGTCCTGCCTTCAGGCGCTTTGGAGAATAGGTTGACCCCCTCTTCTTTGTGGCAACCCCTGAGATATTTGAAGACTGCTATCCTGTCACCCCAAGTCCTTCTTTTCATTAAACTAGACACACCCAATTCCAGCAACCGTCCTTCATACGTTTTAGCCTCCAGTCCCCTGATCATCCTTGTTGCTCTTCACGGCACTCTTTCCAGAGTCTCAACGTCTGCTGGAGACCGTTGGACTTTTTTTTTTTTTTAATTCCTTTCTTTCTTTCATTTCCCGGAGATCACGGTCTCTCCTTTCTGCCTGGCGAGGCAGGTCTGTCTGTCGTATTTCCCCCCACCCTGTGTAGGAGGAAAGAAAAAAGCCTCGAAAGCTTAAAAAAAAAACCCGCAAGCTTTAAGGCGCTGATAAATCGATAAAAGCCCCGGCACTAACAGCCGTGTGATAAAAAATTCATTCATCCCCGGCACTAGCACAGACCCACCGTCTTGCTTTATTCATGAGGTTGTTTCCCTGCCACTGTTAAACCTTTAATTCACCATTGAGAATTACAGGCCCGGCTAAGAAATATTTCCTTTCTCTTTCTCGCTGGCTTCCCACCGCCTTTTGAAAACAAGAAGAAGAAGAAGAAGAAAAAGTGGGAGAAAAATAATGTGTTAATTAGGAAACAGACGAATGGCTAGACGTGCAGGGAAATGGCTTCTGAGGCTAATTGAAAGCTTGACACAGAGCCATGGGGGCTGGGAGATCTCCATTTAGGGGTCTGTTTTGTATGAGGAAAGATCCCGGTTCATCCATTAGTCTTTTTTTTAGGGAGGTGGGACTGGGGAGGGGGAAAAACATCCCCCTTTAATACCTGGACAGTGGATGCTTCCAATCCAAGCAGGTATTGCTGGGTTAAAGCAAGGATCCGATTCAACACAAGGCAGAGATAGATTAGTGGAGGCATAGGCGAAAGAGAACATAGAACAACAGAGTCGGAAGGGACCTTGGAGGTCTTCTAGTCCAACCCCCTGCTCGAGCAGGGGACCCTATATCAGTTCAGACAAATGGTCGTCCAATCTCTTTTTAAAAGCTTCCAGGGATGTTTTCTTGCAGACCTTTCAGGACCCAAACTAGGTAACATTATCAGTGCTAGTAAGGAATGCAGTTTGCTGACAATTTATATACTGGTGGCTTGCCTTGTTCAGCGTTGGCGGTCTTAGAGATTCTTGGGTTGGGCTGTTTACTAATGGCTCTTTGGCAGTCTCTTGATTGGGGTCTTGCTTCTTTGACTGTTGGTCTGATGTTAACCTTGGAGTTAATCTAGGCTGATCTGGGTGTTGATGGCTGGTGGAGAGGTGCTGGAGTCTTTGTTCTTTTTTGGGGGCCGGGTGATCGTCTCTTTTGCTTCTTGTCCTACCCTTTGATACTATGGAGAATAAATTGATACCCTTGTGACAGCCCTTCAAGGATTGGAAGGGATATCAAGTCACCCCTAAGTCTTCTCTTTGTTCAGCTGAACATATCTAGTTTCCTCAGCCTTTCATCATACGGCTTAGCCTCCAGACCTCTGATCATCTTCGTTGCTCTTCTCTGCCCTCTTTCCAGAGTCTCAACATCCTTTTTGTATCATTTTGTCATTATTCTCACTGTCCGGAGATTTCTGGGAGTTGAAGTCCACGAGTCATAAAAGAGCCAAGGTTGCCTACCCCTGGGCTAGACATATCTCCCTCCCTAGCTCCCTCAACCATTCATGATACAATCCAGCCTCCAAAACCGATACCAGCTTTGTTGCTCTTCTCTGCACACATTCCAGGGTCTCAACATCATTTTTGTCTCATGGTGACCAGAACTGGACGTAGTGTTCCAAGCGTGGCCTCACTAGTGCAGTATAGAGCTGTTCTATCCCTTCTCGTGACCTTGATACCATCCCTCTATTGATGCAGCCTAGGACTGGGTTGGCTTTTTTGGCAGCTGCGGCACACTGCTGGCTCACGCTTAAGTGACGGTCCACCAGGACACCTAGATCCCTCTCCCGGGTTGAGCCAGATCCTGTCTACCTCAATTTGATAGATTTCTGATTCAGGAGACCTTCCCCGTTCACCAGCATGAGACAAATGCGACGGTTGAACTAGATATGTTGGCTGTGAATCTTCATGGTCCAGGAATGGATGCTTTCTGGCCTTCATAGAACTCCCAAAGAGCTTCATGGGAAATAGAATTGAAGGTCCATCATGAATAAGCCAAGCCAAGAAACTTGGATTCTTTCCTCTGAGAAGGACACTGCCAAAGTAGGGGGAGATATTGCCAGAAACGGCTCACTCATCAAAACACCATTAGTAAAATTAAAAGCTAGGGAGGAGCAGGGAAAGAGAGCCCTAATAATTGCCTAATTTGGGAACGCAGATGATAAGGCGTGCACATCACAATGAAAACTCTTTGTGCGTTGGCTCCCCGCGGAACCAAACGGGAAGCTGTTCTCAAGAAGAGCAGTTACAGAAGGAACAAGTGGTCAAACTCTTACAATGATTGGGTCAGGGTGAGGACTCTGCAGCTGTTGGTCTTCTGTTCCAAAAATGGCATGTTTTTGCAGCTTCTGGGGGGGGGGGGCTTGAGGATGGGCTGTCCAAGCAGAGAATTGTGGAGGGGTTGAGATTTACAGCTAGTTTGAAAGGACAATACTGTGGGGTCCTTGGTGCTCTCTGAGCTTGGTGGTTTTCTTGCAGATGTGTCATGATCCGATTAGGTAACATCGTCAGCGCTAGGAGGGGGTGGGGTTTGTAAAGTGGAGGAGGAGGAGGAGGAGGAGGAAGAGGAGGAAGAGGACTGTGTGGTCCTTGGTGTTCTCTTTGATTATTTTCTTGCAGACGTTTCTGCAAGGTAATATCATCAGTACTAGAAGGGAGCAGGACTCCAGCATTCCCTTCTAGCACTGATGATGTTACCTAGTTGGGTCATGAAACATCTGCAAGAAAACCACCAAGCTCAGAGAGCACCCAGGACCCCACCGTTCAACCCCCAGCTACAAACATTCTCTTCTAAAGGTCAACGCGTTCGACAACGCACACCCAGCGGCAGGCGAATTGCCGGCGAAGAAGAAACCCCGTACACAGGTTGGACTTGTGAACTTCTAGAAAATGTTGGCAGAAGGTTAGAGAGCCACTCCATGCTGCCGTCTGTGCCGGGGCACCTTCCAGTTTGGCAATTCTCCTCCCTTTCTGGAAACCATTGATAGATTTTTATTTATAGTATTGTACCGATGGGATACTATGCAGCGCAACGAGCAGGCGAACGCTGCTGGCCTTTATTCCTTTGCTTGTAGCGTCCTCAGATCCATTTACGAGAAGCACGCCACTCGATAATGTGGTTATTTTGGATCGGATCCAGCCCGGCCATCTATTATTATGTTCTCTACTGCCTGGAGGAAAGGTGATCGGGTCTCGTAAGCAGCTGTTCTCTTTTCTTTTTCTTTCTTTCTTTCTTTCTTTCTTTCTTTCTTTCTTTCTTTCTTTCTTTCTTTCTTTCTTTCTTTCTTTCTTTCTTTCTTTCTTTCTTCTTTCTTTCTTTCTTTCTTTCTTTCTTTCTTTCTTTCTTTCTTTCTTTCTTTCTTTCTTTCTTTCTTTCTTTCTTTCTTTCTTCTTCTTTTTTTTGCAGTATTCAAATGTATGGCTAAGGCCCTCAGCTTCTTTGCCTGAATGGGACAGGAGTAGTTGGGCCACTGAGATGTTTGGATCCCAGAACAGAACAGAATAACAGAGTTGGGAGGGACCTTAGAGGTCTTCTAGTCCAACCCCCTGCTCAAGATCCTCCTTGTTCTAAGTATTCCCCCCCCCCCCGACTGGAAAGTAAGGAATCAGAATATATATATATATATATATATATATATATATTAAAAAAGATGGAAAAATATCCCAGTCAAGACAATCCTGCTCCTCTTGCCCATGGTTAAACACACTGCCTGGCTGCTGGAAAGACAAATAGCCTGTGTTCACTCCCACCTTAAACAGCCGACGTCTGGCTGAGTACCTTCTCTCTCTCTCTCTCTCTCTCTCTCTCTCTCTCTCTCTCTC